>WFKH01011581.1:23587113-23614863 GCA_016163765.1 Magallana hongkongensis | reverse complement strand
AAAAAAAAAAAATTCAATTACATTTAAATTTACAATGAGTTTAAAATCCCCGCCTCTGTCTGCACAGGTAATTTTCAGTTTATTTAAATTCTGAATCAAAGCATGGAAAGTAACAGATGGTATAATTGAGAGCCCATATTGAAAAGGATTTAAAAGATTCTATTAAATAATATTTCTAACATTGTTAAGGAGCACTGGGTAAACAAATGTTTGTGTCACGCTTCTGAAAATGTACATCTGTTATTTGTTGAGTGTTTGAATCACGGATGTCCCTTTTCACGGTTTGTTTACATTTTCACAACCTGTTGCCTTCTTACCTTGCTGTATATTTGTGATGTCGGAGGGTTTGGGGGCGCGATAAGATGGATTCTTGATTCCAAAGCCGCCATTGACCAGCTCTACCATTGAAGACTGCTGCAACTGTAACAAAAAATATAATTTTTAAAACTGGCCACTCAATCAAAATTTCTTATATCGAGCCAAAAAATTTCAAATTTGCATTTCGAGATACTCAAATAATTAAAAAATATCAATTTGCATTTCGAGATATGGACTGAAATAACTTGATGAAAACATATCAATTTGCTTTTCGAGATACTCAAATAACTTGATGAAAAATATTAATTTGCATTCGATTGCACATAAGAATAAAAGAATCGATTGAAATCGTGATTTTGGATTACTTACTTCCTTAGATAGAGGTTGATTTTCGCTCTCTGCAAATTTTGGCGCAAGTACTCTTGGAAGGGAAGGTTTGATATCTTCGCCGACAACTGCGTCGTTAAGTGTGGTTTTTGGTGCAATTTGAGGCGAGATCATCGATGGAGATGCAAGAACAGGTACGGGTATGGCGCCTGATTTCAGAGGTGTATCCAGATGAGATTGTGTGGGAGATTTACGTGGAACCTGGACGGGGGACTTGTAGAGTTCGGGGGTCAAAATGTTGTCTGCTCTTCCAAACGATGGGCTAAAGGGAGAGAAGGTACAGTGTTGCATTGATGGCACAAAATGGCGAAGTGGTGCATTGGCGTAGGTTTTTGGTGAGGGTTCAAATCCGCGTGGTAAGTATGGTGATAGCGACGTTGGAGTCATCGAGATATTATATAAAGAAAAGTCTTGTTTGATATTTGGAAATTTTGATGGAGTTTTCATCTCAGTTAAAGTTGGGATTGTTTGTGGAATGGGAGTGGATAAGTTATTTTCGAGTTTTATCTTCTTAGCAGACGGCTCTTCTTCGTGTTTGGGCAGCAGACGTTTGATTGTCACATCATCCGCTACATACACCTTGGAACTATCTACAGAAACGTCTTCTTTCTTGATCATCGATTCCACTGTGTGTTTAATGAGTGCTCTTTGAGAAACCGGCACTGTCGCTGAAAATGGAGTATTTCCTGATACGTTGCTAAGGATGGGTTCGGACTTAATTTTAACTTCTCCGGTCGCAGTTTGCTTTTTTGGCGTGTGAAACATAGGGTTCCAGATCTTTGGTTTTACGACGGCTTCTTTGGGTTCTTTAATTGGACTGTTTTTGGAGATTTTGCTCTCTGTGGATTTCTCAGTAACGTTTTCATTTGAGTGCTTTGTCTTCAGAACTTCTGATCCGACCCTTGAGTTATCTGCTTCGCTAAAAATACCGTTCCTTTTTGCTGGAGAGGATGTGTTTGACGTAGACTTATGAAAAAGCGGTCCAAGTCTATTTTCATCAATAGCTGGCGTTGAAATGTTTTCCTTTTCTTGCATTTGGTTTTGCAGAGCGGATTTCTTTTTAGGCGACTTCTTTGGTGATCTTAATTTCCCACGATCAGTCGCCAGTCTATACTGTAACGAAGTAGATTTTAACCCGGGTCGTACATCGCCAGCAGGTCTCTTCTCTTGTCGAACATTTGCAGACATCGGTTTTGCATGCATGTTTCGAACCATGTTATAAGCCAACGTTGCAAAGGAGGGGAGCTTTTGCTGTAAGTTACTGGGAGCCACATTTTCAGACCCGGTATCCTGAGTTGGTTTCATTATATTTTCACGGGTTTCCGGAGAAACCTTAAATGAACATTGGGCGGCAGCGGTTGCCAAGATTTCCAACGAAGATTGTTGGGACTCTCCGACTACTGACGAATTCACCGCGCAAGTCTTTCTCTCCTGAAGAGGTTTCATTTCGTGTATAGAATTATTGTCTCTAGAGTGCTGTTGTCCTGTTAAGTAAAAAAAAAAGAGAAATAAAGGTTAATGTTATAAAGTTTACCAATATAAGTAATCAACGATTGAATTAAAATTTTGAAAAGCGATCGACGCACGGTATTTAAGAGGGTTTGAAACAAAAAAAATCAAGAAGATGCTATGGAATACGTAACTAATTTATCATACGTGTATTTTATTACAACTAATAAGTATTACGAGGAGAAGTCAAATAGCATTTTGTGTACACGCGTGCAGGTCGTTTAAAAACTGATAAATAATTTAAAATGACAATGATTATACATGAAGAACTGAAATACCTTTCCGATAATTTTAAGCTGATCCTTACTCCAAAAGGGGTTTTTTATACAAAGAAATACCTGACGATTTTTCGCCTTTAACTGAGTGTTACCTGTCCGGCAACAGGTGTGAATTGTTCTTCACCCCTTATTCACCCAGAAAATCCGGCGACATGGTTTTACGGCTATCTAAATCTTGATTGTCAGGTTGCTCCGATACATATTTGGAGGGGGTACAGATGGTATAACATTGAGAAATAAAAACAGGGCCGGAGAGGAGCAGAAGTTGGCCTACTAAGCTCTGATTAGCTGAGCGCGGGGGCAGGTGTATTAACTGTTTTTAATTCTACCCTAAATTTGCGTGAACAGGTTCGGGTGTTTTCATTCATCGATACTTGATTTAAGCATTTAACAATGGGAAGATAACGGAAAGGAAATGCCTTAAACAGTCGAGGATCGAATAATGATTAGGATACACAAATTGTTGAATATTTCATTGGTCCACAAATATTTAGAGAAAAGACTTGAAAAATTTTGTCTTGCAGCCCCAAAATTCAATTTACTGGTATTTTAATCGCAACTAAAATATAGCAGTACCAAAAGAGATAGAGCATTGTGTAACGATGATATAATTCAAGAAGAATTACTCAAATTATCATGAGAAAAGATTTAAACGTGACCACATGTCTTGTCTATACCTGCAAATAACTGTCAGGCCCAACGTGAAATTAATTCATGAAATCTAGAAACATCTCTATAAGTGGTGTTAAACCTTCATATATAAACGCAAATCTTGTTTGTAAAAGAGCTAAAAAATTATCTTATAAAACGGGGGAATACTGTCCTTATATTAAGGAATATGATTAATTAGTAACCTCCTTGTTTTTCTGATGGTACTTCTATACTTACATTAAGCTGTTCCAGGTCCGTGACCGATTAGTCCCGTGTGTCTGAATGAAATGCTTGACCATCCACCCCTACCCCGCTCTGATAAAGGACCAGGCCATCATAAACTTGTATATACAGTAATCAACCCCCTGGGGTGGGCGCTAGGGCTCAGGTGTGGGCTGCGTTATTTACGACGTCTAATAAATACGATTAATCTCATTGTTTAAAAAAAAACAGTTGTGAACTGGTTTACATTAGCTTGATATGTGTTTTACAATAGATTGATAGATTAAATCGTTAAAGATAATAGCCAGGGGGCTCGTTCGGTCGCGGGACCCTTTTTTTCTGATGTTACATTGGGACCGGTATAGGACCCGTTAAACCTGATTGTCAATCATTTCTGGTACCGTTAATGTTTTTACAACATTAAATTGAGTGTAATAAAGTCATAAATTTCCTCTCTAGTTAAATTACAAATAAAATATAACTCTATTAAGAAAATTGATGTTCACCGACCGTAAAGAGTTATCAAAGATTGCAATATTTTTTTATTTTTCTTTCTGTTAAATCCAACAAAGTTCAGAGAGAAAGAAATAGAGCGTTTCGGATTAAATCATTAATAAGAGCAACATATACACATGTGTGTTTTAAGGTCGCAGTAAACCGAGGAAACAGATGCATAGTTATACTCATTAATTCATACATATGTTTCAATATTTATTGTTTAATAATCAACACACTCGGAATTTTATCACCCCAACCCCTCCCAAAACGATTCCGATTTATCGATGTTCAGAATCACCATACGAGGCTTGTAAAATGTAAAATAAGATTTCCACCGCGCGTGCGTTTATTACTTTAAAAGCAATTTCGTTGTCTACATTATCACGTAAAGGAGATCTTGTTTTTAGACTCCTTTGATAAGGTGATTTTTAAAATAACGAAAGAAACTAACGAAAGTGCTAAGAATCGCATCCGGATTAATTATACACATAAACCCCTGCGATTTTTTGAATGTGTTAAAAAACTAATGGTGCTTTTTTACTTTGGTCAATATTTATGTATTAAATGAACACAAATAAACATAAATTTTGTATTTTTATTTTGTTTTCGCGCCTTTTAGCAAGAATCAATAATGTCTCTATTTTTTCTTTCTCTCTATTGATCTTTTTCCCGTTTTAACACTTCGTTTATTCCCCATATTGAAAGATAATTCACGCTCCACGCCTGCTGTCTTTCACTAGTTGATCGAACCCGCTAAATGAACCTTACGCAATTTTTTCATTTCCAACAAAAATACAAAGTTGTGAAAAATAACAGAGCTTCCTTAGGGTAGCCGTTGGAAATAGTTGGCGGCAGTTTCTTTTCGTTATAGTGTGGCGTAATAGCGCGATGGGCAGATATACTAATTACCTGTAAGAATTGAGGGGTGATAGAGCAAAACTCGGCTCCAACAACTCTTTTCTTTTCTTGAAAAGAACAACTGTTACCTTAAATGAAGAAATGGTACCCCATTTTGCTTTCATTAGAAAATGAAAAGCAGAGGGAGGGTGTCAAAAGAAACGCAAGGTGAAAGAAAATTGGATTAAGCTGTTTCTAGAAGAAAAAATGAAGAAAAGTAATTTTCGTTTCTTATTAGCTGTCACAACCGTGTGAAATAGACATTAAAGAGAATGCTATTTCGAAGAGGGGAAAAATGTGAGTCCTCGATATCCACATGTGGTTAGCGGGAAAATGGTTTGCCATTAGATAATATCAGAACTAATAGATATCAAAACAGACATGTCACCGGACCAAAGGTTTTGTTGTTGGAACACAATATTTGTTTGTTGTCCTCTGTACCTATCTCCTTAAACAGGGCTGTTGCCACAATTAAGGGCCCAAATAAAGATAGTATATTATGGGACTTAATTTGCGGGGTTTGTCCATTAAGTCGTCTTGACTTCGTCTTATCGCACGCCATAATCAACTGCCTCAACACCAGTTTTTCAGTAATGGTGACTTAAGGGGCCTATCTGCAGACGTTTCTACGGAATTCACGAACGCTATATATGCCGTCTGTTTACCGACTGATTTACTTATCACGAGATTAAATTAGTATCTATCTGTTAATCCAATATTGTGCCAAAGTAGATTTATTTTGACACCTTTTATATTTTCTAGACCCCGTTTATCCATTTCGATAACGTGTAGTCAAGTTTAAAAAAAAATGGGGGCAATTTGAATACCTGGTTGATAATATTAGATTCTTTTCAAAGTTAAAAAAATTATTAGCGTTACTTAATAATTGAACAGAACAGAAATATCGAGTAACTTGCTCATGGTATGGAAAGCACGCGCGTCTGAAATAACGATATTGATTTTAGAGGATAATTTTGAAAATGTTTCCAGTAATTCTATACAACGGCAATCGATAAGTTTCCGTGTTTCATTCAGTAAAAGATGATCTTAATTAGGATGAAAACCGCCATAACACGACAGATGCTTTCGACTGCTGATGACATTGATAAACCAAATTAATAATTCACGTCTTTGGAATAACAGACAAGTAACCACTGTATGGGAAACGGCGGATTTTAGTTGGAATCATGAACCTTCTTTTTTTAAAATTAATTTTAGATATGTTTTACGGCCATAAGTTTTTATTTTATTTTGACATTTCTAGAATCACAATAATCAAAATTTGTACTTATGCAATCAGATGAAAGTGTCATGCAAGATAAACATGTCAGTTCATTAAAGAGAAGAGAAATTAAAAACTAACTGATCAAAAAATATTTTGCATGTAACCCTCAAGGCATGTATGAAAAATCAAATTTCATTAGTACGGGAAAAGACATGTGTTTTGTGCTGATTGATAAAAAATGGAATTTGACAAAATATCGATAAGTGTTTGTAAACACAGGTCCCCCGGGGGAAAACGTGTTTAACCAGAAAAACGGGCACAAGTGTGTCCAGTCACAGACCCTGACCCCGTTGTCTTTCAAGACCTCATCACCAGCTAATACAAGCAACATATAATGAACCCAACCCAGAGCTTATCGAAGATAACGGCTGAAGCTAATTAAAACCGCACCAGCAGAAACATTTCGTCACACAATACTATCATTCAAACATTAAGAATTAAAAGAAACCGGATTGGGGGAAGGTTCATTTGCTTTTTTCTCTTTGCCGTTTGCGGGACTGACTGATCTTTAACAGTAAATGAACTGTACTCACCCAGAACTCTGCGACTGTTAGTGGGCTTTTTGGCAACACCTGCCGCTGGAACTATGCTTGTCAGAGACCACTGTCTGTTTTCTGGATGACAATTTTCGTCTCGTTCCGTTGTGTTTTCCTCTCGACGGAGCAAGAATGTCCGAGGCATGCTATGCATTGGTAACAGTCGGTGTGGCTGTGGTCACCGCAATAAACACGTTTCCACGGACTGTTATTGTGTTTGTAATAAGCGCCTTTCATTTAGATAAGCTCCAATGCGCACGCGCGCACACCGCTCTATCGACAGTTAGTGTCGATACGGTTATTGTTATGCAAATCGGATTTTTTCTCAGGTAGCGGTAATTTTTGTGTGATGAGAAAACCGTTGAATTAAACGGATGGGAAGGCATTACAATACTGGGCAAATAAAAACTTCTGGTCCCTTTGTCTGAACGGCATGATGTTTATTTTTCCCTCCGTATCTTTATTTAGCATGTCAATATACTAACACAAATACTGCAAATGACGGTTCCTCTCAAAAGCTGCATTAATTTAATTACGCTTTGAAGTGTCACAAGAAAAATGGCAAGTTCTCTTTCTCTCAAGGGGAAAATGGTTATGGAAAGGTGCTTAATTTTTCACGTCTGAAATTTCATTCAGATGTTTCCCTTGGCCTTCAATGCACATCCTCGAATCCAAAGCCATCAAATTTACACATAATAAAAAGGAAATCGGAGCCATAAAGCAAACGACTCTGGAGACAAAAGTAGCTGAAGTGCGGCGCGAATTTAATGTGTAATTTAGCAATAGGTTTCGTAAAAGAGCGGAGCGCGGTAGATACACAGTTATAAATTAGGGAGACCTCCGATATCCGCTCCCCGCAGGGACGTTGTCTATCGACCAGGGAGAGACCAAATTAATGACAATGATGTTCAAAATTGGGGAAACGCTGTCTAAATCCACGGGGGGTTAACTATAAAACTAAATGTAGGTACTGTGTCACATTGTAGAAACCATCATAAACAGGTAATTAATTCGTAGCTTGATTAGTTGGACTGTTTAGACTAACGAGTGTGAATGTCGCAATCATAGGCTTGTTCTTCGATACATTTCTTTGAAATTCATCTTATTTAGTTAACGAGTTATAACAGAGAGCTACTATTTGTCCCTGGTAAAAACTGAGAGAGAGAGAGAGAGAGAGAGAGAGAGAGAGAGAGAAATTTCCGTTCAAAATTTGTGATGTCTTTATGTCTTTATTCAAAGATTTGTCTGTTCGAGGCCGAACACAAGAGACACAGTTACCTCTCTTTACTCGCACAGTGAATTGCATGCACAGAGAGAGAGAGAGAGAGAGAGAGAGAGAGAGAGAGAGAGAGAGGTGAGGGAGGGAGGGCATTTCGGAATTTGATTTATCATAAATTATTGCATTATAAGCTCATGTGTGCCTTAATTGCTTTAATGTTGCAATAAAGTGAAGAAAAAGACAGATGGAAACTTTCTAAAATAAACATGTACATGTTTCTATATTTATTGTTTAATAATCGTCACACTAGGAATTTTATGGCACCCCCACTAATCTCGATATACCGATGCTTTATTATTCATAAAGAATCATCATAAATGACTTGTAAACTAGCATGTCTTCCGTGCTTAAATTGTTGCTGATTCATTTGGAATTAAAATTTATTTGTTGTCTACATCATAATATTAAGTATATTTTGTATGTACTTAAAAGGTATTCGGGTGCAACATTTTATATGTCAGTACAATTTTATAACATTTCCTGTTCTTCAAGAAGTGGGCACTATTTTAAATGTTGCGTACATCAGGAAAATGCCGTGGTTTACTATTGGTTGATGATAGGTTTACGTGCATCCAATACCCAGAGCGATTAACTGCTTATTAAATATCTAATCAAAAATAAAATACTTAATTTTTACACAAGTATACTTATACTTCTTTTCAATTCTCTCCTCTTGTTACCCCCCCCCCCCCCCCCAAGATAATGAACGAAACAGATAACACCTTTTACGTGGGTAGTGGGGGATTAGTTGTATATATACCGGTGTGTACAACGCAAAATAAAAGTTCATCATTTTCCAGTATCTTTTTCTCTGAGATAATTAACACTGCGAATCAAGCTTTATTGTAACGTAAAGTTGTATACATTTGATCAGTGACGTACATGTATATGGTGTACTGTTGGGGCGCAAGCGGGGTCTGCATACATGTAATAACACGAAATGAATATAAAAATGTCAATAATTTAATCAATTGCTTGAAATAATATGAATATAACTTTGAAAATTACGAGGTGATCAAATACGGTCGGGTGTGATTTTATTCTATCATAAAGCCCTCAGGCTTTATTGGATTTGATCACGCCCCGACCGTATTTGATCACATCATAACACTCAAAGAATGATTCCTTATTCCTTAATTAAAAGGACTAGATAGTCGTAACCATTTTAGGACTATATTGATCTCATCTAGAAGAGGAGCTCTACGTAAAAATATAGAAAATACCAAAATTAAAAAGGTAAAATAAATAGATTTTTTTCTTTACTTAAATATAGTTTATAGCTAAAGAAATCATATCCTAAAGTTTTAGTTAGATCTGATGGTTAATATGTTGGCCACCCAGCCTCCTTATTTCTATAAATTTTTCAAATCAAATAGGAAATGCTTCGTCGGTTGTGTCAAATCTTTTTAAACAGCCAGAGGTGTCCTGATCATGAATAGTATTCGAGAGGGGCGATATGACAAATCATCGAAACAGAATATAAAATTTAAAAAAAGCGATGGCACAGAACTGTTAATGATTAAATGTCATACTAGTATCTCTTACACATATGCATACATATACAAGCATGTACACTACTTTCTACGATAAGCGATTCACCAACATTATCATATCATGCACCAACATTATCCATATCATGCATTCAAACCACAGGCACCTGACGTCATATATTTTTTCTCATAATAAAAAAAAATACTCCGCTTACCTAATAATTGACAAGGTACCCATCCCCGCTTATACCTCAGCGGTAACATTTTTCTGCGATCATCTCCGCCGTCCGATCGGTCATTCAATATCTTAGCTTACTGCTGATTCAACCAAAACGGCCCATAACATCGTTTATTATTAAAAATATCTCCTCATTCTGCATCTACTGCTGCTGATTTGCGACAAAAAGCTAAAGGGTGGACGGAAGTTGACATAAATCGCGTCATAGTATGGGTAATCCCTTCCAAATATAGCACTGATACGAATATTCAAAGGGCGTCAATTTTGAATTCGATCAACATACGAGTTAAAATTAAGAAAAGGGATACTATAAACAATCAATTATAATTTTTGTTACACAAAGTTTATATAAACATGTTTATAAATGCATATATTTTGAAATATTGAAACAAACACACATTGCAGGGAAATCTCATTTACATATTGATGACAACTTCCGTCCACCCTTTAGACATTTATTGCATATCTAAGGCAGTAGATGCAGATCGAGTGGTTATTTTTATTAATGACAGGTGTAATGCACCGTTTTGGTTGAATTGGTTGTAAGCTTAGATGTTGAATGACCGATCGGGAGACGGAGAGGATTGCAAAATAATTTTACCGATGAGTTTCAAGCAAAACTTCCAGCTGATGTGCCAGTTTGAAATAAATCCAAGATGGCGGGGATGGGTACCTTGTCATTTATTAGGTAAGCGGAGTATTTTTTTTATTATGACGTCAGGTGCCTGTGATTCAAACTTATCGAATTCCGTTTCGCAATTTACATTCAGTATGTGAATAAACATAAAGCATCTTGTCTGTATCAGATCAGATTTTGAAAAAATCAAAAATTATGTTGATTGCATTTTATAACTTCATTCTATTCTCTAAAGTAAAAAAAAAAAGGTTGGGGGGGGGGGGGGTTGGTGATTGTTGATATTAGTGCTTTTCTATATTGGTGCCTTTTGATATTAGTATCTGTTAATATTAGTGTCTTTTGGTATTGTTGTCTGTTGATATTGTTGTCTGATAATATTGGTTTCTGTTGATATTGGTGTATTTTGATAGTTGTGACCTTTGATATTTGTGTCTTTTGGTATTAGTGTCTGTTGATATTGGCGTCTTCTGGTATTGGAGTCTTTTGATATTAGTGTCTATTGATATTGGTGTCTTTTGATGTTGGTGTCTGTCGATATTTAACAATGCCTATTTTTTCTGCATTTCCCAGTTTTGATAATATTGACGTACAGTGTCAAACACTTGTTTTGTTTGAGCTCATTTAATTCAGAACAAATAAAAAAAAATCAAATTTTACCTACTTTACACAGGAATGGAGTCACACAATCATCAATCGATGGCTGTGTCTATTTCGAGAATACTTGTACTTCAATCTATACATTGAATTTCAGTCCCATTTGTTCTCAAACAAAAACGTAACATTTCTATAATTGTTCTTCGTATGTAACGATTTCATTGAACCCATCTTCATAATGAAAAGCCTATAGTAGTATACTCAGTAAAAGACGAAACAACGAGCGGTCGTGATTTTAACGGAGATTTAGATGCGCTGACAAATACCGGTGGCCCATTTTCTATGAGTATATAAGACAATACCCTCTTAGTGAGTTCAGAACAATTGATTGTTTCAGGAAACATTTATCTGTTTTTGTTGCATAGCGATATTCCCCCTGCATCTCGCCGAAATCCTTTTCAGCGCTCCGTTGTTATGGAACGCAATAAGAGGCGGACATAAAAAATAACGAACAACCCCGAGATCATCGAACAGAAGACGATATCGATACAGACACGGTGTCAAAAAGATATTTATTGTCAGGAGATAAATGAATTTTGTGCAATTTAGGAGATAAGAGTTATACATGATCTTGCATAAAACTTCACCTGAAAATTCTGCAGTCTTTGATTTACTGTTCGACGAAGATGTGTGATTGTAAGTATTTGTCCATATTTATCATACGTAAATTATTGTCTCAAAAATAATATGATTGATATTGTTCGTAAGAAAACGTATTGTTTGGTTGAGTTAACAAAACAGTTCTTTCTCAACACAACTACTGAATAAATTTCTATTCGTTTTGATTTATATAACAGTAATTCGAGCGAGTAAATTTTCGATTCGTTTTTGGCTATTTCAAGCGACAACCAATTTGTTAAACCAGACACTATAATTGCAGTTGATACCTCTTAGGGTAGATATCTTCTTCTTTCTCTACACAAAGATGAAAGATATAAATGAGAATGAATGAACTATTCGGAATTCAATAGAAGAGACTTGTGTGTATGGGTAATCTTGAAAAAAAAAGTTACGTGAAACTGACTCAGTATAGGAATGTCATTCATTGGCTTTTAAAATCACAACACTTTCATGGATGGCGGAAGGTCGTACTAATACTTAACTTCAACAAATTAAAGTCCTTTAAATTGTTGAAAAATATCAACCAATTATTTTATTTAAAAAGACCCGAAAAGACCGGCTAGCTGTATAACTGAATTGCAGTGCCTTGGCAACCTCAGACCAGAACGTATTGTCTTTAGTGGCACAAATAAAAAAAAATCACCCCGATTTCGACAGACTTAGGCAGAAAGGTGTTATAATTGAAGACTCAGAATTCTAACTACATGTACATTTTCGGACACTGCTCGAGGTTGGATAAGACAGGACTTAGTAATTCTGTTTTTTAAAAAAGTATTTTTTCCAAGGATTTAGCCTTGTCCGAGTAAGTATATACTAGTACATTTGTAGTTATTGTGCTAAATTTTCTTAGAACGAAATGCCTGCTACTAAGCTTTAAAACGCGTTTTCAAAGACAAGGACTTTGTGGTGATACTTATTTATTTATATTAGGAACAGACATATTTGTACGACACGTATACTATTTACTGGCTATTAATACTATTTACTGGCTATTAATATAAGATATACAACGAAATTTATTGCTGGAAAAGTTTGTATATAAAATGTAAGAGGTAAACGTAAATGTGTCAGATGCTACTTACAATCAAATTAACTTTTAAACAATCTCTCTCTCTCTCTCTCTCTCTCTCTCTCTCTCTCTCTCTCTCTCTCTCCATTATATGCCATCCCGATCTACACACATATTTACTAGTATTATGACCGTTCGAATTCTGGTTTGTGAAACACTCAAAGCCACAGAAAAAGCAATCTGTTCTCGGTCTGTTTTATGGTCATCAACTATTTATTGACACATATAAATGCCCTTCTCCTTGTGTTAACTATGCAACCATAAATTACTACAGTCCTTACTGATTGAAAGGAAGTACTTTCACTTTTATGCTGAAACCCTTACTCTGTTAATTAGGTGTACAGAATCAATATAGTGTATTTATTTAATGAAGTCAAGTGCGTTTAATTATTTAAAATATAAGAAGAGTAAAAAGTGATATTGATCCTCTTACAAAGGTGTAAGACCTTAGAATAAGAAAAAAAACCCGACATCAGGTGTCTTAAAACGCAAGGTACATGTATCGAATTCCTGAATTTTTCAATGGAAGTGGAGATACTTTAAAACCTCGTGTTTGCATAGAGGATTATATCAAATACTATGAAAATCTTAATGAAAAAGTCGTTTTAGCAGAAGGCAAACGAAACAGTCCCTTTTATTCCAATTAAACCTGAATAATATAGCTAGTTATCTTGACTGCAAAGGATTGTTGACGCTTTTTCCGACGGAGGGCGTTATATGTATCGCAAGATGGCATTTTTCAATTTTAAACTTTATTAGCTTATGAGGTCTTCAGCTATCTCAATTTGCTTTTTTAATCCTTGTTTGAACTCCAAATGAATATTGATAAAAATCGGATAGACCTATGTTTATTGTGTTTACCTCAGCACATCTGTGGATAATTATTGTATGGACGGGACAACACAATAAAGTAAGTATCATGGAGTTGAATAATTCCCAGACATTTAAAGTGAAAATTGTCAAGTTTTCATAATTTCATTACTAAAGGTTTATCAAAATCTCACCCCATGATATAACTGTCTTTTTGATATGTATTTTTTTTCTTCAGAAAGCACGTTTTCTGCTATCATTGATCAACCCCATGGGCGCTCCCCATCTAATTTTGTAAATGACGAATGGTAAGTCTTTATAGACGTTTACCCTCTTTAGCTATAAAATCAATATTATAGTATAGAGGGTAAACGTATATATAGACTTATCATTCGTCATTTACAAAATTAGATGGGGAGCGCCTATGACCAACCCTAAAATATTTCAGATAGATTACCTGAGATTCCAGTTTTACTGACAATATAAATTTCGTGCCAAGCTAAAATTTGATAAAGAGAATTGTTAGTTTGCATGTAAAAAGCTTATTATGCACGTCAAACTGTTCAAATTTACAAAATTACATAATTTGTCCAATTGTAAACTGTAGAATCGCAATAGATAATAGAAATAATAAAGTTGCCTTTAAAAAGTTTAAAACACAAACAGAAAACTTACTTAGGCATAAAAAAAGCTAATAAACACAGATCCACCTTATCCAAAACGTCTTTATATGGACAATAAAATCTAATATTCAAGTGATGAAATCTAAAAGGTGATCAAATGTAGAGAACTGTACGTATTTTTAATAAATGAATACATGGTTGTATGTTACTAATACTTTTACTACTATAGACCTGTATTTGTCTCAACTAATACTTTTACTATTATAGTATAGACCTGTATTTGACTCAACTTATAACACCATGTGCCATGAAGTGCAACTGAACTGAATTGGACCTTACCTTTGAACATTTTGACAAGTACTTTTATGACTAGATTTTCTTTTATGAGGTCTGTTTGTTTGAAAAAGAAATGAATGAACAGTACGTTTATTGTATTTGATTCATTAACCCCCACATTTTGTAAAAAATAAAAATAAAAAATAAAGATATAGAAATTGGATTGCAGCCCCTAACCCGCTTCAAACTTGTGCACTGGCTTTTTCAAGATTTGTTGTGTATTCGTTTTCAATAAACAAAGGATTGTAAAAGCAATTAAAGGTTATGCAAACATAAACTTGTCTAGGGTACATATAGTAACTTTATAGATAATACTTATGTTTCACTGGAAACATTCTCTCGATTCTCAAATTACACCCGGTAAAATGAGTTCTCACTTCCACACAAAAGTCCATTGTATCTAATGTCCCTGTTGACTCAAAATTATATCACGTCTTACAAAGATTCCATTTATGTGTTTGAAGAAACAAAGGTAAATAAATATTCATTTTTTTTTATTTTTCCAGAGAGACAATGTTATTGAGTAGCTCTGTATTTCCCGTTAAAGACTAGAAGTTCTGGAAATAGACACAGAGCATCAAAATGACATCGACCACCCCCGCTTTCCGAATGCTTCGGAATATGCAGTACAGGCACGAATTTCTGTTCGGACAATCTTGTAAGTATTGTTTTCTTTATTATATACATGTATCTGAATAATCTTGCATAATTGCGTGCAGCATCCAAGATGCCAAAGTACGAATATTAGGATTGATTTCAAATAACCGGTGAAAATTAGAATTCAGTTGAACATCTTAAATCACAATCAGAAGAGAAAGTCCATATTCTGGTATCAAACCAGAAACCGTCTTGAAAAGGATTTCCTCCTAAACATTGGTCCGCTTTATAGAAACCTGCAGCATAAAAAAAACCAAACCAACAAAACAGGCGAAGGAGGAGTCGAGGACCCCTAACTATTAGTGGATTTTTTTTGGTGTAATGTTGACATAAAACCCCACATTAAACCATATTCCGGAATACATGTCAATGTGCATCCAAATGGTTTTACGATCCGACTTACATGTATATAGTTCACTTGCAGTCCAATAGATGGCGCGTTGCACTTTCTCCAGAAGAACGTAAGGCCAGCATTTTTTAATTTTTAGATTTACGAAATATTTTTCAAAATATTTGGGAGGGAGGAGGGAAAAAAAATAAAAATAAAATTGAAAAATTTCTCCGTCGAGAAAAAAAATAAAAATAAAACAATTTTTCAACAATATTTTTTTTATTTTTAAAATAAGAACACGTGTCCAGGAGCTGCCATTTTTTTAAAATATATAAGTACTTTTGGTTGTTGATGATGTTCTTATCATAACATATTTTATCCATGGGCACTAAAAATTTGTGTTAATATATTGTATATGCATGTTTAAAAAGAAGGGTTTTCTTTTTTATATACGATACATATACATTAAGACAAATTTAGAATTAAGGGAGTTTTCACTTCTCCCTTGCAGAAAAATAGGAATAAGTTTGAGAAATCATTTAGTTGATTAAGTTAACAATGCTATTCACAAATTCAAAATTTAAAATATTGTTACTGAAAATAAATTGGATTAGAAGCATGTCCATAAATGTCAGTAAAAATCAAACAAGTTTTTAATTTTAAAAAGCTGATATAATTTTTAAAATTTTATTTATTTATATAATTATACCTGTAATAAACATGATAAAGGAAATGTTTTGTTATTTTGTTAGCTTAATGACAAATAAAATCATTCTCTTCCTTCAGCCATAAGTCTCCTGTGCTTCAGTGTGTTTAGGGTTATAAGTCCAACCCTTTGACCCACTTACAACCGTTATGTAGAGGATCTATTTCCAAACGGTTAAATTATGATTATTTTAGTATTATTTTGCAACAATGTCTTTTAAATAAGTAACTTATCATTTTCTTGCCAATGAGGTTTTTTTAAATATAAGGAATTGTGAACTTAGAAAAAGACTTCAACTTTTCTTTCTTGAGGAAATTCTAGCTAAGTTGCCGATCACAAAACTTAATAGGGTCGTAAACTGTAGGGTTGGACGAAAGCAAACAGGAGTAGGCCCTATAGTTTCGGGGTTTTTTTTTGTCTTTTTAATCAATGCATTAGCAACAATAATTCAGACTACACATACGTGATTGCATCAATATTTATTTTTATTTTTACCAGAAAGAAAATTTCGTGTCGGAGGAAAAAATAAAATTAATAGCTACTTTAGGTCATTTTATTTTTATTTGAATTTTTAAAAAAATAGGGTCGGCGGGTTTGTAAATCGAAACTTCAAAAAATGCTGGCCTAACACTGTGTTCGAATTGGAAACCTCTGGTATGTGATGATGACCATACCAATAATTGGCGATCGAGTTACAGAATCTGGGGATTAAGACGTTAAAAATCTATCATAACGTATCATAATATTGAAGGTTTTAGTAGATCAAAATATAATTGGCATCGTTACAGTTACTGTACATAAATACACAAGTATCGGATCTCACATGTTTAATATAGTATTATATTCATTAATTGTCGGATTTGTTTTTGTTTTTTGGAGGTTCTTTTTTCGCAAAAGTTTGCGAAACAATGTCTATAAATAGTTGCCATGAAACAGAGCATTCAAATAACCTTTTTTCGGTATTTTTGTTTTGTTATTAAAGGGACCTAGACACGATTTCAGATGAAAATTTTATTTTTGATTTTTATGTATAGAATAGTTTACTTGTGTATTTTGAATGATTTACCAAAATTTGAATGTTAGAAGTCATGTTACAAGCGAGATACAGAGGAAAGAAGTCGTTGTTATGTAAACAAAGCTCGAGTCTTATATTTGTTTACAAAATAATGTAAAGTAAAGAACGTACCATTTCTTTGACAAAATAACTTGTGGAAACAGGATAAACTCATTCAGTGTGTTCATAAATAATTTTATCAACAACAAAAAGCAACATTAGATTGAAACTTTTATCAATACAACACATATGTAAATAATAACAGGACTGGAGCTTTGTTTACAAAACAAAGAATTTTAACCTCTGTAACTCGCTTGTAATTCGATATTTGACCTTCAAATTTTGACAAAGCATTAAAAACATCCATATTGACCATTCTAGACATTAAAAATGAAAAAATAAATTTTGAAAAAATTGAGCTCAAATCGTGTCTAAGTCCCTTTAAAGGAAGCTCAAGAAATCCGTTTTCTTCCGGTAAACATCCTCTAACCGGTATGTCTCAAAACACGGAACGCTTATAGCGCTACATTAACTTTAATCAAAACTTTAATTAAGTATGAATTGCGACTTTTAATTGATCATTTCAAGACAGCAATCTGCCTTATCATGTGAAATACAATTCAATAACGGCTTGGTTTTTCTTCGATAGCGGCAATAACTTCAAAATAGACCCTTGTTCGTTGCATGACACTTGATAATCACTCTTCAATAACTACGAATATGTGTTACATAGGAATGTAATTTATAAATCTTTTCAATTGACAAAGTAGCCATTTTCATATCTTATTAATAATCTGTATGCATGTAGCAGATATCGCAAAATCCACCTAGATCAGTACTCGACGATCGACAATTAAAAGAGAAAATCGTGTTTATTAAATTGTTCAGTCAAACAAAAAACAGGAAGCAAAGGGGTTCAAAACTATCAGTTGAAATTAAGCATATTCCTACTCTACTTGGACCAAAGATGTAATGTGGAAGAGATCAAGCGAAATGTGGAGACACTTTTTTGCAGTCAAAAAGGTTTAATGAGTATATGAGCAGAGACAATATGGAGAACATGCCTACAGATGCGTTTGAAGTCCCGTGTTATTGTTCTAAAGGTCTGTACAAACGATGACGTCAGAGTCAAGTATTGATTGGCAGGAAGTCGTCTGCAAACAGAGAATAGATTAAAAGGGGATTTATAAATAATCTATGAAAATTGGGTGACAGACAACATAATTGCACCAGTTTTTTTGGTTATTTTTTTGCTGCAAATTAACGTAAAGATAATTATTTTCTAGTATCATTTCAATTTTTTTAAAGATTACTGAAAATGGTCAAGCTACTTCTTCAATGATATTGATGAAATCGTTATAGGGAACGTCTGGGTTTTAAAGCATTTTAAAACATATATGCGCTCATACATCAAAACAGAATGGCAGTCAAACAATGAAATAAAAATTCAAAGGGTCATGAAAATCCATTGGTTGGTTATTACGAACAATTTTCTAACGTTCCAAAGTTCTTGTACATTCCTAGCCCGATAAACGTTTTATCCATAACTATTGGACTTCAAAATGACGCTAATGGAAATATGATTCCGGACACTCAATCTAGTTTTCCTTTTACAGAAAGTGGTTCGTGTGATCATTTTCATAAATCTCTTTCCGTCTACGGCTACCCACACTTTATTCATGTTTACTTACCTCTTAACAATAACAGCTATGTTGATAAGTTTGCCAGCGCCCATGTATTTTACGAGTCTCCAAAAACTTTAAACTAAATCGTTTTACAAGGTTTCCTTTTTTATTATCATATTAAACAAATTACTGAAGAAGCTTTAAAATCGATGTTTAGACTTTGAATGCGTGTATTATGAGATGTCATGGTTAGCGGAACGAATTAATTTTTAAATATCTGGATATAATCTCCAGTTATGATAGGAATTAATTGTCCCGGCATGTTCTTTCTGGCGAGAGGTTAACGAGGAGAATATTACGTTCGCTTGAGATCAATGGAAATGAATATTTAATACACTCTCTCAGGTGCATCCACATTCCCTAAGTCTATCCTCGGCAGATTTTTCACCCCGGGTATTAAGATCGTGTGTGCGCTCCAAATTGGATCTCTTGTGATAATATATCGTGGAACGAACTGAGAAACTTATTAAATGGATCGATAGCTTGGCAGATAAGTATTAATAAGCATTTACTTAGTTTGGAACCTAATCAGGTCCCTCTTAATGGTTTATAAACACTTCATGTGCAGGAATTTGTATCCAAGATTTAAATTACCATATTTCTCTCCTCGTTCTTTTCTGCTTATTGCTATCGCACTTCGACAGACTGAGTAAATAGCGACTGATTAAAAGCATGCAGGCTAAATGAATTAAAACTGGTCACCCCAAATAATACCGAGCCGTTCAAATAGAATTTGAATCAAGCAAACCCATTCACTAGCGCACAACGGATCTGCTGCTTGTTTATAAGTACCAGAGTTTTGATAATCGATAGGGATAGAATATTGAAAGGATTGGAGGACTAATCCGGATCACTATGGATTTGAAATGTTTAAATAATATACTTATATAATCCGC
Organism: Magallana hongkongensis; assembly: GCA_016163765.1. Classification (NCBI taxonomy): domain Eukaryota; kingdom Metazoa; phylum Mollusca; class Bivalvia; order Ostreida; family Ostreidae; genus Magallana; species Magallana hongkongensis. The sequence continues at coordinate 23,595,196 of WFKH01011581.1, read as the reverse complement.
GTTTGAGCCATTGAGTTTATCGTCAAGCAGGTGTCAAGGTGGTGCATAGATGTAGGAGGAAAAACGAGTTCTTGTTTTTATTTCAAAGAGGAGGAAAATTAATCCATTCTAGAACGGATAGTTGAAATATTTCACGACGAAGGGGATTTTTTTCTCATCTACAAAAGAATATTTTGAAATATATATTAATGGAATACTTCTTGCGGATATTTAATTAGATAGGTCTGAATTTAAAAAAAAAAATTATTCACAATGAATGTGGGTAAAGCACGCCGTGCGTACCATAGTAATTTGAATCTCCCCAAAGCATTTACTCAGTATGACCTCGTGCAGTCGGGGTTTGGAAAGAGTGTTTCGATGGAGGGGTTAAACAGGAATCACACAACTCTAGACTCCGGGAGAAGGAAAAGTAAACTTCTAAAGATACCGAAAGCTGAAAGCAGAGAAGCGCTGCCATTGTGTTTACCGAGGCTGGAGCCCGAGGTCGATCTAGACCTGGATGTTGACGCGCGAGATGTTAGCGCCACTACAAGGTTGGCCTCTCAATTGGATTCGAACCCGAGGGGCACCGCTGAACCGGATGTTCGAACGGAACATGAGAGCGACAGTGATGAAAGTGATTACTTAGATAATTATGACGACGATACGGAAACAGCTCATAAGAAATTGGATCAAATCGGAAAATTCGAAATGGAGCATAATTGGTTGCTGCACGAGGGTTTTGAACGTGAAAAGGAAGATTTTGTAAATAAAAGCAGAAAAATTAATATTCCAATTCCAGATGAGAACCCCGTGATGACAGTTAATAGCAGGATTGATGAAATTAACTCCATGGTGAAACCTAAGGCGGACATTGGGATCCTAATTCAAAATATGAACCCAGAGCAACAAGAAAAAATTAAGGTACGTAGTTTTTAAAATCTATGATGAATAAAGAAGGAAAAATGCATTATACTTGACTGGAAATCAGACCTTATAGCAATATGTAGATTTTACAGCTTATCGTATTTATAAAGAATTGCATTTGCATAATATTTTGGGCTTTTCCTTTTGCATGATGTCTTGTTTAAGGAAAAACAAAAGATTTATCTTGAAACCCTCCCAACCCGATTGTACAATGAAGAGAAAGTTCTGTATTTTTGCGATAATGTTCGAAAAGAGAGAAATATTTGCTGAGTCTATACCATTAATCACACCTTGATCAATACCTGGTACCATTTCAGAGACTTAAGGCACTACTAACACTATAAAAGTAAATGTTTCGGGCAGATTGTGTTGGCAAAGGTTCCGTTTTGATTCCCCTATATTTGATTTTTGATTAATTTTTCAGTTGCAATCCCCTACTCAAGGCAAAATCAATTATTGTATTGTGTTTGGTCATTGGGGAAAATGAGATGAAAGTAAACAGAGTGATGATTTCGAGAATAGGGGAAAAATCACATCGAGAGACGAGAGACCCTAGTCGAAGAAATTCTCTACTTTCTAATTTGAATATGCAGTAGTCTCCAATGACAGTATTTTGAGTCAACTGCTTTAAAAAACACCGGAAATTTAAATATTCTTGATATGTTCTGATGGAAAGAAAGAGAGAAAAAAAAACGTTTTAGAAATTTCCGACAATTACTCGAGCTCATTATTCCGGTTAATTGTTCGGTATATAAAGCCTAGGTTCTCGCAGACATGCTGTAGCAGACAGTCCTGTTTGTACATTCATCGGAACCCTGTAAAATTCTGGTTTGAACAATCCTTTTCAAAGGCACGTTCAACACCCATTATAAATAAAAATCTAATAAGAAAAATGCACAAAACTATTGACAGTTCAGGGCTTTTAATTATGTTCTGTATTTGCATTTTGCGTTTGGTTCGATGAAATTTAAATGTTTACCACGGGACAATTAAGTGGGAGGCGTATGTTAAATTTTAATCTTCTTAGAATGATGTAATTTTGTTCTTTAAGGGAGAGTCAAACAAACATAACATATATCGTAAAGAATGAGATGTTCTTTTGAGAATTTAAATATATTACTTAACAAGCATTAAACAATGTTATATCTTGTCATTGAATGGAATGCGTACTTTTGAAATGTTTTTTTTTCCTTTTTGGACAAGGAAGATTTTGTGTGGAATCTTTATGGCATGTACATGAAGTTGACTCAAGATTCACAAGTGTGTGTGTTTAAGAAAACCTAAATCTAATATGGGTCATAAAGTAATCGACGAAGAAGATACTAAATCATTGTAACGATATCAAATGTTTGATCACTTTGCCGTTCAAAATACAAATAGAATGGACCGAGTTCGCCAATTTAAGATAATGCTCTGAAAAAAAAAAGTCAATGAATATTTGATAAACTATGGCTTCATTTGAACCAGAGCAAGACACAATTGATAGTGTATCCAAACCACTCGGGCGAAACTGGTAAATGTGAAAGAAAATAAAAGATAGGGAAAAACAAAAATAATCATTATGGTTAATAGCTTTTCATTTTGTATACACCTTTTCACTGAATTCTATGGTTTCTTTGATCAAGTTTTGAATCCAATTAACCAAGCTTCCGAAGGCCGTTCCAAAAATTTGTCAGCATTTGGCTCTTAAACCATACTCTATAGATTTTATTTTCTACATTCACAGAAAATAGCAGAAACTGACATTGACGACATAAAGAAACGATTTAGAAAGAGTTGGAAGGTAAACCTGATTCAGCTGTTTACATAACTGTTGATTTTATCAGAGTACTTGTCCTTACTTATTTTGTACACAAATCAAAAGTACTTTAAAAGTACCGATTATGGAAACCTTGAATTTATTATTTGTTTATTTGAGATAAACGTTTATGTTAATCCCTTATTCAATAAATGTCACCGATTAAGATTTTAATCTGCTTTAATATACCTTGCAATTATGCAATAACATTCTTTCACATAACAAAGAAAGAATTATGTATATTTTAAAATTCATTTATTTCACAGACTCAATTGCCAAATATTTAAGGTGACATCTTATCCTAACCATGGTTTATTTTTAGAACAAGGATAAACTTCACCATGCACTGTTGATGGTCAAGATAATGAATAGAGCTCACCTGCCAAGAAGAAAGTAAGTGTCTCTTTGGTTACCTGGCATCCCCCCTACCCACCCCCACTTCTACCCCAGCTGATCCCATCCCCACGAGTTTTCATACCTCAATCATTTCATTGTTGTTAACAACAGTGAGCCATTTCGTAAAATACCTCATTGTATTAATGCAGCCGTGTTCGATATTTTGAAGTACTGAAGCTCGATTGTATTAACTTGCTTCTTTCGGGTCATTAGGCGATCTTTAAATCCATTTTATATCCAAACATACGATCTCTGCATGAATCAAAACATGGGATCAAGGGATTTAAATATGGTTATCAAATTGAAGGTGATAAATTACAAGGCGTATGCATTTACAAAATATATAACATCAATAATTGTGCGAATATTTTTGGGAAAATAGGGCATGTATTAATGTATTCATTGAAAGTCGACCACCAAATATTTAAAATTTTAATAAACCCCAATACTGGCACGCTACTGTGTATTTTATGGATGATCTCAATTTTTGTTTTTAAAAATAAAAAAAAAATATATGGTATCAAAAAAATATTTCAAACATGCATATGTTGTATAAGAATCAACTGCTCTAAATCATAGATATTTCAAGGAAGAAAAGCCAGTTGCAGGAATGGCTTTGAGACGTCTGAAAGCACAGGACCAAGCCGAACAGACGGACGTCCCACTGCGATCTTCTGTATGTACATAATTAATAATGACTGAGTGTCGAATTAATATTTGATTCTCAACCCCTGAATATTTTTTCAATTATGTTTTTTAAAATTTGATAATTTCACTAGCTTGCCTTTGATATGGAGTTAGCTCTAACAACGCACCCTGCTTATCGAACAGAAGAGGACCTGGCAAAGGTATAATCGCTTTGACAAACCTTAGGTTTCATTTTATTCTTTTGATACTCATAATTAAGATCAAAATTTATCAAATAGACCGAATTGAGAAATACGAGTAAGGATATGAAGGATTACAGATTTGAAGTTCTTTTATTCATTCCTCAAAATCGGAATCAAAAATTTATTAAATAGAATTATTTGAATAATAAGGACATGGCAGAAAGATCGATATTAATAATATTGATTTATACATGCACATGGATCTTTATAATTACCCCACGTTTACAAAGAATAGTTCCTTTTATGCGATTAATTAGTAATAATGGCAATTGCTTAATAATTAATAGATGAAAGAAACGGGGCTTTGGATCTTCAAATATATTTTCTTTATTTTAAGGTGATATGGGTACTCCGAGCAACAAAAGCCTTCAATCATTTATTTCCCGTGGAAAGAGAAAGAGACCTGGCCGAAGTTGTTGGTTATGAAAAGTAATAATATCATATCATATATTTAGTATCTGTTGATAGATTTTATTATGAATTACTGGTACATTCGGCGCAGCTGTCAATTTGAACGTGACGCAACTCGAAGTCACACAAAAAAAGGAATTGATATTAATCAAAACTTTTTTTTAAAATTTTATATTTTAATGGAATATTCTTTATTTTAGGTATGATCCTAATAGAATTATAGCATACCAAGGGCGAAAGCCCGAGCGGTTTTATTACATCATGACTGGAAAAGGTAAACATTTTGAAATTAAATATATATTCGTAAATTATGAATGCCATATTTTATTGGGGTTGGAACGAATATTTGTACTGATTTTAAAGCTGTATACAGTGATAATGAAAATATTAATATCAATATATTTAGTTTTTAGTTTGACATGTTTCCAAAGCAATTCTGACCTGTGAACCCTAATTCTCTCATTATATAACGGCATATATCATGAACTTTGTGCTCTTACACAGTTGTTGTAATACGGTCTTTTAAGTCGGATTTTAAAAATGAGAATAAATGTACTGCATAGCTTATACTCGAAGTAATAAGCCTGTTATTGTTCGGTATGAGCAAATAATTTATGTTTGCGTTCGAATCCCTGAGTAGCTAATTTTGAGCTTATTGTGGACAATTTAGAAACGGAAAATTTAATATATATTTCAAATGCTTTCATTTAAGCTTTAAAAATTACATAACCCGGAGATATAAGATTTTTTTGTTTTTAATGTTTTTCAGTCCGAAAAGTTCGGGAGTACGGATTATCTACAGGAAAAGTGACGCGGACAGAGGGCCTGATTAACAAAGGCACAACAACTGACGTAAGTCTGATAGTAGATCTAGGCTGGGTACATGCCCTACAAGGCCTACATTTCTCACTCTCCACGATGTTTTCCAGGGGGCGGGGATGTCCGCGCATGAGTGTTATGATTTAAGTCATTTTTCATGTCGCTCTAGTTTTACTGAAACTTTACATTATATCTACTTCCGAATCCTGTGTTCGGCCAAACTTACTAAACAGACCATATGACAAAATATACTTTCATAATAATTCACAGCTGGTGGGGAAATAAAAGTGAAAAGAAAAAAACCCCATTTAAATATCATTGTTAAGTAAGAGTTAAAAAGTGTTGACAAATGAGCTTTATTCAAGAAAAAAATCATCAGTTTAAACATTTCAACATTCTCTGATAATAATTACTCGATCTACAAGTACATCGCATATACAGTCATGTACTTTAAGCATGCATTTACTATCTAGCATCAATTTCCGGTCCAGCGCCATCTGTCCATAATCAGTGTCATTGCCCCCCTATCCTTTTGGGATAGCTAAATAGTTAAACCTATATAGTTTGACCAATTGTAATGATAATATTTCTTCTGCACATATTATTGTGATTTCGTTTTGTTTGTGTTTTAGTTAGAGGAGTTAGAAGAGCAGTGGCTGAGAGAGCATCATCTTGTAACCCATGGAAACGTCGAAGTCCTCATTCTCCACAGATCTGTACGATATGAATAAGATAATATCATTATAACATTGTCATGTTTTAATGAAAGATAATTAATGCGATTCACTATAGACTGTTTACTTTGCATAGATTACGGAAAAATTAAAAAAAAAAAAAAAACACTGCATAAGTTCAAGTCTCATTAAAATATAAAAACGAAGAACTCATTTTCATCTTTTATTTTTTTTTTTAATGAATTTGACATTTTAATGTGGCTTTGGAAAACCCGTTTTTAAATTCCATTGAAAGAATATGGTTGTTTAACTTTTGCAGGATTTAATGAGATTACAAAACAAACTGGAAGGTCCCCCCATTGATTATCTTAGGTAAACAACTTTTACGCTCATTAATTAACAAGTCTACAACAGGTATAGACTTTGTTGCTTCTAAAAAGTTCACAAAATCATCTGTTATGATGTAATACTCATTATATTTATTTAAATGCAATGCCGACGTCCTCTTTACGTTTTTCGACACATGTTTGACCTTGGATGTATCTTTTTTCCAGGACATTACAGTTATTCTTTGAATTTCCAGTAGAAGTGTTCTTGACAAATACGGACGCAATTGAACTGAAATACTACGGGTACCAAAAGATTTTTTATTTCAACTATACTTTTCATACATATTAACATTTATTAAATATACGGCAAGCAAAGATTAAAATTTAATCAATATACATGTAACTAGTCACTGGTTAATTATATATGTACCTGTGATAAAGGTTTGCTTTCATAGTGTTGATTAATTTTCCAAAGAAATAGAAATTCTTATTGAAATGCAAAATTACAACATACCTTGCACACGGGCGTTGGGATGGTTTTTTTTTTTGGGGGGGGGGTACCCCTTTTAAATACTAATCTTTCCCGGTGAGAGTTATTTCTCTGATATTGCTCCTCAACACAAGTAATGTACATAGTCAAACAATCATGAAATACTCCCTTGCACACCTTTCTCACGCCCTTCTAGCACGCTTCCTATGTACATGTAATTCGTTTTACTCTTGAAAAAAATTTTTTGTTGTAGACAAGATGTTGTTATATCCGACGATACAAACAGAACCCCGTGGATCCACGTAGTCAAATCGGTAATGGACGACTGGATGAGAGAGAGAGAGAGAGAGAGAGAGAGAGTAATGAATAATTCGAGTTGTGCGTACAAAGATAAATTCAAAACTATTAAGATTTCATATAAAATTATGTATAATAAAATTCTTTGAACCATATATAAGCATGGCCTGCGAATTTTTTTTCCAGGGGCGCGTTCGAGTTGTGCGTATGCAGACAGTAGTTGATGTCCAAAATGAAAGTAAATTCGCTTACCAGAAAACCGAGGAACTTGGATTTGGACGGTCCTTTAGTCATGCCGATGGTAAATATTTGTGAATCATTATTTCAGTTATATTTTTTTTTTTACAAATGTGTTGTTGTATTCTTCAATTTTCACTTTATTTCTTATTACTTTATTAAATTTCTACTATCTATAAATGTGACGTACGTCGGTATTTTTTCGAATTTTTTTTATTTATAATCTGTCAAGAAATCAAATATAGGTTATTGATGTGATTACGGTGCTCTTAATTAATCTATGAATTCCGACGAATCAAATGTTATTTGTACTGAATACTTTTTTTGTTTTCTGTAGCAATGCTGGGATCTTTGTTTTCCCAGCGGAAGGCGAAGGCTGAGCGGGGAGCTGATCAGGTGTCGTTTCCAGAGGTGATAATTTATATGACGTCACAATCTAGTTTTTGAAAGAAAATAATTATTTAGCTTATACGGAAAATCACCAGAAGTGATCATTACGTAAACGAAAAGCATTTTTAAAATGTTTGACATTTCACGACATTTATTTTTAGTGATGTAAGCGTCAGAAGAAAAATGACGTATTGGGGCCACCTTTAGGGAAATTGCTTGTTTGCTATCTTCTGACCGACTGACAAGAAGTATAGCCGATTTAGATGTTTTTGTTTACTTCAAAGCATCATCTTTTACTTATATAATTATTTAGTTTATCGACCTATTTTTCTTTAAATTAAAATTTTTAACGCAACTTTGAAAAAAAAATAATTAATTTCTCGACCAACCAACCCGAAGTTTAAACATTGAGTCGGAAGAGGGCAAACAACCATTTTTTAATGATG
>WFKH01011581.1:23561537-23573930 GCA_016163765.1 Magallana hongkongensis | reverse complement strand
ATTTTGTTTTGCATTGGATTTGTAAAATCCCAATTTCAGCCAGGGTGCAGTTTTTCAAACGGACAATGTATCTACAACGTCAAACTTGGACAGTCGCAGTCATGTGATGCAATAGGTAGTTCTGACCATTCAGCAGCCTCGACACATTCTAGCTCTGGTGGGTGTTCATGTGACGACATTCAAAAGGTTGGAAGTGACGTGACGTCACTGCAGACAACGGTGACTGATCTCCAACATGCTGTAGATAAACTGTACGGAGAAATGAACATATCCAGGTCCGAATTAACCAACACGCAGGATGTACTTCATGCCGAGCAGCAACATGCTGCTCAACTGCTGATAACTCTAAACAGTAAGGAGAAAATATTAAATCAGACCAAAGATGAATTAGCGAACGTTTTGATGACAGCAAAAGGTGAGCTGGAGAATCTTCGACAGCAGTTGATCAATGCCTCCAGACAACTCTCGGTGTGCCAGGGCAATGCTGGTCTCCCCACAACAGCCCCTGCAGGTAGACTAACACACTGTTACAGTTATATATCTGTTTCTTTAATGAAAAAACCCCAAGTATTGTAAAAATATATGGGGTTGACTCACAAAATGCACCGATTCATTGAAAATGGCAACAAAAAAGTTCTAACACGCGCAATCTACAGCTGTCAATTTCATGCCTGTATTCTTTTTTAAGTTTACTCTGCGTTTTCGACTTTTTATTGCGGATTCGAGAGCAACGGAGGGTCTAATATGTGCAATTTTCAAGCGGAGACTGAGTCTGGCTATTCTTCGACTTCCGGTTATATTTGGTTACATCAGAGTGGACGACCATCTAGTCAAACAGGACCCAACATGGACCATACGTATGAAACATCAAGAGGTATACCGTAAATGAAGGATTTCCTATAAATCCATAGATACGAAGCGTTGTTCTGTTTGACAAGACCATGGACTTTGAGTAGTTGTGTTTAACTGTAATGTAACGTAGATTTATTTCATTGTCGGCCAGTCATTGCTCAAGATTTGTCCGATTCTAGAGCTGTGCTTACATACTTAGTATTCTATGTTCATTTTCCTTGAGACCAGCGTTATTTTCAACTTATTTTGATGGTAGATAGCTACATCATACTGAAAGCCCCCGATCTTGTTAAAATGGCTCTAATAACTTTGATTTTAACAACCGGTTAGCCGCCTTTGACCAATAGTGGATGTCTTCTATGCTTTGTGGTTTGTTTTAAGGCCACTACATGACCATCAACGCAGACTACATCGCGCAGCATACTTCTAGCTCTAGTTCACATACGATGCATCTCGTGTCCCCGACCTTTGAACCAGCACCAAACTACTGCATACGCTTCTGGTACAATATGCACGGAATTGACGTACAACCACTGAAAGTTTATGCAAAGGTCCTCCACTATACTCAGTATTTTCTCTTTTCTTCATGTTAATACTCATCTCAATCTTTAACCTGATTCATTTTTCTTCGGTCTACAAATTCTTCAAAATTGTATATTTACGTGTACATGTAGATCAACAATGGTCTAGGATACCCTATCAAAGTGATCCAGCCCGTGAACAGCGTGGAATGGAAGCTTGGAGAGGTTGAAATAGATTCCGAATACACGGCTCATAAATTCCAGGTATCATCCAAGTATCCAGCCACCCATTGATTAGATTCTCCCCTATGACGTAGGATGACGGATTTTAAATCAGCTATTACACACACATAATTAAACGGATAAAACTGTTAAAGTAATTAGGGCTCATCACTCTGCACACACCAATATAATATTTTGCTTTTCTTAAAGCGATTTAATCAAAGAAAAAACTAAATTTCAATATACCCCGAGGGGCAAAATTTGACGTAACTTTCTTTTTGGCGATTTCCTAAAGCTATTGGTATTTATTCCAGTGCGAGTTGGCTCTATCATCCAAAAGCCGTTTTACGATAAAACTGTGAGAACTTTCGGATTGTGTATCTGATTTCTGATGCTAGCTTCTACCTTAGGTAGTGTTTGAGGGTAGCACTGACGCCCACTACTCGTACGCGTACCATGGTAGTGGCAGCAGCACAAAGACGTACACCCATAGATACGGAAACGTCGCTATCGATGATGTCTATGTTTATAACACAACTTGTAAAGGTAGGATGTCTATGTGTGTAATACAACGTGTAAAAGTAGGGTGTCTGCGTGTATAATACAACTTGTAAAGGTAGGATGTCTATGTGTATAATACAAATTGTAAAGGTAGGATGTCTATGTGTATAATACAGCTTGTAATGGTAGGATATCTTTGTTTATAACACAACTTGTAAAGGTAGGATGTCTTTAAGGAATAAGGAATCATTCTTTTAGTATTATGAGATGATAATTTTGGTCGGGGCTTGGTCAAATCCAATAAAGCCCGAAGGGCTTTATGATAGATTTGACCACGCTCCGACCGAAATTATCACCTCATAATATTCAAAGAATGATTTCTTATTACTTATATTTATATTATTTCTAATTTCTACAGTTTAAAACAATATTTTAAAATCACTATTTTTTACATGTAGCACATGCTACAGTGTATGTATTACTACGCAGCGCAGCCAATACCATGTTTTGGTTATGCTATAAGACAAGATAAAGGTAGAGTGTCTTCTTGTAAAGGTAGGATGTCGGAAAGTATAGTGCGACTTGTAAAGGTATGGTGTCCGTGTATAATATTTAACTTGTAAAGGTTGATTGTATGAAAATATAAACATGTGTCTAAATATATAAAACAACATGCATAGGTATATCAGTGATGTCTAAATATTTAAAACAACTTTGTAGTTTTATTACATTATATCAATTTTATCGATTGAAAATTTAATCAAATATGTTTGTCTTTAAAGACATACCAATATGTCCATTGAATTCGTACAAGAATGTAAACACGGACAACACAACATCGTGCTACACGTTTCATTCATCACCGATGTCTTGGTATGACGCCATTAATGAATGTAAGAACCAGTCGTACAACGGTCATCTCGCCTCGATCACAGACCAGCAAGAACAAGATTATCTGGTTAATCTCATCATGTCTGACATTGGTAATATAATTTCTACTTTCCTCATTTTCATTTTCAACATTTTTAACGCGACAATTTGTGTAAGAGCTTAGTCTCGTTTACTGTACACTCGGCTATCTTCATAAATCTCCGCCAAGCAAATTGCTTGCCGGAAATTTACGGAAACGTCCTAGCGCCTGATTGATAGAAACTAAAAGGAGCTTGAAAAAATATTCGTTAAATTATATTTCAGGTTTAATGACGACAGGTCAGAACGGATTTTATATTTCCGGAAATGACGAAATGTCGGAAAACCATTTTGTCTGGACAAACGGGGGTTCCCCAAATTCTGTATCCTATTCAAACTGGTATCCCGGGCAACCAAACAACGTTGGTAGCAACCAAGACTGTGTTCTGATGCAGTACCCTGATGCAGGCTACCAATGGGGAGATGTGGCCTGCTCAGAGAAACATCCGTTTATTTGTGAAAGCAGATACTAGATGCTTGTACAATAAAGCTGTGAATCATATTCGAGTTATCTTTTTCTACAACTCAGAACAATAGGAAAACCTGTTTTAATATTCATTGAATTATTTTATTTGGGACGGCAATCGATTGTATAATTATCATTTTAAAAAATTAATTATTAATCATTCATATGATGATAATGAGTGTCTTTTTACATGACTTACTCGACAAAATAGAAATGATGAGTAGTTGTTATCCAAAATGAACATTTACGGCTTCTCAGCAAAATTTTTTCACTAGTACATTATTGTCTTTTTTAATTTAACTCTGATGTTGATTAAGTGATTAAGTGCAACTCTGATGTATAAGATGGTATCAGTCCTACACATCTTCACAATTCAATGTTGAATTGTGTCTTCATGTATACTAGCAGTTTCTTTTTTAATTTTTTTTAATGTACCGTGTAAAAAATCAATATATTTCGTTGGTAATTAAAATATTGGTAATGATTACTGAAATTGTATGGGGATATATATATATATATATAATATTTCCGTTTATCCTAGGTGAATAAAAATATAATTTTCTTTTGTAGAAACACCAACAACCAAAACAAAAACAACGAAGGTTTTGACGAGTAATAAGGTTCAAATGGTATTCAGTCTGACGTTTTAACTCTGAACGAAAAAGTATGGCATACAGTTAATTTAAAATGTGTTAATTCAGTACTTAATAAGATGCTAATCGAGTTGTATAACGAATGCAAATGCAAAAAATAAATTATTGTTTGTTTATCTGATGTTTCCTGTTTACTATGGTGTGCAAGTAAAGAAGAAATTGAATTTAATTATAAATAGTACATGTAAAGGGTATTTGACTCAAGGCATGGCAGACACTAACTAAGCCAAACAGAAGTCGTGCAGGGTTTTGACACTTAGTAAATGACCGTAACGATGATTTTAGAAGTCAAAAATTTCTACTTTATTCCTAAAAATTAATACGAAAAAACCTAAAATAATTAGATTTAAATAATCAAGTATATAAAAAAGCAAGTGATCATTATAGTACTTGGTACAGTCCATGGATGAAAAAGTTACATTCACGCATGCATTACAATAAATTAATGTGTCGAAAAAAAGATTTTTTTCTCAGAATGCGCAACAGCTAACTCAGTATAGTTCGCATATTTTTACACCGCTCCCTTCTACAACAAAGAATCTGAAGCGGTTATCTTGAAATGCAATGAACTGAGGACGTGTAAATCCAGGAAGAATTCTTGATGTTTTGCCCGCTTCTGATATCACATGAATATTATTGCTGAGATGTCCACACACGTAAATATTACCAACTGGATCTACGGCAAGACCATATGGCGCCTTCAGATATGGATGCCTGTAAACAAACATGATTTTATTCTCTTTATTTTTCTTTGTCACAGTATCTTTCATGTAGCATGAATATATGATGTTGCCAGACACATCGGATGTAATATCGTCCGAATCATCATCAACGTCAGTTTCATTGATAACTTCAAAATCAGAGTTAAGCATACAAAGCAAATTGGCACCAATTATTAAGAACTTCTCATTAACGTTAGTAATTCCTTTTGCTGCAAACTTTACTGGGAATGTTTTGATATTAGCAAAATCGTGTAAATTTATCATCTTGATTTCTTGTTTCTGTGGTAAAATGGCATAAAAGACTTCCTTTTTCTGATCATAATGCATGCCCCACAACGAATTGAAAAATTTTAATTGTTTGAGAAATTTCCCATCCTCACTAAACAGAGCACATCGTCTTAACATGAAGTCTGTAAGAATCAAAAGACCATTAGACAAAAACGCACCTCCTCTTATATCAGAACCTGGGATTTCCCATTTCTTTAAAACATGCAATGCATTTTGATGGAAATCATTTACTTCTGGAATTCTTGTGACCTTTTCTTGCACATTCAAGTCAATGAATTCCTTAAAGTTTTCAATTTCACCGACTTTTGTTTTGCAGGGAATAGATGTTAAGTCTATTTTTAAGTTTTCAAACTTCATTTTCTTTACTTCTCCAACATTTTCCTTTATAAAAGAATACCAAAGCAGAGTTTGCGTATGATCCTCACATTCCATTACCCCTTCTAACGTTTTTTGACACTTTCTCAAGTACACTTTCCGATTTTCATAATTTTGTATTGTAGATTCAAGTTTGCGCTTGCCGCTCTTTGACATTTTTGTCAACCGATTCAGCTGTCTTTCTTTGACTTCTGCCATATGCTTAACACATCTTTCATATGAGTCTTGTATCATTCCTGAAAACAAATCGACATTTTTATCAATTTCTTCAACGTTTAGTTTTTCAATTTCAATTTCTTTTTCCAGATCGTTGCAAACACTTTTCACTTCTTTTAGAAGTCCATTTGCTTTTATTTTTGTTATGTCAGATTTAGCAGCCTCTTCTTTTATTGGACCAATATGTTTACATGCTCGATGCAATAGCGGAACACATAATGCACAAGAGGACATTTGGTGATCTCTACAGAAAAGGTCAATCTTGCACTCCGGATGAATTGTGCAAAACTTTCGCGTACATTCTGTTACCTCAACTGCATTTGTGGCATTATTGAGAGAAACAATTTCATGTTTTTGCACAGGATTAAATTTTTTGTGCATGTTTGAACAAGTTTCACAAAACGCACTTTCGCAGTCTTTACACCAACTGGTGGCAGTTTCTTCGTTCCCATCGGCTTTACACACATCACACAGAACAGTAGAAGTCACCAAATCATTACATTTTCCCAACAGGGACACAATAAACTTTGTTTGTTGGGATCAGTTCACTCCATTTGTCAAATGCATACTGTCCTACTACTCCTGGCGCTTGAATAAAGTCCCTACAAAGAGGACATGTAAATCCTAGAGGCGTTGATTTGTCGCAAGATTTGATATGGCTGTCAATACAAGCATGGCAAAATGTATGAGAACATGGCAAAATCCTTGGAATGTTGAATTTCTGAAAACAAACGGGACACACTGTTAAATTTTCAAGTTGTATTTGGTTGTCAACATTTGCTTTCGCCATTGCTGATTACAAAAAATAAAACGAAAGTAGATGTCACGTGCTCGCGGAGTAAAATACCGATTCCGGCCTAATTAAATAACTGTATCTCATCATACAACTCAAGTCAGGTTAAGGGGGATGTGCGGCCATCATTTTATATTTAAGGATCAAAATGTAAACATTTCTTGAACTGGCTTGTTTCTGCCCAAAACTGACGTTAAAAGATAAAAAAAAAAGCAATAAATATGAGGTTATACATGTCGTTTTGTATGCAAATCACGCATCAAGAAAAACAATGAACACTGTGCCGGATAATTATGCCAGTGCCAAGGTGACATTTTTGCACCCGTATAAGGTGCGTGTAATGAAAAATTCATTTATGCCATATCATAGACCATTGCTTAAAGAATTTATAACCACTTTTGTTATTGATGTATCTAACCTGTGAGGTGAGCTATTCACTTTTAAAAATAATTTCCTACAGGAAAATAATTCTTCCCGTAGAAAAAAACAATTCTCTTATAAGATTAATGAAATATACTGCCGGAATAAAAGAATTTCCTATAGCAGTTTAAATAAATTCCAATAGGATTTGAACAAAACTCCCCAAAAGGGGTTTAAAATCCGATAGGAATTCATAATTTCCTATAGGAAAACTACCTGTCTGAGTCAAATTCCTGTAGGAAATACTTTTCTCCTATAGGAAATAGTATTCCTGTAGAATTCTTTTAAAAAAATCCTATAGGATTTTCAATATATCCTCTAGGAAAATATTTCTTCTCTGGAAATTATTATTTTCCTATGGGATATTAATTTTTAAAGGTAAATATCTTACCTTTTAGATGAGGCACACTAAAAACAAACGTGGTAATAAACTCTCTAGGCAATGGTCTATCATATGGTACACATGAATTATTACGAAACTGCATTTTACGCGTGTCTTGGCACTGGCATAACTATCTGGCACAGCGTTAAAGCTGAACACCGCTCATAAATAGGCACCGTTACAAAGGTACCTGGTATATAAACCCTTCGATGTCGTTACACCCGATTGCACACCTGAAACTCGTGGCCGATGTGTAGTATTCCTTTCGTGGTCTTTGGATTTTTGCATGCAATTCTTATTTTATGTGCATATTCTGTTTGTAAATTATATTTTGACCAGTTTATTTGATGTTAGTATTCTCCTGGCTTGAAAAAAGTGCGTAAAACTTGATAATTTCATCGCGACCGAGTAACACGGCGAGGCAAAATGTACGTCCACATAGGTGAGACCTCTACAGGAAAATACTTTAAACTTCTAAGAGGTCTGCAGCTTATATAGGGGTTATAGGGATAACGGTGGTGAGAGAGAAATATGGCGGACAGTGCCTATTTACGAGCGGTGTTCAGCTTTAATGCCTTTTTCAATCACTTTGAACAGCTGTAGAACTGCGCAGCTGCAGACTTATTTTGAAGATTAAAAAATCTGAAAAATAAAGAAAGGGGTCCATTAGTGTCCTCTTTACAACCATTTGTTGCGATAAAGGTTGAATCTTGCACATTAATGTTGTAACTTTGCCTCAAAATAGGGTACCCTATTTTTATCAGTCGGCATGGGATCTATTTTTAAAACAAGAAAAAATCCAGTCTTGCGTCTATGGAGGCACACTGACGTTATATTTTCATAGAAAAAAAAATACATGTCAATTCAAAGCAATCTTGGTTGAATGTGACAGACATCTCTATACCAGTCCCAAGTTTGTTTTTTCAGTTCTATAAGTATAAATGAAAGGAAATTCTTTTTAGAAGTGGTGTAGGGGTCCAAAAAATAAAATGCCTTACATAAAAAATATACATATTTTTTTCAATGAAAATATGATTTCAATGTACCTCTATAGACACAGACAAATATATCTCGTGCCGACTGATAGTTTTTGAGAACCATTTTAAGAATAGGATACCCTATTTGGAGACAAAGTTACAACTTAAATAAGCAAGCTTAGACCTTTTTTCTTAACAAATGGTCGTAGATTGGACACTAATGTCCTCCTTTCCTATTTTGTCTTATTTTTAAATCTTGAATTTATGTCTGTATCTGCGCAGTTCTAAGTGATTAAAAAGGCATATGTTCTAGTATGCGTAATTTGCGTACAAAACAACATGTAAAACCTCATATTTATTGCTTTTTATCTTTTGACAACAGTTTTTGTCAGTTTGGGGCAGAAACAAGCCAGTTCAAGAAATGTTAATATTTGATCCTCAAATGTACAAGATGGCCGCACTTCCCCCTTAAAAGATTTTGGTGTAGAAAATGGAAACTGTAGAACTGATTATTGAGTTAGGGTTACGTACGTACAATGTACGTGCAAAAATTTGGAATATTTTCGCTATAAGTATTAGATTTCTTTCCATGTAAATGTATTTTAAGTTAAAATAAGTCTTTACACTACGTACAACATGTCATGCATGCACTGGTGTTGTCGCATACCATTACTTTATGTTTTTATTCGTTCCACTCAAACGAACATAAATAATTTATAAAATAAACACAAACACGTATATCAGGATATAAAGCGCTCTAATAGTGCAGTTTACTTATAATTATAACAATACAAATACTTTTCTTCTTTATCTTCCTTTCTACAAAATAAAACAAGACTTCTAAAGTAATATTCCAATAAACATGAAAAACAAGGGCGGGTTGGTGGGAATTAAGTTATCTGCACTGAAAAGAGCCTTCGAATGGCTATATAACTTCCAGCGCTAAAATCGGTCAGTTAAAACCCGTGCAATGAATATTTAAATGTCACCTGACATGGTGACTAACAACTAACCAATAGATTACAGGTGTAAATAAACACAAACACGTGTTATTCGAACCTTTTACAAATACCTATAAAAAGACAATGATTTTATAGTGCGAAACAACTTATCAAAAATATATATTGATTCATTATTTTGAATGGCTTTAACTCAAGTCTTATAATTTATTTATGATACGTTTTATGTCGCGTGGCTCACTTCTTCAATAGATGAAGCTACTGACATGGATAGTTGTTCTGGATGTGATTCAAGGCCACAGCACATCCTACCCCGCAAAAAATACTCTGTGGTTGAAGTACGAGCCAGATTGTGTCACGGAGAGAGAATATATCATCTTAAACTTTGTTCTACATATTGTTAGATGTAAAGTACATTGTGCTATATATACAAGCTGTTGAATGAAAAAATAAACAGGATTTTTTTCGTCGATGTGGCGTTATATTAACACTGGTCATCTTTTTAAGTTATTGTAATTTATTCAATGACGTTTCCTTTTTCAATTGAATCTTTGTTTCAAATTTACCTGTCAAATTAAGAGTGTGGTTTAAAATTACTGTAAACCAACTTTTATTCGCGTGCGAGAAATTTTCGCGAGGTTCGTGAGAACCTCATTGTCGCAAATATTTCTCGCTGCGGACCAGTATTTGCCATATAGATTAAATAAAAAAAAAGTGTGGATAAGGCTTGGTTGCGAAAATTAGTCGCCGCGAACCAGTTTATCTCAGGTAAATCGCGAAATAAAATCGTCGCGAATAATAGTTGGTTTACAGTACATGAACAAGTATTTAAGGTGGAAGGCTACATCGTCACAACATGTCTGACATCCGTTCGAAACGCCATTTTGTTCCGGATTGATAACATTATGTCGTGGTACAAAATAGCTATACACCGTGTAATTGAACTCTTCTAACGAGGAAGATGAGATAGGAATGAAATCACCAAAACGCTTCGAAAATATGTCAATTTTCTTCCTGTTTAAAGCTTTCAACAAACATTGATTATCAGCTGTTTTGTACGGAAAACGTGGAATCTAAATAATATACTGTTTCCCCGCAATTGGCAATACATTTTTGTCATATCATCTGCAAGAGACGATCATACATATGTGATGGATTATCGATATAGGTAAGCAGATATAATATTTTCACACAAACTATATATGTATGATGAATATAAAACGAAAGTACCGTAGTACGATCTCTTGAATTGATCCTAATTTCCTAAATGTAAAACATTTGCAGTAAAAGACATGCATTGAAACTTTGACATTAAACTAATGTATTTTGATTAAAATAGATATAGCTGAGTACATGTAGCAATAGCAGTGGAAGCCCGGATTTGCAAGCCAAATGAGGGAACGACAGAATTCTGAAAAGGAGCATGTTTTTCAGTTCCACACATAAATGTGTATCAGTATGGACATCATATGTATGTATTAATATGCGTATGGTTGTTGTTTATAATTGCTTTTGTATATAAAAAAGTAAAAGGCAATTTAACTACTAATATTTTGTTTTAAATAGTTAAATATATATAATGCGTTCATCAAAAATATAATTTTTCAGCTTCAAACATTATCATAGGCACTACTGATCTTATATCTACATATTTGGCATTGACTTGTTTCTTCTTTTTCTTCTTCGTGATTTTTATTAATTAAAAAATTGGTCCCAAGATATTTGAGACCATGTAAAATAAAGAAAGACAACTCTTAAACAGGATCTTTCATACCAAGATTTTTGCAATAATTCAGTATTTTCTTTAATTTTTTCAATTTCATTCAATTTCTTTTCTTCATCATATTAACCAACGAATATTGTTTATATTTTCAGATTTATGTGGGATTTTGTCCAGCAGTTTGCCTTAAAAGAATTTTTTTTATATTTTAGTTTCATATTTATGTGGATTCCAATAAAAATCATTCAAACTTCCTTCATGATTATTTTGTTTTTCATTTGTAAACTTAATAACATTTCACTTTCATAAGAATTTTAAAACAGAAATGTTTAAAAATTTGATAAATAAGGGGTTATCTGTAACCAGACCGATATTTTAAAAATTCTCTAGAAAATAGAGTATTGTATTTTGAGGTCTATTATTGTTGAATACTGTGCCTAGTATTAGTAACAAATGCATGCAACAAAAATCTCCTACACTTATTTGGTGTAGAGATCCACCTTAAGCTCGATCACCCCAGCAAAATCATAAGCTCATGTAAAATTTACTAATTACCTATCGTAGTATTGCTTCGTTGTCTTTCTATTTATCCGTTCGTTTGTTTTACACTTATTACACATTCTACTAATCTTGGCACAAAGTATCCATAGTTTCAGGGATTTCAGGTTCTGTTTACACTGACATATGGGGCTGATTGATAAAAATCTCTAAATTAAAAGTTTACGGTTAACGTTTATCTTCATAAAGTGTGGTTTTTTCCCCCCCCTTTTTTTTACACATCACCCATGTATGATAGAGTATATTTCACCGAATTTCAGTTTACCATCATTCTGTGTAAGGAACAAATGTTTAATCTATGTATAGGAGGTCAACATATGCAATTCTTATCTTTGTTTCTACAGTATTAATTAAGTCAACTGTTATCTATATGAAGACTAATTTACAATTCGTATGTCTAATATTTCTGCTTTTCATTTCCGCCGGTTCAAGCTGTGCTTTCACAGCTGCAAGTCTATACAACATCAATGTTCACCAGTGTACTTTACAATTTACAAAAGTAATTCAGAAGAAAGATAACTCCAAATGAATTCTTCCCACACTCTGTAATATGACAACAATCGATAATAGGGATTTTGTGTGTTATGATTTCATCCGCTAATAAATAACTTGTGTATGAACATTCATAAACGAACTGATATTTTGATTTTTGAGATGGAATTTAATCTTTTCACTCAAGTGCAGCCTCGACCAGGACTGGCATATTAAGATTTATCTTGATTCTGAATAAACTACATCTTCTTTCAGCATATGATTTTCACTATCAATAATTTTGAGATAAAAAATGTAAGCATTCAAA
>WFKH01011581.1:23518240-23554256 GCA_016163765.1 Magallana hongkongensis | reverse complement strand
GATTTTCACTATCAATAATTTTGAGATAAAAAATGTAAGCATTCAAAAAATATCCACAATTTACACCAGTGTGCCTAAAGTACATGTATATTGAAATTATTTTTGAAAACAATGGTCGAAAACATTAGATAAATTATTCTTAATCAAGCATAATTTATGTTTGATAAATTAGTGAAGATAATGTTAATTTAAAATTATACCATGACAAAGTTTAGTAATATATCCAAATACATACCAGCTTGCCCACTGAATTCGTACAAGATTGTAAACGCGGACAACATAACATCGTGCTACACGTTTAATTCACAGGGGCTCGGTTGTCGGATAGTGCAATTCTTTATTATTTGTACGGAATTAAGACAATAATGATTAAAATTAGTCATCTTGTATGTTTTTCGTATTGCAATAATAAAAAAAATCCACTACTCCCCCCCCCCCCTTCGTTTAAATTATGCTAAAAAAGTATAGTATATTCAACGTTTTAAAAAAACACCCTGCACTATCCAACAACCAATGTCTTAAATTGGTACATGTACATTATGAAGATTTTAAAATGAAAGCGCTTAAGCTATATTGAACGTTTTTCATGTTTTCTTTTTTAATTTATATATATATACACTGTGGAATCATTTAAATTCGTGGGGGCAAATTTTCGTGGATTGTATTTTCTTTTGGCTTAATATACGTGGGGATTAAATTTCGTGGATGCGTCGTTGTTCACTTTCCAGTTTCAGTAAGAAAACTTACTCTTTCAAAATTTGTTTTCGGTTAGGATATAAATTCTTTGAGGAGGGCTACCCACAAAAATTGAGCCACCACGAATTCTAATGAATCTACAGTATGATTTTTTATCTGACGAGTTGTGTGTTGTCCATTTTCGAGCCTTGGAGAGGGGATAGAAAACAATGAACGTGTTGATTAAAATCCTACATGTATATCATCGCTAATCATGAGAAATTCTTTATATCACATGTTTTTATCAGTCTTTTAGTTAAACTTTTCTAACATTATAGCTGTGAGCCACACAACACATTAGACATTTCCCAGGAAATGTCAACAATATTACACATAAAAAAATTACCAACCCAAAAACACAAGCATCATTTTCGAATATATTCTTATCAATCTATTTAAGAAAAATTATAAAACATTGGTAAATATTTCACAATTATAACTCAGACTCTTATGTACATATTATCAACAATAAATTTTTTAAAACCAGTCCTCTAAATATATCAGTGTTCTTGCATCTTACACTTGTGCATTAAGGTTTGCGTTTTACAGTATTGAACACGTGACATACAGTATGACTCCTATGCATTTCAAAAATGATAAACACGTCAAAATCATCTGACCATGTAACGGTCTTTGGCATCTTAGTTTAGTTCGCATATTCTAACTTTTTTTTCTTCTACAACAAAGAATTTAAAGCTGTTTTCTTGGAATGCAATGAACTGAGGACGTGTAAATCCATCTAGAATCCTCAGTGGTTTACAAGTCTCTGATATCACATGTATATTATTGCTGGCGTGGCCACACACGTATATGTTACCAACTGGATCAGCAGCAAGACCGTATGGCTCCTTTAGGCTAGGGTGCTTATAAACAAATATGATTTCGTTTTTATCGTTTTTCTTTGTGACAGTATTTTTCTTGTAACACGAATAAATGATATTGCCAGACACATCGGATGTAATATCGTCAGATTCAGCATCAACATCAGTTTCATTGACTAACTCGAATCATAGTTAAGCTAACAAAGCAATTCGGTACCAATCGTGAAAAATCTCCCATTCACTTTTGTAATTCCTCTGGTTGGAAGCTTTGTATGGAATGTTTTGATTTCAGAAAAACTGTTCAAGTTAATCATTTTGATTTCTTTTTTTGTTGGGATTGTAAGATATAGGACTTCCATCTTCTGATCATAGTGCATGCCCCACAACGAATCGGAAAATTTTAATTCTTTTTGTAAATGACCATCCTCACTAAACAGAGCACAACGATTTAATTTAAAGTCTGTAAGAATCAAAAGACCATTAGGCAAAAACGCACCTCCTCTCATATTAGAATCCGGGATTTCCCATTTCCTTATATCATGCAATTGATTTGGATTGAAATCAATTACTTCTGGAATTTTTGTGACCTTTTCTTCCGAATTCAAGTCTACGAATTCCTCTAAGTTTTCAATTTCACAGACTTTTGTTTCATATGGCATAGATGTCAAGTCTATTTTTAACTTTTCAAACTCCATTTTCTGTATTTCTCTAACATTTTCTTTTATCAAAGAATACCAAAGCAGAACCTCCAAATGGTCTTCACATTCCAGTGCCCCTTCTAACGTTTTTTGACATTTTCTCAAGTACACTCTCCGATTTTCATAATTTTGTATTGAAGATTCAAGTTTGAGTTTACCGTCCTTTGACATTTTTGCCAACTGATTCAGTTGTCTTTCTTTAACTTCATTTAAATGCTTAATACATCTTTCATAGGTGTCTCGTATTATTCCTGAAAACAAATCAACATTTTCATCAATTTCTCCAATGTTTAGTTTTTCCATTTCAATTACTTTTTCAAGATTGTCACAAACTTGTTTCACTTCTTTTAGAAGCCCATTTGCTTTTATCTTTGTAATACCAGATTTACCAGCCTCTTCTTTTATTGGACCAATATGTTTACGTCGATTTTACATACATCACACAGAACATTAGAAGTCTACTTCTACTATTTTGTGGTATATCACACAAAATAGTAGAAGTCACCAAATCGTTACAGTTTTCCAACAAAGACGCAATAAACTTGTTTGTTGGGGTCAGTTCACTCCATTTGTCTGGGGCATGCTGTCCTATTACTCCTGGTGCTGGTATAAAGTCTCTACATAGAGGACATCTAAATCCTAGAGGCGTTGTTTTTTTGCAAGAAGATTTGATATGGCTGTCAAGACAAGCATGGCAAAATGTATGAGAACATGGCAAAATCCTTGGGATGTTGAATTTTTGGAAACAAACGGAACACACGGTTAAATTGTTAAATTGCATTTGGCTGTCGACATTTGCTTTCGCCATAGCTTTTCACGGAAAATAAAACGAAAATAGACGTCACATGGTTGCATGACGAGGAAAATGCCGATTCCGACATAAATAAATGGTGTCTCATTACATTGCACATGTCAGGCTAATTGATAAGTCGCGCTTTAATTAGTTCAATATTTCTTTCCACATATTCTATGTTCAAATTAGTTTTTAAACCACGTATGTAACATGTTATATATGAGCGTACTGGTGTTGTCACATGTATACCCTCACTATATATACATGTATGAAGATTATGATTTTTATAACGCAAAACAACTGATCAATAATTTTTCTTTATTCATTCTTCTTATTATTTTTAATGGTTTGGGATATTAAAGGAATAAGGAATCATTCTTTTAGTATTATGAGATGATCAAATACGGTCGGGGTATCTAAACAAAAAGCTGCTCGATGGGTTTTATGATAGAATTGATCGCGCTCGACCGTATTTGATCACCTCTTTTAAAATATTCAAAGAATGATTTCTTATTACTTGTATTTATATAATTTTAACAAATTTTTCAATTAAATGTAAAATTATGGACATTTTTATGTAATTTTCATTTTGTAAAAATATGCTAACCTTGCTTGCGCCCAACAATACGTCATTTGCGTGAAAACCCCATTTGCGTAATTGATGAAATGTATTGGCGTCGGAACCGGGGGGGGGGGGGGGCTTGCCGCCCCCACTTTTTTGCAAAGTTAGACATAACCTTTTTTTTTTGCAAAGTTTTTTTTTTTTTTTTTTTTTTCAAGATTTCTGATAAACCTCCCCCCCCCCCCCCCCTTTAAATTGCTTCCGACGCCACTGATATGTTACAAATTTGATTCGTAGTGTTATCACAGAAAAAGACACTGGAAAGTGTAAATATATAGGTATAATGTCGATTTTTACACCAATTTTTATTAACCCTTGATTTCTTCTTAAATGATTGTAATTAATTCAGTGACGTTGCTCTATCAAATTGAATTTTTGTTTCAATTAAATTTGATAATTCAAATTAAGAGTACTTAGTAGTTTGTTTATTTAGTTTCAATAAGTTGACCCAAGCAGAACCTCAAATTCATGTACAGTGTATCTTGTTACTAATCGTAGTAATTGTCCATTTGTCCGTCTGTTTTTGTGATCGGCTTCCGCCGATCACTGTTGTGTCCATATGAAGCATCCGGCAAATGCTTCCACGTGCGCACACATTCCGCTTGCATTAGTAGTTCTTATAAAAACTTGAAGTTTGGTTTAGTATTTATATAACATTTTACTCGGTTTTATTTCAATTTATTTTACCTTAAGAGATGCAAACTTACATAAAATACAGTTCGACCTGTTAATTCAAGAATGCACATTTTGTCTCACGCGTAAGAATTTCGATCAAAAGATTCATTCAGTAATGCAGTTGACCTCGATGAACTGACCTCAATCATAAGAAGATGCTCCATGAACTGACCTCGATCTATTGATGTTGCATAATAGTAGATAGGAAGACGGCTTGATTTATAAACAAGGTTACGTTATAGCCTAATGCGACCTCAATAGCAAGTTATGATGGCATTCAATGTTTTTCAGTCGCATTAAATTATTTTAATACAACTCTTTCTTTGTATACGTGTTAATGCTCTTTGAAGAGCCCTACTCAGTATTCTGAAGAAGAAGAAGATACATTAACATTTAATAATTACGTTAAAAATATAAAATTAGACAAGGAGTTTACGAACGGCTTTTCCCAAATTTATTTCAAAATTAAATTTGTTGACGGTTTATAATAATGAAATTATGGTGTACGGATTCAAAATATTCTATATTTTGTAAAAATACAGTACTTTTTTTAGTTATTTTACATCAAACTGATCATGTTGATTGCTTCTAGCTATCAATATATCATTATTGCCGATCATTCCTTTAAAAGGAATACTTGTTACACTTATAACGAAACTTGACACTATGTACCCTTACAAAAATCTGAATTATGTAAACATCTGAATTGTTTCTTTTATAACTTTTTGTGTTTTTCACTTTAACCAATATGATATCGTATATAAAGCACCGAATTTCAGTTACCATTATTCTGTGTGAAAAACAAATGCCTAATCTATGTACGAGGTCAACAATTCTTATCTTTGTTTCTACAGTATGAATGAAGGCAACTGTTATCAATATGAAGACTAGTTTACAATTCGTTTGTCTAATATTTCTGCTTCCGATTACAAATTCCGCCGGATCAAGCTGTGCTTTCACAGGAGCATGTCTTTACAATATCAATGTCCACCATTGTGACGGACATATTAAAAGATCGCTCACCGGAAGTGATCATCAACTTTGCCCCTGTAGTGACGTAACAACACTTCAAATTCGGCAGCAGAACTTGTCGTCATGGATCGAGACCATCAATACCACATTCCACCATGTCCGCGCCGAGTTGTTAGGACTAAAAGAAGAGTTAAAGGAAAAGTCGACAGAACTAGCAGCCATTAGTGGTAGGAATAAACAGGACAATGCAACTCTGCAAAAATACAACAAGGAAACCCTTACGACAGAAATCGCCATCTCAAACGAAAGACAGATTTGGTTTAAAGAGAGAGACCGTCTACAAAAGGAACTACATAGAGTAATAACCGAATCTCAGGTCTGTCAACAAGTCACGACAACCTCATTGTCTTCGCATCAAGGTAATAGCCCTTTAGTCCGAACTTCAGTTTTATCCCAATAAATGCAGCATATACTGTGGAATCATTAAAATTCGTGGGGGCCAATTTTTGTGGATTTCTTAAATTTTACAGGTCCGTGGGCATGTAATTTCGTGTATTCTATTATACTTACATAAGGAAATATGACTTTATAACCCTAATTTATTATGTCGTGGAGGATGTTAATTCGCTGATGAGAGGTAACCACGGATTCCACGAAAATTAAGCCACCTCGAAATCTAATGATTCCACAGTAGTAAATCACAATAGGTACATGTATATTAGAACCATTTTAACAAGACCTTGGACTTTCAGTAGGGCGTAGCTATCTATTTCTTGCGTCAAAACAAGTTAAAAATGACGCGGTTTCAAGCGAAATATACACTGATTGCGTAGTCTTAGCTCCAAAGCCAGACAAATCGTGTTGATTTCAAAGAGCCATGGCTGAGTGGCTAGCAATGAAATAGACAGGCCTACGTCACATTGCTGTTTCACACAACTACCCAAAGTCCAAGCTCTTGTTAAATTGGTTCTATATTCTATTTTACTTTTATTTTGTCAAAGGGACAGCTTCTGATGCATCGATCGTTTTATTCTGTGATTTTGAAACCTCTGGTCAATGTGGGTTCCAGCAGGACCACTCGGATGACCTGGACTGGTCGTATGGTCACGGAACACAATCTTCTTCAACGGGACCGAAAGAGGACCACACTTACGGAAATCCCCACGGTCAGTCAGAGGCTCTCTCTCTTAGCAGACGACAGTTTTATGTCAATTTCAATCATTGATACACGATGAATTCCTAAAAATGTATCATTTACAGCAAATTGACATAATTTGGTTAAAGTTCAAAATGTTCATGAACTAGACACCCCATTATATTCTGCTATTGCAACTTACAGTTATTCGTCAAAGGCTCTCAATAGAAATAGATTAGAGACTAGATTGTAGTTTTGTAATGTTGAACTGAGACCGTTGATTTATTTATTTAGGACATTACATGTTTTTGGATGCTTACAACCACGCCAGTCGACATTCGTCTTCGACAACTTCCACAACAAGATTGATCTCCCCTGAGTTACCGGCATCACGTGGATATTGTGTGATGTTTTGGTACAACCTCCATGGTGCAGACGTTAAGACGTTTAATGTGTATGCAAAGGTTAGATTTGTTTGTGTTGTTTTCCTATACCAATCGAATGATTCACAATATTTGGAATCCTTGTGTACATGTATACTAATCGAATAATCTCAGTGGTCGAAAACTAGGCTACTAAATACCCGGTTATACATATATGTACATGTAGCATTTAATGAAAATAATATTAGTACAACAATTTCCAGCAACTACCTGAAGTTCAGTTTTGTTTAAGGTATCCGATCCATAATAGCCTCAGATTCAATGATTCTGGATGCATAACATATATGTATGGGCTTAATACTCAGTATAATTGGACATAATTTTCATGTTTAAGTATCAGTATGTAGGAGTGGAATGTGTCCTAATAAATGACCTTTTCCTGTTCCTGAAGAGTTGCCCCCCTTTGATTTTAATCTATAAAAATCAATTTAAAAAATATATATACGGTACAAAATTTTTTTTCAATAGTTTTTGTACTCCTAAGGATTAAATTCATCTTTTCACCAAAGCATTTTTTGATATTTTTAGTATTTACTTTTTTATTTTAAAAAATGTGCTTGTCCCCATAGACCTTAATGCAATCTTCATTAATTAATTACTGCTTAGTTAATAATATTTTTGAAAATTTCTCTCGGTAAATCTTTTTCTATTCTATAAAGCTTTGAATTAATATCAGAGTATTTAATACATGATAGATATTCAGGGTTAGAAAAATTAGGTCCTAATATGGGTCGGATACCTTAACAGCTTTTCTTTCCTAGATGTATAGTGTATATTATTAAGAGGGCTGAATGATGGTTGCCATTTTTAGACAACTTCTTGAAAAGTTGAGATATTGGGAAACATTCAAATTTTAAAGCTAAACTATTAGAAATATTTCTTTACTAAATGACAGTTTATGGCTAAAAGTATCATATCTAGGTAGATCTGATAGATAAATTGTAGACCATTCAGCCACAGCACCTGACGGTATAAAATTTTCTCATAATAAAAATAAATACCCTATACCTAATAATACACGTGTACATGTATTATTAGGTATAGGGTATTTAATTTTATTATGAGAAAAATTTATAACAGGTGCCCCTGTAGAATGTTCCGGTTTTTTAAGATTACTTCAGAAGAAAGATAACTCTAGATGGATTCATTTAAAAATCTATTGCAGGACAAAATCGAATATTTATTTACTATAGTGATTTACGTTTAAGTACATTTGTTAACGAACTTTTAATTTAATATTTTTCAAATAATCTATTCAAGTTTATTCGCTATTTAAGTTTTTTCCTGTAATTTATAAGATGTTTTGATACGTTAGATCCACGGAGGCCTGGGAAACCCAGTCTTCTCCCACACGGGCAGCCTCGACCAGGACTGGCATCTCGCAAAGGTTTATCTCGATTCGGAATATACTACTTCTCCACTCAGTGTAAGATTTTCCGTATTACTAATTTTGAGGTAAAAGATGTAAGCCTTTAAATAATGATATAAACAGTTAACTCGAGTGTGTCAAAAGCATCAACTGCATGAGGTGACATACCCGTTCAATATATACGCTTTACCATTGGCATTACAGTTAGTCTTTGAGGCCAAAACTGACAGTCACAAAACGTACCACTACAGCTCCGGGTACTCTTATTATCATAGATACGGCAACATAGCCATTGACGACGTCTATGTCTTCAACTCTTCTTGTAAAAGTAGGAACCTTTGTGTTTTATTGTTACATTGTACTTTCAGTAAACATTTTTTTATTTAATATTTCTAAAGATACCATCTCGTCAAAATTGGATGTTCTGAATCCATATCCACTCTGCAAAAGTGGTACTGGACTAAGATCCCGGGGTCATTAGATGTGAATTAGCTTACTAACTTTTCCACTCCATGATCCTTCTGTAAAATTGAGACTGAATTCAAAAGTGATTTCGACCAAGTGTTATAACACATGTGTCAACAGATCTTTTTACATCATAGTGAGTAATTTTATTTCAAGATAATTAAAATCTATGATTATATGAGAAATATATCTTCTGTGTAAACTTAAGGCATCCCGAAGCATCCGTCCGACTCCCACCCCCGGGTGAGCGTTAACTCCACCTCGTACTACACGTTCCATACCACGCCCAGTTCCTGGTTCGAGGCCCAGGTTACCTGTAAGAAGGAGAGTCCCTACTCTCACCTCGTGTCCGTCAGGTCTAGGGAGGAACAGGAATATATCGTGAACGTCATCAAGAGCACCGAGGGTAACCGAAAGTTAACGATACAGTCAATCATCCACTTAATACATCTAATCATCTATACGTTCAGAATCTTGATTTACATTGCGCCCATGTTTGTATATCTTTCTACCAAGAAAACTTTACACGAAAATCCGGAAAAGGAAAAAAAATGTATATGAAATGAGAAATTCGCTAGGTAAATGTAAGAAATGATTAATTATAATTATTGGCAATGATTTGTACTCAAGTTTTTGCAAAGCTTCAAGTTCAGGTATTTCAATCATATACTTGTATATACGTACATGTATTTATAGTATTTACATTCATGCGTATAGACTTGTATCAGATACATTGAAATTAAATGTATCATATTTATACATTTTACATTTCAAATGTTCTTGACACATAATATCAATACAATTTGCAATATTTACATAAGGTACACTCAGAAATTACCTGAATTGTTTTAATTAAACATATTTAGTTATTGATTAATTCATTTTAAATTCGTAGATGGTCTGAGTCTTTGCCATGGTTTTTTTTAAAGTTTAAAATTAATTTGCTTTAGTTTTTTTTCTTCTTAGTTTCACTATTGATGATTTCTTTCTAAGACTTGACTGCTGCGGCAAACACTGGGTTTTTCACCAGTGGCTCAGACGACAGAGCCGAGGGAATCTTTGAATGGACGGACACCGGAACTCCATATCCAGTTACCTATAGCAACTGGCAGCCAGGGCAACCAAACAATGTGGGCAGTAACCAAGACTGTCTCCTGCTGCAGTACCCTGACAACGACTGGACTTGGGGAGACGTAGACTGCGCAGAAAAACATCCATTTATTTGTGAAATCAATCAGACACTTTAGTTCAATCAGTTGTGAAAAAAATGTGAAAAAAATATACCCTGCTCTGTTACAAAATATTCGTTTCTGATTAATTAAAGAAGTGTTGTGGTTATATTCTATGAAGCTATTTGGGGGGGGGGGGGGGGTGTTGTCTGTATAATTGTTGGGTATTTGTTGGGTATTGACAAATTTGGGTCGTGTTTGCTAAAAAGTTGATTATATTCTTCTGACTGTTTTCTGTAACTTTCATTCTTTCACTCATTGGACATGTTGGAAAATAAACATGAAAATGTGGAAAATTCAGCTATTTGGCCCATGGTCAATCGACCATGAGCTTTGGACGATGATTTGCAACATTTTAATTTTCTTACTGAGCTAATATTTTATTAACATGCCAGATTGGTTATACTATAACTATGGTTATTACTATGTAAGTTTGCTTGGCTTTTTTATCAAAATTAAGGAACATGAAACTGTATATCATGTATTATATCAAAAGTGTTGCACAACAAAAATACATTTGTGTCAGAAAGTTTATTTCATAAGTTACAAAACAAGATTGTCAACAACATTGAAATAACAATAAAGTCCACACAGTGGAGGCCATATGCTGACCATACATCGCATCTTGTCGTCTGCTAATCACGTGCAAACAGAAAACTGTAGGAAAGCCAAGGAAATACGATATCTACTGTGCGCATGCGCGGATGAACACTCTTCTACATATTAGTGAAGGATGAGTTTAACCAAAAACATTTAATGAATGTATCTTGCATATACCGATGGAATACTTGTCGAGTTCCTTTGAAAATTTATCTGGAACTTATTTAAATGCATTTAAAATTATTAATATCAACAATTCATATCAACAATTAATCTAATAATAAGAAGGTGTGTGTGCAAATTTATTTGCGAGGAAAAGTTTTAATACGTCACTAGACTAATAAATTTGATATAAAGAAAATATACCTCAAAAAAGGCATGTGACTTAGATTCTCGGCAATAAGAAACAACAGAAATTGATCACATTTGCGATACCTTACTGTTAAAAATTTCAATGATGAAAAAAATGTAATACAAGAGATGGCAAAATCTTTAATTCTCCAGATCCGCGCTCTCAGTTGCCGATACATTTGTCTTTACAGTCCTCCTCAGTCTTGAAGTTGTTGTCGTTGCGTTGGCACCCACCATAGTAGAACTGTTCGCACGTTTTTGTCTTTGAATTGTAGTAGAAACGAGGCATTCTGGCTTTACAGGGACCTACTTTCTTTGGCTGAAGGCAAACGCTGTCCTCTGTTTCCGTCTCGAGAACTACAGAATGATACACTGCGTTAAAATCATTTTATAATAATAAGGACAGAAAATTAAAGTTTATACTTCTCACTTCTAACAGTTGTGCTTGTGTTATCGTTGAAAAATCAAAGTACTGAAATGAACTTTGAATGCTCAAATAACTTTTACTAATACGACATGATCTAGATCGAACACACAAGATATATTTTTTCTTAAGATTACTTGTACTAATACGGACTATTTTATTCATATCATTTTAAGAATTTGTCGATTGTTCTGCAAAGAAAAAGAGAGGTCCTATACTCTTCCCACAATTCTGTTCGCACAATTTAGGTAAATAAAGTTCTAAATTGAAATTCCTTGTCCGGAAATCTTTGTCTATAGTACCAAGCCTATTAACGCTCTTACTGACGATATTTATACTTCATCATTTGCGAAAAAAGAAAAAAAAAGTGTTGAAAAATACGTTTTAAAAAACTACCTTTTACTTCTTTTTCCGTTCCAGAGTTGGTCAGGTATGGAGGTGATCGTATTGTGTTGATTGGATCTGGAAAATTTTTTAGAAATGTTCATCCAATGACGATATATATCTATTTGTTATTTTTGAAAGAAGCATCTATACTGAATGCAAATTTTCCAGTTTTCGGTTATTATATAGTGGTTTTGAAGCTTCTTGTTAGGCACATACTTCAATACAAAAGTCATGTACATGTAATCCTCTATTAAGTTAACATATACTGTTCATAAAAACACAAAGTTCATGGAAACAGACTCTTAAAGTCAAAGGAATATAAATTTTAGCGTTATGGTACAAGTATTCCAAGTCGACTTGCTCATGGAGTTTACCGCTGATTAATTCGGGTGAACTACTAATAAAACTACATGTAGAGTATTTCTGTTTTTAAAATAAGGGACAACGAAACAAGGGAGGATGTCATTTACTTTTTTCGCATTTGGACATTCCTTGAAAAGAGTCCCATATTGCAACATGGTGAAAGGGGTCCGGAACTCCAATGCAAGTTATTTCCCCTGTTCCTACCAAATGACAGCCGGGGTCACATTGCAAATGCCAAGTCTGTCCCATTGCATGGCTCGAGCCATTGTAGTGACCGCAGTGCATTGTGGGTGGGTCGCCACATTTTATGTCTGAATAAAGCGTATATATGAATGTTTCAGTGGGTTCGAATCTCTCTCTCTCTCTCTCTCTCTCTCTCTCTCTCTCTCCAGGAAAAATACAATAAAATGTCGGGTACACATATTTTAAAACTTTTTCTTATTAAGACAAGATTAAAACAAATTAGTGTTGATATCGTAGCAATCATCAGACGATTCAGATATCGGGTCAGGGAGACTTCACATCTACATCGTATACTCGTATCTAGATATTATATTTTTACGAGCTGATATTTAAACAGTTCAGAGTTCACTGATAATGAACCATGCAATCACAAGCAGGAAGCCCCCGGTGAATATGCATGTAATGTTAAGATCATTTATATATGTGTATATTTTACCTTAATATTTGCGTTCAATGCATCTAAGTATTTATCTTGAAAAGAAATTTAAGGCATTTTTCACGTATTAAAGTTTTATTTTTTCTCAAAACTTTGTGAATAAATTATCTAAGTAAAGTTAACGTTGCTTGGGTCGTTTAACAAAATGCCAGGTATTTTAAATTTATGGAAATTTAGGTAATAAATATCGTCGAAAGTTTAAAATGAGATCAAAATCAAGAAAGGATAAGATGATAGGTAAATCAAGCGAGTCGGATGACTACAAAAATGATTAAAAGAAAATAATGTCAAATAGTTACTTTTTATGGCCCCAAAGACAAGTACTGGAGTGTATATATTTTTCAAAATTAGAAATTTAAAGGTGAAATATCAGATCGTAATTGGTGTGTAATTTACATAAATTTCAACATAAAAAATTGGCTGAAATTTTTATGTTGACAGGGAGTATAATCAAAGACTAGAGTTAATAAATTTTTTTTTGCGTGGAATCCAAGATGTGGTTTATATGAAAAGAATAAATTTTCATGAACGAAATTGACATGTCTTATCTTTAATTTATCTTATCTTTTAGATTTTATCAATTTCTAGCTAAAAATCATTTATTCAACTAATAAACAAATTTTTTCATATTACATCTGTATATAAGTTATGTAGCTGGTTTTTTGGAGGGTTTATTTTGTTCCGCATTTTATGAAATATTTCCCCTGGTACATTTTATTTGAATCCACTATTGCATGAAATTCAACACCATTGGTTTATTATGAGCATACATTACTGACTGCCGATACACAAGCCTATCAATTTAATAGGAAGTTCGTTGGTAGTTCGGATATTCCATGGGTTCGTTCTCTTCCACCCAGACAAAGATTAATTGTTTGAGATAGTTCACATGCTTTTTTATTTTTAATTTGTAACCCCAAACCCGCTCTCCATGTTCAAAACGGTTATCAAAATCGCCATGAATCAATGGAATCAAACCCGACATGCATAAATAAAAATTTAAATGGCCAATAGAGTCGCCTCGTAAATAACAGTAATCACTGACAAGATCTAAGTTAATCACAGTTGGAGGATGTTACAAGTTGAGAGACTTGTTAATTCGATACTAGATTACCCTAATCTCGGTAATGAACGTGTTCGGCTGGTACGACAAAGAGATAACTGAAATGTTGCCAAACTTTTTGGGGTGACTGTTGGTAGTGTTTTTTTCTCTCCTTATACCGCGACATATGGGTACCTGGTGTTGTCGTCGCGGCCCCCTCTTCAGACGGGATAATTCTCGCAAAACAAACAAAATATTAGCTTTCGGGTTCAATCTGTTTTATTTATCTTCCAGAAACAATGCGTGAGTAAGTGATCGCTTGTTACAGTGGAAGCACGAACGGCTTAGTGCAAACACTCAGTGATAGGGACGGGGGACTCGATTTACACCCGCCCATTCATCTCTGTGACAGATTCCAATTAAGATCTTCTTAACACTTTGATTCTATAGGAGCTATAACCAAAGACGTTTTTTTTTTCTGGAGGGATTGTACTCTCGAACAAGATTTGAAGGACTGCTGAATAAAGATTTTATTTCTAGTTTTTTCAACGACAATGTGTTGTAAGACATTCGACAATTCGTCCTTAGTTTTCTTTTTTTTTTTAAATTATCGCTTTGCATTGAACGATCTTAGGTCGAGCTTTGTTCAATTAGCATGTCAACAAGAAAACACAATGGAAAAATCTACTACAGTAGTTCATGCATTTCAATTAGACGAATCTCGGATCTTGAATGGACTACCCGCGGTTCTCCTTTCGGCATTGGGAGCTTGTAGAGAAAGTATATAGCCCGTCGGTCCGTCCCGATTGAGTGCATTATTCATCCTCAAGACATTATCCCGTCAAAGTCTGTCTATTACCATTCTTGCACGTTACAATGTCGTAAAGCAAATTACCTGTCTTTAAAAGAATTTTTTGAAGTGTGAGAAGTTTAAATAATTGATGAAAGAAACTACCACCCATATGTCAAGAGAACCAATCACTCAGACCGATTTTAAAGTAGTATTACCTTGAGAAGTTTATTATCGTTTTAGTTGTATATTAAAGAGTAATTTTTTCTTTGTCAAATTATGCTTAAATAATTTCAGTGAAAATCGTACTTTTTATACTTTTCTCAATTTCTTTTTCAGAGGAACAAATTTAGCGTTAGTGACACCGCTGACAAGCTTGTATATTTACGAAAAGGGAAATTTTATTATTAAATTTTTATAGAAATTTAATTTGGCGTTAATAATTTTATAAATATTGACTGAATTCAGAATAAGGGTTGCCAAGCCATAGGACAATGTCCATTATATATGTCAAGATAGTTTGAAGACTGTTTCAGTCTTCTATTTTAATCGTCCGTTCCTCGTACTTAAGACCACTAAATATCGTGAGAAGAAAGCATATGGTGTGATAAGCTCATTACAGTCTAAATACGCAGAAAATTTTGTTTATATCTAAACAACAAATTTCTTAAGTACCTTATTTACCTTAAAAAGAGAGGAAACGTGTAACTTAAAATTGAAAAATGTTCCTTAAAAAGGCAGAGAGAAAATGTATAAAAAAGAGAAATGTTCCAAGGAAAATTAGAGCCAGCATGCATACCAATATCATTCTTAGATTTACATAATATTATTTTTATAAATTTGATTATAAATGCGTGTCTACATGTACATTTACGTTATATACACAGTTATAAAAGGTGAATCCATCGAATGTGTGAAAAAGGGAACGTTTTGTATGCAATTTAATTTTCTGAATGGCAGAGTCCGCGAGGGTTAGCCAGGACAATGGAGCGGCAATTCGATACCTGTTCCGTCGCAAATAGAGGCAGCAAGATCCAGGCACGGCATCACAAACTGCAGGGACCAAAAAAAAAAAAGAATACTTCGTCGTGACCCAGCACTTCTCTGGTAGGGACCCACAACGCATCCGTAATAAGCAAGAGCCCAAGAGAAAAAAGAAACTCTTCCTTTAAACTTATTTATTTTGACATTTAATGGGAAAAGAATCGGCAACAGAATACTTGTGAACAAAATGAGAGATGTCTCAAATCGTCGCGCCTGTAAATTGACGATAACTCGTTCTAATTATCGGGGCCTTGGACATTTTTTTCCCTTCCCTTTCTCCTTTTCTTTGTCTAGATTTACATGTATTGAAAGTGGTAAATTGAGAAATGCTTTTAATAGGAAAATGACAAAGCAATTTTCTTTGGCATTGATAATGAATGAAAATAAACAGGGACAAGTGTGTGTGTGTATATATTACTTATATGTGCAGGTTGTGTGATAATTCGTTGACCCAGGTGAGTGGAGCACACTATCAGCAACAGATTATTATGTGGGGAGCGAATGTCTCCGACTTACACCGACATAGCCGCTGATATAGAGCAAACAATTTTCGCCGGTGCGTGCAAACTTTTAGAAAGTTTACATGTTACGAAAACGTGCCATTTATTTACAAATATTTCTGATTTGAATGATTACGTATACATGTATATGTGTATTGAAAATGATTTTAATCGAAACATAGCCCCATCAAATCAATACATCATACAGAAATTTACGGTACAATAAGAAGTTGTTTAGAAAAAAATCTTTATTATTTGAGTACTGCGTTCATAAATTTCATATATTAGATTTACATCAACTTGTTAAAGATCGTCAATTTGAATATAATTATATTAAATTATCTCTATTTAGAATTAAATTCAATAAATATGTATGCGTTTCAGTTTCAAAAAATATAAATTTGTGTGTGTTAAAAAACACATTTAAGAAAAAGAATAAAATTAATTTTTTAAATTATTAATTTTCTTAATTAAAAAAAAAATCTTTGCATATCTGAAATGAATTCAAATGTATGCTTTTCACAACTGTTACAGCTGTCATGTCACAGATACTGTAGAGGTTTTTCTTTATACATATAGATAAATGAGTATGGGTCAAATATACGTACCAAATTCATCCTCCTCCTCGTCCGCATGCTTTATTCGGCTTTCACTGGACACTCGAACGGGTTCTTCTGATTCCAAATTAAGAATGTCCCTTTGAAGAGGTTGAGATAATTTTTTTGTTTCGAAAGCAACAGTCCTTTGAATAAAACATAAAATAAACACAAGTAGTAATCTGTTTAACTCCATATTGCCTTTAAAGTTCGAAAATGTGATAAGAGAATCTCCCCTCTATCTCTTTCAAGTCACATGATCAGTTCCTTTAAATAGCAAACGGCTTTCCTCGGTAGATGGCGCAATCATAATAGAGGGGTTGGGAATTCTTTTACTTCCGGTATTGCGTGTCATCGGTCTGTCCAACAGAAAAGCATGTAAGGAGATCTTTATTTGTTGATATGCATTTCAAAACGATAATTATCAAGTCAATCATTATTCTGTGTGTATTTTTGCAGGTCAAAGGTTACCTTCAAGATCATTCTGACTTCGGATCCGAAGTTACCGTTTAAAGTGTAAGTGACAAATGTTTCAAAACCATAAACAGCTGTTTTAAAATTGTGTATTTTAATTTTAAAACTTTTATTGTCATACTACCAGTGAATGACGTTTATTGTAGAATTTAACGGGTCTCGAGTTTCTGTAAAAATGTGTTGCTCATTCTTAATACCTTCAAAATCAGCCTGTAAAAGACAAGATCTTTTAAACATAACATTTGTCATATATTTACAATCCATTATGTCTAGTGTTTTACTGTATATAAAACATGCCATCTCTTTAGACATTTTCAAATTATTTGATCTGAAATAGATTATCAAACAGCATGCTTTTGAATTGATGGTATAAAATTGTCGAATTCTATTTTTCAAACAAATCAATTCATGTCAGGATCAAGTAGACAACCTCAGAGGCTACAAATGTGATGGTCAGACTGGTTCGAATAACCAGTGCATGATAGCCCAGTAAAGCACCTTACTAGAGCAGGTCCAGTACAATCTCTTTATTTAGCTATATAGCTTGAATAAGCTATTTAGCTTTATTAAGCTATTCAGAATAGCTTGATAAAGCTATTTGTATGCAGTTTTTCACTCAAATGTTTATTTTAAGAAATAGACAAAAAATAGCAATTAACTATCTACTTATATTTGTACCATTGACCATTAAAAAAGTAACCCTATTTAAAGATAGTTTGAACATTGCAGCTTTTAAAAACTATTAAGCAAAAAATACATTTCCATTGTTTGGGTAACTGTCCACCACTTTGTGTGCATTGAGGCGTGGATAAGTATGATTTCTTCTCATTGTGCTGAATTATTACCTATCAATTATCTTGTTTACCATAACTGGCCTCCTTTATATTTCATTCAAGAAGTAACTGTGTGGTCATGAATCAATTGCCCCAAAACTTTTAGAACTTTAAGTGCAAAGTCTCTTAAGGAGACACAATTTGATGAGTAATCTTTACATGCATTGTTTACAGAACAGTTCAAAGTTGAAAACTACGACTGCTCTAGAGTGCGATTTTTTATACATGCTGAGAAAATTATGAATTTAAGAAAAATGTATGACAAAATAGCTAAATCAAGCTACTCTGAATAGCTATATAAAGCTATATAGCTTATTCAAGCTATATAGCTAAATAAAGAGATTGTACTGGACCTGTTGAAAGTAGGTGGATTGATGCCTAACTCAGTAATTTTTCAAGTGAAAGCCATTCACCAACTCTCAGCTCAATATGTGATCACCATTCAAGTTATTGATCAATAAATGAAATAGAGGTGGGGGGATTTCTGACATGACAAATATGTTTCAAATTATATAGTCAATTAAATTCATATGAATACTGATTCAATTCAATCAGTTGCTTCCTTCTTAGTAGCAAGCACATAACATATAACAGCCTGGGGGTGTAGTACCATGGTCAGACAGGACATGTAAATGCCAAAAAACATCTACATGTTTCCAATCCAATCCTCTTCTTTAAAAGATAGGTATTTACTTAGGTAATAAATTTGAAACCCTTGGCTTGTGATGATACAGACGTATTAAGATTAAGCTTCAGGAATAATAATATTTTTTTCTGAATGAGAGTTCACACACATATTTAAAATTCAGAATTGACAATTATCTTTTCCAGAAGCTCTTTTTTAGCATGAACAACTTACATTAACTTAGAAGTGCTTCTACCCCTGAAAATATGGAACTTCACTTTTTTTTAAATAAAAAGTTCTGTACATATTTTGAAACATGTTAATATATATTATAGAGGTCTATTATGGTCACCTGATGTATATTTTCTCGCTATAAAAAAAATAACCCTTCCTATTGTGTAATTATATTGAAAACGGGTGTATATTTTCCTAATTTGCGAGAAAAATATATGTAACGGAATGAGATAATTAATGATGGCAAGACTAGATTAGAACCCAGTCCCCTGAATCTCTACAGGGCCAGTACAATCTCTTTATTTAGCTATATAGCTTGAATAAGCTATATAGCTTTATATAGCTATTCAGAGTAGCTTGATTTAGCTATTTTGTCATACATTTTTCTTAAATTCATAATTTTCTCAGCATGTATAAAAAATCGCACTCTAGAGCAGTCGTAGTTTTCAACTTTGAACTGTTCTGTAAACAATGCATGTAAAGATTACTCATCAAATTGTGTCTCCTTAAGAGACTTTGCACTTAAAGTTCTAAAAGTTTTGGGGCAGTTGATTCATGACCACACAGTTACTTCTTGAATGAAATATAAAGGAGGCCAGTTATGGTAAACAAGATAATTGATAGGTAATAATTCAGCACAATGAGAAGAAATCATACTTATCCACGCCTCAATGCACACAAAGTGGTGGACAGTTACCCAAACAATGGAAATGTATTTTTTGCTTAATAGTTTTTAAAAGCTGCAATGTTCAAACTATCTTTAAATAGGGTTACTTTTTTGATGGTCAATGGTACAAATATAAGTAGATAGTTAATTGCGATTTTTTGTCTATTTCTTAAAATAAACATTTGAGTGAAAAACTGCATACAAATAGCTTTATCAAGCTATTCTGAATAGCTTAATAAAGCTATATAGCTTATTCAAGCTATATAGCTAAATAAAGAGATTGTACTGGACCTGTTCAAGTTTCAACAGAATCATGACCAGTCTAAATAAAATTAGACTTGTAAAACCGCTCCTCTTTGATATATGCTATTCAAGATCTAACAATATCCCGTTTGAGGTTACCTTAGAGCAACCTTTCAAGTATTAATTAATAAATATGAAAGTGTTAGCAAATCAGATTAAACCTTCAATAAACAAATCTTTAAATAATTTGATAGCTTTATCTCTTACAACTCTGAAGTTTGGTCACCTATTTTATGCCCAGTTAAGTTTTTCCTGCTAAAATTTTGTAAAAAATTTGTCTGTTCTGCTATTCTTTCACAAATGAAGCAAACAATAGCAACCCAAACTCTTCATCAACACAAACACTTTGTCTTGACTTTGTTTACTACTCGAGATACCTCAGACATTATGTTCATCAATGAAAAAAACCACATGTCCGAACTACCAGCCAAGATTTCAGTATAGCAAAGATTTTATTGGCTAATTTAAAAGTTGCTCTGAGATGACCCCGTACGGGATGCTGTTAGATCTTTCATATAGAGATTGTAGAGAAGCAGTGTTTCAAGTCTAATTTAATTACTTAGATTGAAGCATGACTAGCTGCAGACCTGTAGCTCTACAGGAAATTCCATCCATACAAAAAACTGTATATTTATTGCGCACAAAAAGTTGTGCATGGTTTTGGACTTATTAAACTAATTTAGGATTATATTCAGTAAATATTTTCAGACCAAAAATTTCCTGAGAGATTTCACTACTGATACTCTACTTTAGTTGCCTCAAATGTTTTCCTAAACACCCTAACTGACCGCGGAAAGTGAAGTAAGTTAAATTCACTTTGGGATCAAGAGTCGCCATTTTTACCTGTAAACAAACCACACCGTTTCATTTTCGGGGCTGGTGAGGGTGTTTAAAAGATATTCAGAGGCAAGTAAAGTAACAACATCTAAAGTAAAATGTCTCAGGAATTTTTTGGTATTAAGGTGACTGTTAAGGCCCATGGGTCTCTTGTTTTGTAAAATGCTGATGAATTGATTAGCTTATAGAAACTTAATTTGTTTGTAATTTCCAGGTAGTACAAATTTAATAAATGTGAATTTACTGCTAAAAATTTTTTTATTCTCTTGACAATGAACACTCTTTCCGTCTTTGATTTATCTGGATCTTTTCTTTATGTACTTCAAACAAACTTTAATAATCATAAATTAGTAATTTTATGTGATTGCTTGCATATGCAAGTGTACTTTGTACCAATTATTCACAAGCTAGCCCATCCTAACAAATAGTACCTAAGTTTTGTTTTGTTGTTTATTTATTTTAAATGAAATTTTTCTTGATAACAGAAAATGTGCCGTACCGGATATTTCTTTACTAGTATGCATTAAGTATGAAAATCAATTTTCTTTCTGATCATTTTTCATGTTTTTTATTGCTGAAATAAGAATGAATGATAAATAAATATTTTTCATCCCAAAGTCCAGTTAAGCAAAATTGTGTTGATTGATATTTGAACTTTTGTCAATAGTGGATTTATAATGGCGGGATCCTTTCAAATTTGGATAATTTTGACACTTTAAATTCACACTTTTATATCTTCTTTCAAACCTCTAAGCAATTAAACAGGTACCACAGTTCTAATGGTTCCGTCTCTATTACAGTTTAAAGTGGGTTTTTTCTAGGTCTGCAGAAGTCACCCCATTTACCACAAAATGAAAAAAACTGTTATTAACTCCTTAATAACCCATTTGACACACCCCATTTTTTGTATTATGTATTCTGATCTTAGACAATGCATTCTGTAAACAATGGACTTGTGCTACACCCTCTCTGAAATTGGATGGTTAAAATCATGAATGGAATATTTGCGCTACAATCTAATTTGTACTGTGGTTAATATCGTTTTCTACTTCATTTCCCACAGGTTGAGTGTACCTGAACAAACTCCATTTACTGCCGTGCTGAAATTTGCAGCAGAAGAGGTAATGCTTTTATCAATGGCAGTCGACTTACCCCGGTTTCGAGTTTTTATGAATTTGGAGAGAAAACATGATTTGACATTTATTTTATGAAAAGAAAACTAAAACCTCATTTGAGACATAGAAAATTTTATCATCTAGCCAATTTCAGTATTTTTTTTTCTTTCATTTGTCATTTCATAATTTGATTCTTTCATCACCTGCAAAGAAGAGATTCAGCTCATAGATATAACAATAAAACCAAATATGTTGCAGACACCCATTCTGTTACGAATTTTTGCATAATCACAAAACTCATAAAATGATATTTAACCCGAGAGTGACAGAATCACATAGCAATCAGATATAAAATCATTTCTTGGTTCCACCCTTAATATCTTTGTAAGGAGAACATAATGTCAGATGTGTTGGATTTTCAATCGCCTTTTAAATATAGGTAACATTTTGTAATACAAAAATTAATCTGGCACCAAAAATTATTTCAGCGTTGATTGCATGCAGTTTTCTCAGTAATGTATTTCTCCAATTGAAATTTCTTCTTGCTCAGTACCTTTTCAAATTTTGAAGTATTTTTGTTAGAATTGTGCAATAAAAGCATTTACCAAAAAAAAAAAAAAATTGAATAATTTTACAATTAAAAAAAAAAGTTTTTGAAGACTCACATATGTTTGGTATTATTTTTCTAGTTCAAAGTACCCCCAGCTACCAGTGCAATTATCACAAATGATGGAATAGGAATTAACCCAGCCCAGAGTGCAGGTTAGTAAACAAAAATATTGTGTTGTTAAGAACATATCTGAAATTTAACTTTTTTCCTTCATTTTTTCAATCAATTTATTTTTCCTTCATTTTGTAAACCAACTTTTAATGGAAATGCAAGATTGCCTCAAATACCTGTGTAAAATCAAAACAAATTATTTATTGTTTTTTATTTG
Source organism: Magallana hongkongensis (assembly GCA_016163765.1). NCBI lineage: Eukaryota > Metazoa > Mollusca > Bivalvia > Ostreida > Ostreidae > Magallana > Magallana hongkongensis. The sequence continues at coordinate 23,531,497 of WFKH01011581.1, read as the reverse complement.
GTTGCAGGGAATGTTTTCTTAAAACATGGATCTGAATTGCGTTTAATACCAAGGGACAGAGTAGGCTCCCATACGTGAATGACAGTGTTTTAGTCTTAGTACATTCTTAATATATTTAATTTCATCATCAGGGGTTTTCTTCATGCATGAAAACAAAACGGCGAATGTGGAATTTTTCCATCGTAAAGATACTTTGGACTCATTTTAAAGAAAAATCTAGCTCATGTACCACCAGATAATTTTTTTTTTTCATTCTTGCAATGTATGACATTTTTTCGGAAGATTTTGTGAAATTAATAATTCTTAATAGGTTAGTGATTATGTCTGACAGGTGTCATTCATGTTTTTGATAATTTATAAACTTAATGTGCTGTGTTGGATTTTTAAAATTTTTATGATTAATTTAAATGGATTCATAGCTGCATCTCTTCTTAATGATACATATACAAGTTAAGATGTGGTTTATAAATTATGTGTTTACAACTGTTAATCAATTACAATGTACATAAATTTATGAAACATCAGAAAAAATTAAACTGGTAGGTAAATATGTTTGCATTCAGTAAAATAGAAAGTTTCACAATTTAAGATTTTGTAAATTAAATACCGGGTATGTACTTTTCAATTGACATTAAGATATAAAATTATATAAATCGTACAGAATTTGGTACCGGTATATTGAAAATTGTATTGTAATTTGTAAATTTGTTTTAAGAATTACTGTAAATTAAATAAATGTTTGATATTACTAAAAATACATGTTTAATTCTTTACATCATATTCATGGTCTAGTTTTCATCCTTGGCTGGGAAAAGTAGAGAAAAATTGTTCTCTTGTATAAGGGACAAAATGTAGACACTTGTTCTTATTGACATGTTCTGACCTTGTATTGCGTTAACTTCCAGTCCAGCTCTAACCTATTTATACTACACATGTGAAATGTTCCTCAAGTTGTCAATCATGCAAATCCATCGTGAAAACTTTACACATGCAGAAATATTCTTTATACTTTTTAAAAATGCAGAAGCAGACTTAATATACTGTAATAATCAGAAAATTATTATTTTATTTTTCCAAAATAAGGAAACAATGAAGATTTTAAAGCTTTATTATAGAAAAAAATTGACAGGATTGTAGCATACATGTATCTATTTTAATACTGACAGAACAAAAAATAAAGTGGTAAAATTTCGTATCACCTTTCCAAAATACATTTATGGCTGTTCCTTATGATAGTAGAGTTTAGCAGAATATTAGTAAATACATGTATAATTAAAAGGCACTCCATCCAATAAAAGTAAATGCTATAAGAGATCACATGACAGAACTAACTTAAATTTCATGCAATCAGCAGTATACTGTGTAAAAAAACTTGTATTAATATAGTTGGATTTTAAACCTGAGCATACAAAAAAAAACCCTGACACATATTGTTTTGAACCTTCCAATAATAGCATTTATTATCTAAAGGTATGTTGTAAACAAAAACCCAGCAGCATATGCATCAATTCCCATATTTTGTGAAAATCATATGCAACCTTTACTCTATTCCTATCAACCTGTAAATTAAGTTGTTAGAACGTACCTGGTACTGCATGGAGATTTATTAAAGTGTGCAATAACTCTTATCATTTTGGCATTGCAATGCATTTTTGAAAATGAATGTCAGCCCCACAAATTTGAAATAAAACACATGTATATATTTTTTTTTCAAAAGAGATTTAATTTTGAGATTCTGAAACCAGAGTGACAGGACTCAAGTATCTTTGAATACAAATGAGAAATTCATATCAATTCAATGTTAATCAATTTAAAATAAAAAAAAACACCTACAGAAAATAAACAGTTCTTAAGTAGATTTAATAAAATACACCGTATGTATAGGTATTTTTCAATCTTGATTAAATAAATAAAAAGTACTTGTACATTCAAAAATATAATTTTCCCCTTTTATCATCATGCAACACTACATTGCCAACATAACATGCATGTATATGAAATCAATTGCTTTTAGAAGCTGTAAGATTTTTTCCAAAAATGTAAATTAATTATTTGTAAATACATGACGTTCTTAATTAAAGTCTGTTCAAGGAAAGGTAGATAACTCTATGGAGATTTTAACCAGCTGGCAATATATTTCTTTTCTTGGTTCCTAGCAGACACTACATCAGGTGTGTCGGCTTTGTTTGAGCCCCTTAAATCCAGATGGTGAGCACCATTGGGTATCAATATGGCAACTACTGAGTCTGACTGAGATTTTAGCACTCCCCCTGAGGACCAAGGATCCAAGAGACCATTGCTGAAAAAAAAAGGACAGTTGATTTTCAATATCTTGAAAAATTTATATCTCTTATTATACCACTGATATATCTGAGTGAGTAGAAAGTCCTAGCCACTGTTTCTTGATGTATGCATGTTAATCATGAGTACATCTCAAATCCTTTTATCCCTCTCAGGTTTTCTTGGTTTCCATGAGTTAATTAAGGAGGCAGGGCGGTAAAAAAAAAAATCCATTAGATCAACCTTAAATTTTAAGAATGATGTTTTTTAAAAAAGCTTTAAACTATCAAAGTGTATTAGGTAAATAAAAACTCAATACATTTTACTTTAAAAATTTAATATTTTGCTGTATCTTTAAACAGAGCTCTTTATCTTCTCAAGGATCAATATACATGTAGTTTGAAATAGTCACAGCCATCCAGTTCTCTTAAAATAAGGAAGTCTGGATGTATTAGAATTTATTATAAGCCAAAAAATTCCCAAGTCATTTTACAAAGACCCACTATTATTTCATCCATTGATGAAAATGAGATTTCTCCATCAAATACAAACCTTTTTGGGTTTGTTTTTTTTTTCCATACATGATGAAAGGAGAATAGTGAGAAATAATAAATGTAAGTCAAAGGTTATGTAAACTGTTGATTAGAAAGAAGTTAAATGTCAAAATGATCTGATAGTCTGCATAATCTCAATGTGTGAATTAATTGTTATTTATTTATGTGACAGTTAAATAATAGTACATATGTACCTTGTACATTGAGTAGGAAATGTTTATAAACATCATTTATGTAACAAGTACATAATTATATATGCCTTGATACCCTGTGTAAGAAAGTTTGTTTGAGTAACATTTAATATTTTTACATTCTACAACAGACTCAAAACTATTATTTTACTGATTACAAAAAAAAAGCTATATGTACCATACACTTATGACCAAAATTCTGAAAAAATCTTTTCAGATTTTGCATTGTATTCAAGAAAGCTTTCAAATTATTAAAACTTTAAAATTCATCAAGATATTGCAGCCATTTAAGCCACTTATTAAACTGACCTGAATATTATATTGGATGCAGCAGACAAGTTTTTGCCCCAGTATTGAGTCTCTATCCAGTTGATATCTGGTTTCACCTTCCAATTTTTGAGACAACCATTTGTGTATTCTTTGAAGTCCCATGCAGATTTCTCAAACATATCTGTTTTTCCATTGGAACAACTTGGAGCAACCATTTCTGTGCAAGACTGTGGATGATATTGGAGACATAATTATTTTACTACCGATACATTTAAAATTGATGTATCATATAAAATATCCAGGCTCGTAGCATTGGTGTGGGGGGGGGGGGGGGCTTTTTCTTCCAGCAAACATTTTTCTTACATTTCCATATTGAAAATTATAATTTGGAAGGATTTGGCCCCCCACTTTTTTTCTTTTGCAAATAAAAAAAATTGTAGAGAAATAATCAAAATTAACATTGAAATAGAACTTTTAGGTACATGTACAACACCACCCCCTCCCCCATCCCAGATTAGGATTTTAGGATATTGAAGATTGGTGGATTAGGTTTTTTTTTTTTGCTTGTCAAGATTTCAGAAAAGTCTGGTCCCCCACTTTCAAAAATGATGCTATGTGCCTGATATCTTCATGAAGACATTTCTGATTAGAACATATACAAGGCCATTGCTTATATATGAAGGGCAATAACTCTTATTAATGTGCTCTTATACATATGTACTCTTGTTTATAAGCAAATGTAAAGAAACAATGTATATTCTAAACTTGTATATACATGTACCTATCTGATCAATCTATTTTTAAAAACTAGATCCCTAGAGCAAATCACCTACATGTATGACAATGGATGTTGGTCAGATTTCTTTGCAATTGGATCGAATCTGTACTTACCTTATCAATCTAATTAAAACTAGATCCCTAGATCCAATCATCTACACATGTAGAAATATTTTAATTAGCTACCTGATAGTCCCATCCTGAGATTCCAAGGTTTGGTATGTCTCCACTCCCAATGTCAAAGCAAGAGGTGGATCCAGTATAGTTATAGAAGACATTCATAGCCTTGGCCGTCCCAATGATCAATTTGTCTCCACTTAAAGGAGTTGATATAGGGCGACAAGTTTCCTAAGTTCAAAAGCACGATTGTGTTGCTTTAGTAGTTGACATTAAAAATAAGCCATTAAAATATACACTGTGGAATTGCAACATTTATAGAACTCTGCATGCATATGTTAAAAAAAACTATCTTTGGAAGACGCTAAAATAGGCATTAATTTAAGGTGGAAAATGTACGTCAGAGAAAAGCACCAATTTTTTTTTAATCATTTAAAAAATTTCAAGAGATGCTAGATATAGATGTATTGGATATAACAGTATAAGGTTTAATGTTATTGAAATGTTTAAAAAGCATAACAAGAGAACGCACCTTCACAGGCCAAGCTGGTAGTGGAGCCAGGAACTTTGAGGGGTAAGGATAATCCACCATAGCCAGATACACAAGGGCAGACACTATCCATCCCTTTAGTGTGGACACATCATCAATACTCTTCAGGGGCTTACACAGATGGAACATTTCTGACAGTTTGGAAAGTCCACCGGCTGTTTGAACAATGTTTTGAAAAACAAAACTCCAAGATATTACTGTATACATATGAAACAATGTACACTATAATAATGATATCAATGATATACAGTTGTATACAGTTTCACATACATGTACATGTAGAGTAAAACTTGCTAATAAAGAATATTCAGATAGATTCTTAACCCAGATTCTTCCTATATAGTTAAGAAAGTGTTAAGAAATGAGAGATGGGAAATCATATAACTTCCTTCAAACTAAGTTTCCTTCATATGGGGTATGTTCCCATATGCATGTTCTACTGTTTGATGATTACTGATTAAGTAAGCATACCTTGTGAGGCTGTGGTATTGAGAGTCTTCCACAAAGCCTTGATGTTATCCACACAGGCAGTGGAGGATTTACGGAAGGTCCCAGTGACAGTGCGATCAAATGCGTCACAATCGGCATCTTCACGGAACGTCCAGATAGGTGCTGAGGCAGCCAAGGATCTGTAGTGAAAACAGGGTAGATAGGAAATTAAATCCAATATTTCTAGCATAAAATATGGAATGATTCATTTTCTCTACTATGTGGTAAGCCTGGCACAACATACATACAGATGAGTTGAACAAGAAACTAAATGAGTTAGAGTATTAACAGTGTATATTTTTTAAATTAATATTAAACAAAATTAATTACATTTTTTTTTCAGTCTGATTAAAATCAAACCTTCACATGCTCAGTTTATTTTGATTGTCACGAGATAATCAAAATACACGTAGCATGTGAAGATTTGATTTTAATCAGACTGAATTTTTTTATCTAGAAGAACGATGTAAGCAAGATCCTCTGTTTTTCCTATATCTGTGCCACTACATATAGTAATAATAACAGCACATGAACTTACTTAATAAAAAACATGCTTGTTTTGATGATTTTAATTTTTTTTTTACCCTTGTACAACATTTGGATATTTCATACGGAACCAAGCAGCCAGCATTCCTCCATAGGAGCCTCCAAATGCAATGACTTTGCTGTGACTGGAACCAGGAATGGAAGACTTGATATATCTGATCAGAACGGCGTAGTCTGCCAGGGCCTGTTCAGAAGTCAGGTAGTTCATTTTTGTGGGATCCTGTGTATAAATACAGAATGAGAAATACTGCAGAAACACCTTTTATTCAAGAGGGTTTTAATTTGCCATTATCTATCAGTGCTTGACTGGTTAACAGTGAATTATTTTTGTGACCCAACATATGTAGATAATCTCAAACATAAGAAAAAACATTAATAGAAGACTGGTTTATGGAGAGAAATATTTGCAAAGAGGAGGGTGTTGTGATCCTCCAACATTTTCTCACAGACTCACACACTGAAAAAGGTTGGTTTACAGCAAAGGACTTGTTCACCTTAAATGCAGTTGGTCCATACGGAACTGATGTACCATAGTATCTGTGTTCAGCAAATATCAACATGGCTTTGAATTCTGGTGCAATATCCCACATGAATCCCTGAAAATAAAGTTACCGGTACTACTGTATATCTATATGAGATCATTCATCATGTTTAATATGATGCTATTTCTAAATGCAGTTGTGATATTACACAAAATCAAAATTTTAATATACATGTATATTTTTTTCTTCATACCACTAAAAATGTCAATATTTCTTTTATACATATTCATTGTGTTACCGTGTTATTACAGAACAGCGTAATGTCACCCTCATTGCCAGTATAAAAGAAAATAGGTCCTCCATTTGGGTCCCAGTACTGGTCCGCAATGAGATACCTCTGCTGGTAGGTGTCTTGGTTGACAAAACCAAAATGGTCAACCTACAAGAAGTTGTTTTTATGAGCTGCTTCTTACCAATATACAGGGGTTTTGGGGGTTTTTTTTTACACGAATATGCTTATAGTGGAACATGTATAAAGTGGCATAGTGATACTTAGTATTATACTACAGGAAAAAATAATTGAATGGTTTTATATTTTTCTCAGGAATGCTCAATCGATATGAAATAAAGCTACTAGGCCTAGAAGAGTTACAAAGTCTTGTAGTTGTAGTTACCATGCATAATCTTACAGAAACGCCCCTCTTGATCAACTCACCTTTTGTGTAAAATATTCTGTTTTGTAATTGTAATCCGATGTGTAAAACTTGAAATTTTCTTTATTATTTTGAAATGTCTTTGATTTTAGAAGAACAGAGTTCGTAGAACAAACAAACAAAAGCAGAACAAAAACTGTGCAAACTTTCATGTGTGCCGCCATGATCAAGTCATGTGAGATCTATAAATAAAAAGAGAACCTGTAATATAAGGAATGCATTTTTCCGAATTTAAATTCTACTGCCCTGGTCAAATTTATTTATTTTCAGAATTTTTTTCTTTAATTTTCCCTTTTATTGTAATCGAAAAATATGACATTTACAAATTGAAAATAGAATTAAAAAAAGACAAACAAAAGTCGGAATTGATTGATCTGATTTTTAGTTTACGTTTGCTGACGAGCACTTCCGCTTTCAATCTCTCTTGGAAAATGAACACATTTCTATCCAGATTGAATACAATTTTTGCCTTCACGCTCAGCGTGATGGCAGCTTTGACGTTCTGCTGTTTTCTAACAACAGCATTTAATTCACACAAAGCGTCAGTTTATCTTGGTACAGGAAAAGCAATTGTGTAAGTATGGTAAATTTGTTGAAAGTACCGGCATATGTCTGCATGTTTCCTTGTCTGTGGAACACAAATTCTCACTAATTACTGTGTTCTTTTAACATTTTGACATCATTATATCACACCACAATGAGAATGTGTTTTAAGGCTTTACCAAGACCCTTAGAATACAATGAAGCGCATTGAAGTGGTAAAAGTTTTCGTTTGAATGGAATGTTCTAAACTTTGTATCGAATGTCAATTGTTACAGAAGACACGCCCATTTCTTTTGAAACGAGGAAAACAGTAATCGTAACAATGCTTTCGGAACCGCTCCTCTCCTAAACAACACAAGCAGGGCTGCGTTCAAGATCGTAGCAGCTAGCTTAGCCGCTAGGTTGTAGATATCGAGGTCTATTGAACGGGCCGCTAGGTTAGCCGCTAGGTCTCTGATTTGAAGTTGGAAATATCCAACTAAAGACTTATTACATCGACAAGCGGAAATATACATGTTAAAATTCATTATAACTTACAGGATGAACAAAATATCACTAAATAAATAGATTTCATGTTTGTTACAAAGCCCGGTGGTAACTAAGGAGGCCATCTTGAATTTGGTGCTTAGCATAAAATATGTAGGCTACGAATATCTACGTAGTTGCTAGGTTAGCTTACCGTTTAACAGCGTAGCTGCTATGTAGCCCTAAGTAGCAGCTATGATCTTGAACGCAGCCCTGTTTTCCTCGTTTCAAAAGAAATGGGCGTGTCTTCTGTAACAATTGACGTTCGATACAAAGTTTAGAACATTCCATTCAAACGAAAAATTTTACCACTTCAATGCGCTTCATTGTATAATGTGTAGAAATCGGTTATCAGTCATATACTGGTGTAACTTCTTAATCGGGTCTAGGCAACCTCCGTTTTTGGAGGATAGCTCAATTTCAAGATGGCAGTCAATTTTTTACCATATATGGAAAGCCGCATTGCATTGTGGGTGAAATTATCCTCCATTTTTGGAGGATAGCATGGGTACATTTCAAAGGCTTCGTGCATATCTAATAATCTTTAATGAAAAAATGCAAGCACCAGACCATAAGGCATATGGAAATTAAAGTTAAGGAAATAAACTAATGATTGTTTGCTGCAATTTGAAATTCTATGTGTAGTGTATTTTATGTGTATTTTCACAGTATGCTTTTAAAGTTTGTATGTTAATACTACCGATCAGACCCAACCTAACAGAAAGTAACCCCAACTAAACCCTGGGTTTACTTTCTGGGTTTACTCTGGGTTTACTAGAGTGGACCCAGAGTAAACCCAAAGTAAACCCAGAGTGGACACAGAGAGTAAACCCATCAGAAGTATACCCCTGAAAGCAGACGCTAACTGTGTATTCGGAATATACAAGGGGCAGGAATTACAGGCAGTAGGATGGTTAGATAAAAGACGGGTCTGCTTCACACTTCAGTGCGTACAGTTTACCTCAAAAGCAATTTCCAAGTAAACCCAAAGTAAAGCCCGAGTACACCCAAAGTAAACCCTGAGTGGACCCAAATTTTCAAAAAGCAAACCCAGAGTAAACCCCAAGTAAACCCCAAAAGTAAACCCAGGGTTTAGTTGGGGTTTACTCTGGTGTTAGTTGGGTCAAATCGGTACTGTATGATAAGATAGGGGGGTGCATTGAGAACTTTTTGTAATTAATGTGTAGAGCGGGGGGTAGTCCGAAATATCTGACGTTTTCCTGGCTTTTTTAAGGATTTTGATATTTTACTGCCAGGAAAACGTCAGAACCGGCACCATTACAAAAACTGGAAATTCACCGCCTCCAACTGGAAGCGGCATTCAAGGCTCAATTTTAAATAGATATATATTTAAACTCAATAATACAGCTTAAAATATAATTTTACTGCTCATTTTGATAATCACACTGATAAACAATAGTGTTGTTGACCTATTTTTTCGCGAGATTTCAAAAATGCACGAAATCAAAACAAATCTCAACAGTTCGATAGAATGTGTTCAACAACCTGTTTATGGGATGTAAAGACGCATAAAAGCGATATTAGTGAGCAGTAAAATCATCGTTTCATTAATTAGTTGTGAGTGAAACATTTGATTCAACTTGTAAATATTTAAAATCGAGCCGGGAATGCAGCCTACAGCTGGAGGCGGTGAATTTTCAGTTTTCGTAATGGCGCCGGTTCTGATGTTTTCCTGGTATGTAAAATATCAAAAATCGTTAAAAAAGCCAGGAAAACGTCAGATATTTCGGACTAAGCGGGGGGTAATTAAAACTGGGGAGGGAAAAAGTGCATTTCAACTCCAGTGATGGTAATGAAATATTAAAAAAAATGGCAATGCCGATTTTGTCATTTTAAAGGTGCTTATAAAGACCAATAAGTATGTTTTTCCTTTATTGACTTTATTGGTCCGCATGACATACTAGCGCGTACAATAATTGCTTTACATGCAAGTTAATGATTACATTATTCAGAAGACAGTTACAAAGGCCCTATAAATACTACAAATGAATCTTGTGAAATTAAAGTTTATGGTAGTCCAGCACTCAGAATTTCATATTCTCAAGATTCATTGCAAAACGGAAGCATACCTGAATCAAGTACTTGAGTTTAAAAAATATATACACTATAAGGATAGCTATTATTTTGGGGTTTTTTTATTATATGTAACAGGTACATGTAACCTGGTATGTTTCCACTTTGGATTCAGTAACTTACTGTGAGAGAAAACACACGATTCAATAAGTTCATGAATTAAGAAAATAATATTAAGCTGTCTACAATAATATGAATTTCAAAGAAGGAGTTGGTAGATATTATACGATGTAATGCCTACATGGAGAAGTTAAAAGAAGCAAATGTGCTTTCCGGTTGTACGTGTAGTTTTGTCCTTACATACGTAACAGAGATCAGGCCGTCAATAGACGTTCAGACGTCGACAATGTCTGCAACGTGAAAAACATGAAATAAATAGAAATACATGTTATACATGTACAACAAAATAGTTACATAACACATAACAGTGATCATAACAGATATTTAACAATAAATCATCCACCAGTACACTTTTAAAAGTATTCATAAATTTGTTTTTCAGAAAAAATGTTCCAGACTACAGCGCAAACAGAGAAAAGAGTGACTTAGGCTTCATTGTGTTTGATATGACAGCGGGTATCCTTTTCTAATTTTTAAAAATGATTTTGATATATGCATGTGTGAATCTGTAGGTACTTGTGTCTCTTTACATCTATTCATTTATCAATAAATTACTTGAGTCTTCAATGTATTTTTAAATTGATGCATGTATGTATACAGAACAGTCTTTAGCATCACATATAGCAAGATAGCTAAAATATATAAAGATCCAAGTATGTGTGTATCATGTATTATATGCCATTTGTAAATTGGTGAAGAATGTTAAATAAATGATCAGAAACTCATCATCAAAATTGTCTGTATATTGAATGGTCCACTAGTTAGAGCTGGTAAGAGTGGTTCTGTAAATATTTTAAACACCATCTAACTGATTTATGCTCAATCATATGATTTTTTAGAATGATAAAGTTACAAATATTTATGTATATTTATGTACCATCATCACATAGATCAGACAAAATAGTGCTTTGTCCTTAATTAGTTCCAGATTTATCTAAAATATTTAACTGGAATGTTAAACAACTATTTTTGTATCTGACTGCAGAGTATGAAACAAAAGATCATGTAAGTATAGAAGTTTTTCTCTTCCATGATAAGAAACAGTGGTATTCAAACATTTCATACATTTTGTTATCTCAGATTATTGCATTTTAGTGTTTGTTAAACTACTAAAGTTTAATTTTTAAGTCTTACAAATACACACTTTGTCACCAAATCTATTTTCAATATTTTTCTTTTCATTCAACATCCTGACCCATAAGTGATAATACATTAATATCATTATGATGTGAATTAAAATACATCTTTTTATGAGTATGGATTATTTTTTTTCTCATAATTTTTAGCAACTTAACCAAGTGGTAATTTGGGACAAAATCATCAGACGAGGAGAGAATGCTATGTTGGATTACCGAAGCATCAACACAAAATATTATTTCTGGGACTATGGAAATGGATTGAAGTAAGTTTGGAAGGTCAAAAAATAGCTCATCAAAGATAAAGGATCAAGGGAACTTCTCAAAATTTGTCTGGTGTCAGTGTTGTCATTGGCATTGTTATCTTTTCACATTTTCATCTTCTTCTCAAGGACCACTGTGCAAATTTCAATCTGAATTTGCCACAAAACATCCTTTGAGAAAGGGGTGTTTAAATGAAGGACAGGTATGCTTGCAGGGGGGAGTAATTAAAGAAAATATAGAAGTAGGATACATGATTAAAAAACTTCTGTCAAGAACCAAATTCATGAACATGTAGCTTAGTAATATCAAAACTTTCTCATAAGATTTGATATAGATGGTAGTTTTAAGTACACTGTACTTAAGTTTAAGTAATAGCCGAAGGGGTCAGAAAGAGGGACCTTATAAAAAGAGGGTCAAAATTTGTCACTGAAATAAGTATCGATAGGATTTTATTATCCCCTCGCGAAACTTGTTGTGAAGGGGATATAGCATAGCTGCTGTGCGTGTGTGTGTATGTATGTGTGTATGTATGTGTGTCCATTTCAGCCTTTTTAGCAAGATTCAAAGAAAACCCTAGCATGCATGTTTATCAAACTTCGTACACTTCAAAAGCATGTTTAAAGGACAAATCCTATTTATTTTAAAGGAATTCGGTTATATATTTTTTAAAATATCGTTAAAATTACAACACTTAGAAATTTAATTTCCAGTTCGTGAAAGTAAATATTTCAAATCAACAACTTGATATTTTGTTGGATGTAAGCCCTGTAAAGGTAAGAAGCAAACTTTTTTTGAAAAATTGGGAGTTGAAAGGATGTCCAAAGTGAAAAACTGAAGCAAGCAGAAGATTACGTTCACCCTAATTTTATCGAAACAAGCAGCCGTCTGAACCGAATTTCGGGCTATATTTAATGAATTACTTAGAGAAAAACAGGTTAATAATTCAGAAGAGACTTTGACGAATATTGTCAACATGATTAACCAGGAATTCATTTCATGTAAATCGCTGAAGATACGTTACTCTTTTTAAGATATTGGGGTTAAAATTACAACATGTTAACTCGAATTTTCTCATAGAACAGACTATAAATCGCCAGATCTTAGCTCATTTTCAATATGAAACTTAAATTTGCCTACACTAATTGTCTAAATGTGTAATGTATGTCACTGGATAAAGAGAATTTATTAAACTATATTACTAACGATTAACACTTTTGTGGTGTGTGTTTTTGCTAGTAATGTCGGGGAGGAATTGTACAACCATGTAAATGCACCCATCCCCAATGGATACATCCAGAGCTTGCATGGGGATAGGAATAAATGAAATATTTTAATTCAAAATGGTTTTTAATTAAATATTTGGTCTCTTCAATTACATGTTTATTTCTAAATAATGAATTTCTCCGTACAATATTTTCATTTCGTGAGGGGATGCTCCGCTTTGCAGTGCCCTTGTTTAAACATTTTTTTCTATGAAGAACATGGAGGATACAACTTGTAATATTGATGATGCTGCAGGATTGTTACATAGAAATTTTAACTCTGTATGTACCATTCTTCTGAAAAAAATATAGAACAAATTAAAAGATAACTTTAAGATAAATAA
>WFKH01011581.1:23465781-23483454 GCA_016163765.1 Magallana hongkongensis | reverse complement strand
ACTAATCAATTTTTATTCCTATCCTTAGATCGCAGTTGCCAAAATCGTTTTTGCTCATACATCAAACTTGGTTTTCAATTTCGTCGGTGGCTTTGCATTGCAAGGCAGTTAATCATGCTTTATAAAAAAAAACCAAAAAGGAAAAGAAAATTGTCACTCGGTTTCAAACGCCTTGCACTCCCTGCATTTTCTTTCCAACCAAGTCTTCTTCACTATGGTTATACTTCCTTGTTTAAGCCACATAACCCAAACCTGTCTGACGACAAATAATGCAATGAATTGGATTTAAAACAGGGTTTGCTCAAAAGTGTCCGTTTTCAGTTACGTAGTTCAGTTACTCACGCGTTTCGTGCCTTTTCAATACCAATAAATGCATGTTTCCCAGAATAACTTGATAATGATTTGCTGTTGTGTTCTTGGACACTTTTATTTCCATTTCTAGGAATCAGAGAAATTTACTGAATATGTACTATGTACCAGTCTTCATAATGAGGTAAGAAATTGGGTACATGTAGATTTTGAAATGACTTTAAATCATGTTTTAGCTGATGTTTGTAAATTAACAACCAAACGTTTTCATAAAAAAGACTTGAAAATTGATTATGACGAACCCGTTAAGCTAAACATTGCAAATGTAATTAATTTACACGATGTCGAGAGAAAACAAATATAATAAAGATCTGGACCATGATACGGATATAATACAATCAGCAAAACCCAATTAATGCTTAATAAAATCCAAGGATACAAATATTTCATTACTGTTCTTCCTTATTTTACCTGAACTATAATCAAAAATGTTTGTCATGCATATATATCATTTTCTCCACTCGATAGAGCACAATTACACAATGTTGCAAGTATGCAGAGCGTAAGATTTCAAAGAAACCAGTATTGATCTATTTATCCTTTTTTCTATTGAATCCAACTACTCATTATTGCGATATTTAAAACATAATTTAAAAAACGAGAGCGCGTGTTCAAATATTTGAGAATAGTTACCCAGACTTTGGGTAAAGATTACGCTGGGTCAAATGCCTATTCGATATCTGATCATCTTAAAACCTGTGTTGTTTTTTAAATTCATTATGTTTCTTTTTCGCTTTGCATTGGAAAAAGTTGATTCTATATACTTTATATTTAGGTAAATAGTTTTGCAAAGTTTTCGATGCTGATCATTTTTTATTGATTCAAAAAGTAGAACAATTTTTTGAATATGTATTTTCCTGCTCTAATCGTGCAGCAATTGCATAATAAATCATTTATACTTCCTGAGATACACGTGGTATGTTAACGTTGTCAGATAGGGGTAAAGGCCCTTTATATGATTCAAATAGTTATTTGAAGTTGAAACGAGGAGTGTTGTGATCATGTGTCCCTTTTGTGTGAAACTTTAAACATATTACAGGTAGGACGATTCATTTACCGGGAAAATCTGGACGATGGATACCGTGACAAATTCTATGAACCTCACCAACTTCACGACACAAGGTCATGTTGTGTATCAAACATCGACGAAAATGAATTCATATGAAGATATATATGAAGTAGCCGCTTACCTATGGAAAGCCATATCGCCAATCATTTTTATCGCTGGAATGACAGGAAATATGATCATTGTGGTGGCCTTGAAGAAGATGAATTTTCAAAGGAGACCGCCTTATATATTTTTGTTCGCTCTTGCAATATTTGACATGGTGGTCCTATGTGTGGGCTTAAGCCAGTACTGGGTTTTGTACACGTTCGACTACGACCTGCGGTTAGTAGGTCAAGCGGGCTGTAAAATTAGCCTCTTTGTCATTTATTGGTCCATGCAGTGTTCTTCGTGGATTCTGGTGTGTGTTGTGTTCGAGAGATTCCTTAAAATCAAGTTTCCACTTAAGTATATGAGGTTTGTGACCATTCCAAGATGTGTACGTGTTATCGTAATCGTCATGGTGATTTTAGGTGGAATAGATATGCATTTGTTGATTACTAATGGAATAAAATTTGATAAAAATGAAACGAAATGTACCTCATTAAACACAGAATACCTTTACTACGACGAATATGTTTTTATATGGGTTGATATGACGTTCGTTTCCATTCTTCCATTTTTACTCATGATTTCCATGAATGCTGTCATGATAAATGCTCTTCGTCAATCTCGTCAGTTTCGTCGAAGACATAGTGTTCCGAACACGATGACTACGGACCGTATGAATAGATTTGATAGAAGACTGACCACTATGCTTTTAGTCACCAGTATTTATTTTCTGTTTACAACCGTTTTGATCTCTATTTATTATATAATAGACACGTACAAGAAATCTAAAGGCGAATATACGGCGGCAGTGAAAGAAATCAGTTGGACGATTCTTTATTTATTCCAGTTTACGAATTATGCAATGAACTTTATCCTGTACAATTTGTCCAATAAGAGGTTCAGGAAAAAGCTCCTCGCAGTTTTTAGACTTAGTTCAAGGAGTTCAAGGTAAATCTGTTTTACATTTTCAAGGGTAAAGTTTCGTGACTAAATTTTGATGAATAAAACGAGATTGTTACCTTTTGATTTTTCTTACCTACACATGACGAATTTAAAATATTTTTACCGATTTAATTACAAGAGTAGTTTAAAAATAAAACAAATGAATTTTGAAAAGCCTATTATAATGCTTTTCTTTCTTTTTCTCTCCAGTTATAACAACGGAAGTTCAAGATCGACACATAGAGCATCTGTGTATAGTGTTGATGTAACTGAAGCCTCATTTGGGTCAGAACCTGAACCTGAACAAGTGACTCATACCAACAGGGGAGGTTCATACAACATTAGTTCAGAAGAGACAATCGTTGGTAATGGTAATAATCATGAATTACACAATGGTGTTTTACATTAAATGTTATCTTTTTTGTAATTTTTATTTATATTTTGATATGTTTTTGCAATATATCCTTTTTTTGAAACAATATTTTTTTAAAATTTAATTTCTGTTAGTTCTGGTCTTACATGAGAGAGAAAGAGAGAGAGAGAGAGAGAGAGAGAGAGAGAGAGAGAGAGAGAGAATAACGATTTAAAAGGCAGTTATATTTTTGTTAACCTTTTTGATTATTAAAGACAATTGATGATATTTGATTCTACTATGTTATTTTTTGGAATTGAATCTTTTGTTAAGTAAATAAATTAATTGTTACCTTACGCTTATTGTTTGAAATGCTTAGAAAATTTACAGCATAAAGCAAAAAAAATCAATTTCAAACAGAATGGTACATTTATGGATAAAACTTGTGTTGTTCAAATACATATATTATCCCTTTGATTAAAAAATGTTCACCAATATCAATTGTTATGAATACAACATTGTTATAACAAGAACAATATGAAAAAAAATATTATTTACTTATTTGTGCATATATCATAATGGCCAATTTATGTCAAGGATTGTAAATGGCATACATTTTATACACGTATTTTGCACGTGAATTTACTGTTCTTAATTCCAAGTTCAATGTAATACATTTCACGAAAATAGTAAATGAATGTCAACGTATTCTCATTACAGTTTTGTAAAATGTTGTGGTATGAATCTTCTATGCTTTGTATGAAAGATATTTATGATAATTGATTCATACACACAAAGTATGATAAAACAACGCATCATTTCCCTTTATTTACCCGTATTTGGGTCTATCTTAGGTCATGTGTAATTTCTGGCCTCGCACAGGGGGATTCCCAGCGTGATTAACTTGAACAGTTTGATAGCTTGTGTAAAGAACAAGATAAGATAAAGCATCACAAATTGACACTTTTTGTATTCAATAATTCATAGGGCAAATAACATACATACTTGATAGCGAAATTATATAATTAGATGACGACAAATCCATATGATTTTTAGAGGGGGGGGGTAACAAGTTTAAACATTATTATTTAGAATTTTATTTTTTTAAATATATCCTTTCATTTTACGGGGATATTTCTGATTTAAAAAGGTTTCTTTTATCATTTATTTTGAGAGATAAAATCCATTGAACTTAAAACAATATATGTGTTTTACATGTAAATTCAATGAATATAGATTGAAATAGTAAATGACTCTATTTATCTTAAATCTTTTAAGTAACAAACCACCTTATTATGCCAAGTTATTGATTTCAAATTTTCATCTTTTTTATTTTAAAAAAAACCATTTCCTTTGGGAAAGAAAAGATTTTTGAAAATAAATGTATACCACAGTGATGTCTAAATAATTAGTGATTTTTCATGCACATATTTTCTGTTTAATCTACTGTTACAAGTATTTGAAAAACTATAACGTTAAATGATTTTGAAATAGGTAAAACTATTCCATAGACAAAGTATTTTGTTCATGTTCTGTATATATCAAAATATAGAAAATTTATTAACAATCTAACTCAGTTTCCCTTTTTTCATTTAAAAAAAACTTAAAAATTTCTCCAAATAATCATCAAAAATACCTGATTCATGATTTAAAAAAATGGGTTTGAATACAAGTGTTAATTATTGCCAAAAAATAGAATCGAGTTTTAAATGGTGGAAAATGTGCGACATATGCGGTTAGTCATTATTTTGACAGAATATGTGATAGACTTATATGTTAATCTACAGAAAACGTAAATAAGCAGTTACGTTGTTTTAGACATTTTGGCATCTTTTTGAACTTAGATGATGACACAAACAGATATTTTTCTTTGTTCACCTGATCTTTGCATTTACAGACCATCAGTTTACACACTCTTTTTGCAGTCTGCATCAGCTGACGCCCAAGAGTCTGTTTTGCCTCCTAAAGTCTAAAGAATATTTGGGTGTTTAAACGGGCTTTGAAGAAAAATAAAGTTCAAAGTGCATTGACTTGGTCCAAAATTTAACGCATTTTTGATCATAAAAAATTGGAAGTGCGTAATTTTTCAAGTGCTTTATAACAATGCAATGAATCTGCAGAATAAAAAAAATTGTTGAGTTTCAATCATGATGATGTTCTTCGACAAAATATAATAGTTTGCCCACATCAAGAAAACCCCGGATGTATCACTTCCCTTTTACCTGTTTACAGGGAGCATTTCTTGATACCTGGCACGATGATATTATACGTCTTTTCAAGGGAATTATGAAATGTTTTAATGTAAAGTGCAGCCTGGTGTTGTGTACATACTGGCACTATTCATACTGTGAAAAAAGCCAAACTGTGTTTGCCTTATTTCGCTATAATTATGTAATAACAGGTGCAAAAAGAAACTCCGGGAATCGAACTGTCAGATGTGTCTTCGATTGCATGGTTGTTGCAGGAATTCGATTTTTTCTACACTTAGTCTAAGCCTTTAAGTCATACAGGTGTTATCAACGATTAAGTTAATCACATCAATTGAAAAATAATCACCAAAGTTTATCAGGCGACATAATAGCATTAAAATTATTTTTCCATTTAATTATTAATCTTTTGAATTGATTTTTATACAAAGGTTATATATGCTTTTATACTAGTATCTAAAGTACAAACTATCACTTGTTAGTAAGCTGTCGTCAGGCCTAAACTTTAAAACAAAAATGGTTCATCTTTCTCAGAGGACAGAGTTTGAATTCAGCAAGTTTGGTGCATGCATGTACAAGATAATAAACAACGCAAGTTAAATTGAACTTCACTGATATGTCATTTGACAAATTCTAGTATTTTCTACACCAATATTACATCATCATACAGAAATGAAAATACAGTCAACTAAGAACAAAAATATGCATGCCATTGTTGCCGCTTAAATTTTTCTTTTAATAAAGAATTTTGAAGACATTGCTATTACTCTTTTCATATTCTTGCTTTGATAGTATACCGCCAAGAAAACAAAATGTAAATTGCGCAACCGTCCAAACCCCCAGAGAGAAACTCGGTCGCTTCCTGGTGTATAGAGAAACAGAGGTACAACACTTGAAAGTCACGAAGAGCCAGCGATTGGACGATTGGTGGCATGTGTATTTGCTTAATCAATAATATCTAAATTATTCGGTTGAAATTTTATTCAATATCTATAATCGATTGACAGTTTACTTGCTGTTATAAAAATAACCAATGAGAGATGTTAAACCATTTTTTAAGAATTTCGCACGTATACAATTTAAAGGTTTCACGTCTTCATATTGTGTTATAAAATAATCTTGAAATCATTCTCCACTAAAACTTTATATAAATGAAATAAAACAGCAAATGTAAGAATTCTGACTTGGAAACTTTATTTATTTGATGAAAATTTAACCCAGATGGTCCATTTGTATTTTTATAGATCTAAAGATAAAAATGAAACCTTATTGAAATTAATCTTATGTCTGGTGGCACTGTTGTAAAAGTGGATAATCGTAAATTTTAGTGAATATCTACAAATATGGGTTAAAAACATGCACAAAATATATCTTTAAGAACACCACTAATTTCAAAAAGGAATCCATATTGAGTAACACTTTTTAAACTCCATGCGCTTTTTAAATACCATCTCTCTCTCTCTCTCTCTCTCTCTCTCTCTCTCTCTCTCTCTCGTACATTTCGTGGTTACCAATGCAATCTACTTTCCGTACATTTATGCAATTGTTTCCAGGTAATTTACAATCCCTACAAAGCTTCTCAGGACCTTGCAACCATAAATGCAATTTGACATGCTGTCATGACAATATCTGTTTGTTAAATGAGTAGCTTTGATACGTTATCTTGATCAAAGACCACTTTATCGTACTGTGGAAAATAATTTTAGAATAAAAACTACCTGTCTTTATCTACCCTGAAATATATGAGATTATTTCAATACTATTAAATCACAGGGTTTTTTTTTATCATTTCCTTGTTTTACTTCAAAATTAATCGTGTAACTGGCAACCAGTGGAAGATTCAACTTTCCTTGTTCTTTAATTATTTTTGCGATACACATTTTATTGAGACTGTGCTGGAAACGGTGTGAAGTTCTGTGGAACAGCTATCCATTGTGTATTGGCTCTCATTTGATCTAAACCTGAAAACAGAAAAAAGACAAGATCGTAATAACTAAGCACAGATAAATGATGGCCTTGAAGACAGTTTCTTAAGTTCAAATAAAGTGTACATGTATATTTTCACGGAAATTGGCTAGATAGTGATTTAATTTGTCCGTAGCTTAAAAATCACAATCCGTTTTCCTATGAAATTGGGAAGAAAATACTCAGTAGATGTAAAAAAAAAAAAACAAAAAAAACCAAAAAAAAAACCTCGGAGTGCACATAGTTTACTCATTAATAAACTACAAAGATTTAAATTCAACGATGATCTTGTGCTTGCAACGGTTTGTAATTTTTGTAAGTTTAAAAAGTAAATAGTTAAATATCCATTTGGAGTTATATGCATTTTCATTATATAAAGAAACGATACTTGTACAAACGTAGAGAACGCGACAAAGTTATCTTTCTTTGGTGTTAAACAAAAGTATTCAAAGTGCAAACCAATACTTCCTTATTGAAAAACGAGAATTCTGATAGGTTGAACGATTCCTTTTCTTTTCTATTTGATCAGAAACTATACAAATATTAGATGTTTAACTCCTTTGTAAATTTAATCTTCTCTGAACGTAGACAAAAAATGTGGACGAATAACATCAAAGTGAATATCATAATAAGATTCGAAGCAAAACGTATCACAGATGGTTGAACTATTACTTTAATTGAAATTTTGTTTGCTCATCTGTCTTTCGGCATTATTTGGTATATATAAAGAAAGGAGTTATAAAATAGACAATGATTTTAGAACATTTAACAAAAAGCCCATGAGCCACAACTCTCGCTCAAGCAAGAGTGTCCAATTCTGACCAAAGTAGCTATGCTCTGTTCCAAGACCTTTTACATCACGTTCGATTTTCATAAATTCTCCCCCCCCCCCTTCACTCTTCCGGAAAGGGGGGGGGATAAACAATACTTTTCAAGTTTCTCCTTAACACCCCTCTATTTTCTCAGGACACACTGTAGGACAACAATAAAAAAACACCTCTACTAAGCTTTGCTTTGCAAACGACTTGAATCTACCCAGGCCGGATGATTAAGTTGTGATAGATGTACTAAAAACTTTCGAATGGATTAAAGATGACAGATTTTTTTATTATGAATATCCGCAAAACATTTGTTTTCACTTTTTTTGAAAGCTGAGCTTCAGAGGGCTTAGTGGTCAACAAATTAACCTTCCCTAAATTTTAGATATGTTGTCTTTAGCTATTAACTATCAGTTAATAAAGAAAAATCCATATACGAGGGCCAATCAAAATATACGAAGACATATGCCGTCGCTTTTTTACTAAACGTCATATTATCATCAGATTTGGTAGAAATAATTTAGCAACAAGTTTAATAATTTAAGCAATATAAGATATATTCCTTTATATCTAAGAAATATTTAAAATTTAAAGCTGCAAATAATGGACCACGGCGCAAGGCCAAATTTTGAGTTACGTAAACCATAAACCATATAATGCCGAAAGTAATGTTGCTATAAATTAGGACTTAAACCAAATGATATTGAAACCTCAAATTGAGTATCGTCTTGATACTCTATGTACGGGATATATTGTTTCATTGAACAGAAATCAGTTACTCAAGACAGATTGTCCTTATTAATATTCACTTAAGGCATAAAGTCTAAAAACTGGTGATGGTCGAGTCTAAAGAAGGTGTTGCAGTTCCTATGCTAATTTTCCCTAAAGGAGTTGCAGATAAAATGGAAAATTTAAAGTTACAGAATTTGATGTAATTCTTTTTTTTTGCTTGCAACGTTGTATATAAAGCAGTGTAAAATTTTATCTGGAAAGTTTATATTAACCTTTATAAGAACATTTTATAAAATTGAAAATGGTTACACAGACAAATGTGGTAGATTTCACGCTTTATAAAAGGGGAATCCTCATTGTTGTAAAAAACTGCCTCCTTGAAACAAAATTAAGTTAATCTTAACGTTTAGAGTAAGACAATTTCTTGAAAAATGCCATTTCCGATTTTTGTTTCATAGAGGCATATTTTTAAAAATCTAACTTTTGGGTAAAATCCTTAATACCTTTGAAATCTAAGAACGCTGTGTTAAATTCCCCCGCTGAAAGTTATGTCTAGATTAGTCGAGTGGTAACGCAGTTAGAATAGAGAGTCACCGTGTGCGACTTTTTTGATTGGGTTCGAATCCCGAGACAGTTGGAATTTTTTTTTTATACATATTTCTTTTAATCGCATGAAACACCCCTGCGAATGTGTTCGGAATGTTTTCTTTATCGTTGCTAAGTATGCAATAAATCCAGAGGTGCTCGAATAAAAGTTCACGAGACTTCCCCGAGATTTGTTCAGTTCCTGTGAAATTTCGAGCGGAAGTATAAGTGTTCGGATAATATTCTCAAAATACGTAAGTACTGGTCGTTTTTCATATTATATCCTTCTTTGATTTATGTTAAAACACGAAAATCTATTAAGATGTATGTCTTATTTCATCATCTAGCAGTTATTTAAATTAAACGGTGATATTCAGAACAGAGTTATCGTTCGTGTTCAACCACTCTACAAGTGGTTGAAAATATAAACACTGGGTTGCTTAATAAAATCATAGCCATGTTTGATGCTTGTGGTGTGCAATACCATGCTTTTTGAAAAAAGAATGGGTGTCTGTTTTGTATAAAAACTTAGTATATCGAGCCATTTTCACGGAACATTCTGCATAAAATAGTATAGTCTGTTTCACTATTGATGCTATTACTAGGTCAGGCGCGGATCGAAAATTAATCCTTAGGGGGGATCGCTTCTAAACATGTTAATTGTTGCAACAGCAGAATAAAAACCTATTTTTTCTATTCTCACATTTATTTTCAGAACTCATTTTATCCACCAATTAATGAAGATAAATTTTGAAATCAATAAACGTCTAGATTTTATATTTGATAACAAGTACCTAGATTCTATGAAATAGACTCTAAACACGAGGCACGATTTTTACTGCGAAACTGAAAGGGTCAAATAAAACCACGTGGTCTAAAACTTAAATGACAATAACATTCGCAGGGGTGTGAAAGGGTAATGTATATAGAAAATTTAAAAATGTCAGAATAAAGTTATTTAAACGCTTGTTAATGTAATATTTTGCATGCGTGGTTAATTTTTTTTTTCAAAATCACTTACTGTCCCGTTATAAACTTGAATTATAAACATTTTCTTCTTAACAAAGGATTTTAAAACAATGTACGCATCAATGTAGAAAGTTGATGTTTTCCCTTTTTTATGACATAACGGGTATGCCGATTTCAAAAATACATGTACAGGTTGTTAAAAGCAACAACAAAAACAAAAAAATCATTAAAAAGTATGAATCGGTAATGAAGCAATAGGTTAATGAAAATATGTACGGATAAATTTGTTCCTCCTTTTTATCTGGACTAGGCGTTTATCTAGATACTATAGAAACATGCGATGATTATAATTACAACTCTGACGGTTTTGAAGTGCTAGAGTCAGATTTATTCATGTAGCTCCAAAGAATGATACTTTAAACACGCTGGACAGTTGAAATCAATTGACATAATTATGTTAACATCAAAATACAGAATATAGTATCATCTTCCAAACTGTATTTGGTGATTAACGTTGCCGTGTTCGATAGAAATGCGCGTAAAACGTTTTTGTACCACTGTATTTTGACTATATACGGAACATACCCGCTATGTAAATATAGTCGTCTACGTAATGTGTCTATATTTAGATATGACTCTTTAAGCGATACGGGTATTTAAAGGTCCTTTTTACGTTAGGGAATATGCCCGCTGTTTTGCAACACTCTCTTTCAGGTCTATACTATGAAAGGAACACAAGTTACACATTTTTAAATGATAGAAGGCTAAATTGCATAAAAATCAAATGAACACCATTAATTTAAATGTAGGTTTCGAAATCACTGTACCTCAATTTTTGTCTCTCCCTTGAATAATTGATGGGTATGATTCATATTTTTTTCTTAAGATAATGGATTGAAATTAACTTAAACACAATATTAAGCCATTATTTTGTGTATTTGAGAAAATATTTAAAATAATTACACAGGTGTTTCGTTCTACCTTAAAAGATGACGTCGCCCGACGTCACGGAACAGGAAAAGCTAGTGATATAAATATAGATTCCACTCGAAAAAACAAAGAAGCAAACAGAAAGTGAAAATCCACAATTACTGTAAAATATGCAAATAGTATGTCAAAAGTTATTTGCATTTGTGTTTAAATGTAATACAATTTTTGGGTGGTGAAAACTGTATTTTGGCCATCAAACAACCCGAAAAAAAAATTAAATATCACTAAATATTTGGATGAAAAAATTAGTAACATCATATGGACGTTAAAGGTATTCCCTACAGAGGACGAAGAGATATACGGTAAAAAGTAAAAACATTATAGAGCTGATGTAAGATGTAAATTGGTATAGAACCCTTTTGAAATGCAGCGTGAAAGGCACGAGAATGATAATGTAGATAGAGTATTTAAATAAACTACTAGTATGCATGCTTCATCTTGGCGTCATGTTTTGGACGTTACCGTGCTCCGTGGTGACAAAACATGTTGTTTTAGAAATTGGGTAACAAAATTACCTAGCTTTTTATCAAATGGAATGAAACTTCACATATCAATGTAATCAATTTTAGTGCATAAATCAATGTTATGACTTTCATGAAAAATATATGATAGACAGCGACATTGTCTACGTGTTTTTGATTGACCCTCGTACTTTTGCTTTGGCATTTAAATATTTTACTATTATATGTTTTATGCTCTTCTTTTAAAGGAGATGAATATAGTGTAAAAATGGCAACGACCATCCGGCCCTCTTAAACAGATCATTAATAAATATTTTATATATGAATGTATAAGATATCAATTCCTGTCATCAAAATACCAATAAAACAAATTATTAGGTTATATCTTAAACAATTTCTAACAAATTAACTGCAACGTGACAGGGCACTATGTCTGTATGTAGAAATTTATTCTGATAGAAATCCGAGGGGTTTTTTTTATATTCTTTATTTATAGTGTTTTCTAGCTTTGGAATTTTCATTGACCGACATTTTCCGAAAAAATTCTCAAATTTTGTATATTCATAATTATACTAACTAAATATATCATGAAGATCGGAGAGAAAATTAACCGTGATATATGTGCTACGTCCGACAAGCGACATTTGGAAATTAAGTACATTATAACATATATATAAAGGTTTAAATGTACTTATAAGACAGTACCTGGTACTGATTCACGACTTTCTACATTTAATGTGCAGAACTAAATGTCTAAATATTCCTTTATATTAGCAAAACAGCAGTATAATTTCGCTAATTAGATATACACAGTACATAAGTATGAAAACAACAAAAGTAATAATCTAAGTTGCGTGATTTTTTTTTTAAATTCTTAAACTTCTAGTATACCCTTTACTTTTAAAGAACCGAACATGTTTGTAGAAAGATTGAACATTAAAGCGCGAGTGTCACCTTACCTTTAATTAATATGGTTAAATTGAAGCATAATTATAAGTCTCGTAATACATGTAAATAAAAATGATGAACATCTTTGGAATTGAGGTTTAGGAATGATTCATATGCATCAAATACAAAATTATTACCTTGGTTTAGTTGCTTTTAGAATTTTCTTGAGTCGTGTTCTGATCCGTTTATCATACACCGTGTAAAAAATGTAGCTCACTGCATAGTTACTGTACTGTAAAGTGTATACTATACTACCAATGAGTGAAAAGATAGAATTCACAGGCTCTTGTTGTCTGTAGAGATAAATCGTGAGTATAAACAACACAGACACCGGCAGAGTTGACAACAAGAAATACGAATTGGTAATCAACAACATTTTTGTCAACCTCTTGTCAACCGTTTTCAATTTGTTATATATGTGTGAGGTGGCTACGGAAGTTTTCCGAAACGATCGAGCATTTTGTAAAATCCTTAGGATCAAGACGTCTAGGGATACCATTATGCAAAACGGTATTACACTTAAAATAAAGAGGTCCAGTTTTATGTACCATTCATCGAATGTTTTGTGTACTGGCAATACCCCGCAAACAGTGGTATTGTATTTAGACAAGATAAAACCGTGTGTCCAAAAATAGTGCGAGTTTAGGCTTCCGAGTACGACGAATACAACTAACAGTGCTGTCTTACATTTCTTAACCGTAACCATTGAAGAATATGTCATATATCTACATTTGATGAAGCGTTCGACAGTTACACAGACGAGTATCCATGAAGAAAACTGCATCAAAAAATAAACGAAGAAGTGCAGGACTTTACATCCAGCATCAGACAAATCTCTGATGTCGATCCGCCATGTTTCCAGTAACCACAACCGTAGAAGACCGACACACAGGATGAACATATCAGTTATTGTGAGGGTAAACAAAAAGAACAGTAAGGGAGTTGTCTGGAATTTGATCCGAATCAACACAATTGCGACCAGAAGTCCCCCAAATAGTCCACACACAAGTAAAACAGGTGATATTATCATCCATATGTAATTGGCCGTTTTACATATATCGTTTTCACAAGAAAGTGTATCGAAAGGAGTTGTTGAATTTTCACTCATTTTCCTCCATTTTCAGTTTTTGTTTTACTGGTTTATACCACTGCCCGTTATCTTTCTGGGTAATGTAAAATTTACCAGCTTTTAAATCAAATAACATAATTCATTCTGTACCCTTTCATCTGTCAAGTTCTGAACCGGAATAAAATATTGCACAGGGTTACTAAAATCAAGGGTTTGTATCGCAAATCATTTTTAAAAACAAGTAGCAAACGAGTCGTGTGTGTTTAACAAACGTACTTGCAAAGCAGGTCTGTCCAATTGCAACTTCAGTCTAATTGTTATGGCTAAATAATGCAAATCTGTCGTGAACGAAATTGCTAAAATGAACAGATGTGTGTATAATTTGTTGGTCATATATCAGTGTTTGAATGATACTCCGGAGACGAGTTTCACGTGAATGTGGTTGTTTGATACTTCCTTAATCACAAAATTCAGGTGGGGTTTCGCAATACTCTGATGTATCAGGCACTGTTAGGTATGTAACTGTATAAACTTACTCATACTGTTAATTTTTAAGGTAGACCTTCCAAGCTCATATAAAATTTTAATCCATTAACTTTATGGTTATGAAGAAAGCAATATTTCAAATGTTTGGGGCAAAATAGAAAACAATACAATGTAAGCTATTTTCCAGGTAATTTTTTGTTTGTTTCGAAAACGTCTTAAAATACAATGTCAAAGGTATTTGAATGGACCTTAACCATACTATATGTAAAGCTGTTGATTATAAAGTGTATAAATTTAAGAAAGTTCATCCCCAATGCATGAAAATAATATTGAGCATATATAGAGATACAGCGATACCCAAGTTATATACTGCATGGACCTGCTGCAAGAGGTTTTAATTTGGTATGTTATGTTAACTGCAAGAATGTTTAAGCTCTAGAACTGGTGTATGTGATCCTACAGGATACAGGTACTAGTATAGCGAACTGTTTTCACTGTTTTATAATCTTTTAAAGTTGTCTGTAAAGTTGAGAATGCATACAATGAGGCGTCCTCAGTTATGGGGGGATTCACATATTTTTACATCTGTAAACTCAGGTCCACTAAGCCGATTCTATCTCATCGTCATATATTTTGATCTGAAGGAAGTCCTGCAGCATTGTCCCGGAGAGAGAGAGAGAGAGAGAGAGAGAGAGAGAGGTTTAATCATTCCACTACAATGGGACATGACATTTATTTCTCTTGTAGATGTATCTGCGACACAATTGGTAAATGAAATGATTGATAATTATGCATGCGAAATCATTCCATGAGATATTATTATACCTCATTATAAAAATTTTACCCTGTCATCGTCATATTTTTCATCATATCCAATCGAAAGCCGTGTGAATTTTCATTCTATGCGTATAAAAAAAACCCGAGGATGAACATACCAAGTAATCGAATGATCAAATTCTAAAACTTTATCGGATTATATCAACCTTTTTAATCTTATTATATCAGAAAACTAATTAATTTGTCAATGAATTATTGAAAATGACAAACTAACATAGAAAGAAACCAGTAAGCATTCACGACGTTTTTGCTTTACAAAACTTGAAAAACGATTAGAACCCATTGTATTCTATATTATCACCTGTCGTTCGACATAATAAACAATTAATTGCATGATGGTGAAGGAGATATGAAGATTTATTTCCCAAGAAAAATCATATTTCCCTCGGACGTTGCCCTCGGGAAATTTGATTTTCCTTGGGAAATAAATCTTTTTATCTCCCTCACCTTTATGCAATAAATGTATAATATGCAGCTCTTGTAGAAAGCAGTTTTAAGAGAATAGAATGTTTGAAGACACTTGTCAATATTATTAAGTTAATTTCTATTTTATCTCTGTTGGTTTTTTTCTTTTTTTTCAAAAGAGGATGACACTAATTGATTACTAAACCAAATTTGCGTTTGATTGGCTTTAGGTACAACAGTTTACATTATATATCTCTAGGCACATGCACAGATACAAAAAAAATAAAATACAAGTATATGTATTAATATGTAAGACAGTTTATTGCACATAACTTATCAACAGCATTTGTTCATTGACCAAAGTGTAACAAACATAGTTCATTGTTGGCGATCCTGCTACTTGTTGGGGCATAAAGAAATTCGAATCCTCGAACTGGTCGGTCATTATTCCAGAGAGAAAAAAAATACTCACCATTTATGATTTAGAAAAAAAAAATTGAACGTTGCTGATATACCGCTAAACCTAAGAGTCAGCACTAACAGTGCTTGAACTGAAAGAAAATATTGGATTTTGAATTTTAAGAATTATAAACAATCCTTCTATGCAGTCACTTCCCGTTATGTTAATGTATATGTGTAAAAAGAGACCAGAACATTATTTTGCAGCTTTTTCAGTTAATGTTCACAAAGAATTAATCATTTTTAAATAGATGAAAAGATTTTGATTGTAAATCGTTGACAACATGAAGTGTAATATTTTATTCTAAAGAATAAAATTATTAGAAGATATATTTTACATTGACCATGAAATAGCATCACTGGTATAGCGGCAATACAATAATAAAACGATTGACTTTAAAAAATAATGACTTTTCACTCAAGGACACATCACTTACGATGGAAAGTAATTGTCCACAGCAAACCACTAACTTGCAAAGATGTACAAATATGAGCCCCCATAAGCAGGGTTGTTTTGTCAGTGCCCTTTGTGACACTTAACTTCGTTTTGTTGGAATTTTCCCTCAAGAAAACCGCAACAACCACATCTAATGAATGACAAAAAGTGAATGGAATTGAAAGTAAGAACGCAACACGAATGGTCTTAAGCATTTACGATGATATTTCAACAAAAGGTGCAGAATCTCTATCAAATTCAGGTAATATCTATTGCAGATAAAAAAGACTATGTAGAAGTTTGATGTATTTATTACACTTTTTGTGGTTTTTAATGGTTGGATACATTTAACAGAGTTTTATATCCCTTGAAATATATCGACAATTTAGCAAAGATACTAAAAAATCGAACATTTTTTGCATTTATCCTAATACATATTTTGTTTACTTGAAACTGGATGATATTTTTTTAAAAAACCAGGGGAATCAAATATTTTTTAAACATATAAAAATGAACTTACCGTGAAGGCGAGTCATCTTAAGGGTAGATTCGTCATAAGTCAAAGGTGTAAATGACACACAAACCACCTTTCCGACGGCTGATCAAAAAAAAGCAACACAAGATTATTAATTAGTGGCTGATATCATTACGTGGATTGTAATTTATTTCAAATATAATGTGATATCAATGGAGAAATGATTACGGTGGTATTGGACACTTTTAAGTAATCATCATTTTAAATTTTGAAATTGTTTAGCATTTTTAAGATTAAAACTGCAAAAATCACAAAACGGTTCGAACTACAGATCAAAAGTTCTACCCTGTACAACAACAAGATTTTGGAAAAACATAGTAAGTTGTTATAACTTTCTATTTTATTTTATTGTTTATTTCGAACGACAGTTCTGTGCAAATACTTAAGTGCCCAATACCTCTTTAGTCGTCAATTTAAACAAATACAGATTCACTTTACTTTCCAAAGAAATTTTGTTGAGCGAGTACGACGATTTGCAAAGATTCATTTATAACAACCATACATTTCCAAAGATGTTGAAAGACGTTTAAAAATTTGTTAAACAAGTAAAGTGACATCGTCAGTAAAAATTTGTCAAAAAAAAACCTTGGTAAAATTATATTGATAGAATGTGAAATGAAATAAGTCCTCCTCCTCCCTCCCGATTTGGGAATTCCTGGATGCGCCCCTAATTTTCATGTATAGTTCAAACACTGATGTAATACGAAACAAAGAAATCAGACGTTTCCGATTATGTTGAATTCATAACGAGTAACCAACCAGTTAAGAAAACTTTAATATATTCGATGTTAGTTGTAACTAAACGTTAGTAAAGTACTCAAGTAGTACTCGTTTTCATTCCTTATAGTTTTGCAAATAAAATGTATAGTATGTACTTGCATATGTGCTTTACAACTGCCTTACTTTAAAAACATGCAGGTTATATTTGCTTACTGCAGACAATGTATGTATA
>WFKH01011581.1:23434540-23460781 GCA_016163765.1 Magallana hongkongensis | reverse complement strand
AACATTTTTGTCAACCTCTGGTCAACCGTTTTCAATTTGTTATACATGTGTGAGGTAGCTATGGAAGTTTTCCGAAACGTACGGGCATTTTTTAAAATCCTCAGGATCAAGACGTCTAGGGATACCATTATGCAAAACGGTATTGCACTTAAAATAAAGAGGTCCAGTTTTATGTACCATTCATCGAATGTTTTGTGTTCTGGCAATACCCCGCAAACAGTGGTATTGTATTCGGACAAGGTAAAACCGTGTGTCCAAAAATAGTGCGAGTTTAGGCTTCCGAGTACGACGAATACAACTAACAGTGCTGTCTTACATTTCTTAACCGTAACCATTGAAGAATATGTCATATATCTACATTTGATAAAGCGTTCGACAGTTACACAGACGAGTATCCATGAAGAAAACTGCATAGAAAAATAAACGAAGAAGTGCAGGACTTTACATCCAGCATCAGACAAATCTCTGATGTCGATCCGCCATGTTTCCAGTAACCACAACCGTAGAAGACCGACACACAGGATAACCATATCAGTTATTGTCAGGGTAAACAAAAAGAACAGCAAGGGAGTTGTCTGGAATTTGATCCGAATCAACACAATAGCGATCAGAAGTCCCCCAATTAGTCCACACACAAGTAAAACAGGTGATATTATCATCCATATGTAATTGGCCGTTTTACATATATCGTTTTGGCAAGAAAGTGTACCGAGAGTAGTTGTTGAATTTTCACTCATTTTCCTCCATTTGCAATTTTTGTTTTACTGGTGTTATACCATTTCCCGTTATCTTTCTGGGTAATGTAAAATTTACCAGCCTTAAAATCAAATAACATAATTCATTCTGTACCCTTTTATCTGTCAAGTTGTGAACCGGAATAAAATATTATATAGGGTTACTAAGATCAAGGGTTGTATTGGAAATCTTTTTTTTAAATCGGTAGCAAACGAGTCGTGTGTATTTAACAAAAGTACTTGTCAAACAGGTCTCTTCAATTGCAACTTCAGTGTGAGACTATTTTGGTGAACTTATGTAAATCTGTCGTAAACGTAAATAGTACAAACTGAACAGATGTGTGTATAATTTGTTGGTCATAAATCGGTGTTTGAATCATATTCCGGGATTCACGTGAATTGGACTGTTTCAAACTTCCTTCATCATACAAATCAGGTGTTTGAATCATATTCCGGGATTCACGTGAATTGGACTGTTTCAAACTTTTTTCATGATGCAAATCAGGTGGGGTCTCGCAGTACTTTGCTATATCAGGCACTGTTGAGTATGCAACTGTATAAACTTATACATACTGTGTCTTTATAAGGTAAACCTTCAAAGATCATAAAAATGTTAAAGCCTGAATTTTCTAGAGTGTCAGATGAAGAAAATATTTCTAAATTGGTTGAAAAAATCCAAACAACAACATTCAAATATAATGTAAACTATTATCCTTTTGTGTTGTAAAAAAATCTTAAAATACAAAGTCAAAAGTATTTGAATGGACCTTAAGTAATAATAATTTAAGTGTATAACGTATACAGCAATTTATATATATTGCAAAGGCCTCCTGCAAAAGGTCATAACTTGGTTAAGTTACTTTATTAACTGCGAGAATCTTGAATATTGTATAGAATGCAACCTTTGTTTGCTGTCTTATGATCATTCAAAGTTGTAAGCCAAGTTTTGTTAAGATATACATGTACTGTGGTATCATCGATTGTTGTTGGAATGTTTGAAGGGATTCACACTTACGCTCTGTTAAATGCCCACTGAGCCAATTCTCAGCGGCGTTCTCATCTAGATATAGTCCGTCCATGATGTCCCAAAGGGAGAGCCTGACCGATGGTTTATATATAAGTTCTCTCTGTCTTTTCAATATAATTGGATATGACACCTATTCCTCTCGAAGACATCTTCAATACGCTTGGTAAATGGTATGAGAAATTGAAATTATGTGTACAAAATCATTCCAATAGAAAATATGAAGGTCTTGAGCCCAGTAGACCCATGAGTATTGCATAAAAAGTTGAAAGATTATTGTCAATATTTCTAAGTTAACTTCAATAAACAGCCATTCATTGTGTGTATCATAAAATAATTCCACACGAAATTAAACAGTTGTTTTTTTTTTTTGTTTTTGTTTAATGGTTTTTTATTGTCATTAAAATACATTTAATAAAAATTTATTGACAAATAAATTTCAAAATATATACCGGTATTTCCTATAATCTATGTACAACAAATAATTTATACAAAATATAAAACACAATTAAGAATCAATATGTAAGGCAATCAGGGCACAGAGCGAATAAACAGCATTTGTCCATCGTCATAGTTGTCACACACTGAATTCATGGTTGGAGACCCAGCTACTTGTTGGGGCATGAAGAAATTCTTATCTTCATACTGGTGGGTCACTGTTTGAAAGAAACAAAAAAAGACAATGTTCACAGATTCATAATTTATTTTTCCCCCGCAAAATAAATGTAATTCACAGTCAATTAAGGGTTATGCGTATTGCGTTGTTTAATATGATTATTAGCTATATATTGATTTTTACACTACTAACTTTCCTGTGAAGAATCTTTCATGCGTAAATGTTACTATTTACTAATATATCGATGAGAAGCTTTAGCACTTTCGGTTGTTTAACTGCATGGGATTATGATAGTGAATTTCCAAATTTCATGATCAACTACAATATGAAGTCATTCGTCGACAGATTGATGATTGAGGATGCCGAACTTTTGAAGTCTTTTGAATTAATATTTGCACAGCTTAAAAATTCTTCAGAGAAATAAGAAGATTCTGAATGTAGATCGTTGACAACACGCGATGATGTGATATTTCATTATCAGATAGCTCAGTCTCTAAGATTAATATTGACCTTGAAGTAGCAATGCTTGCATGTCGTCCAAACACTAATACTGTGCGATTCCTTACTCAACTTATTTTACCCTACACATCTACCATGATTAGAGGGGGGGAATGTGAACCGAAAACCATTAGCTTGCAAAGATGTACAGAAATCAACTCCCATAAGCAGTAGTTTAATTTTAACTTGTCGGTGCTTTCTGTGACACGTGACATCAATTTGTAAAATTCTTTGCCCAAACGAGCCGTAACGGCCGAATTAAAGAAGGGACGTAAAACAAAGAGAAACAAGTATGCTGATTAAGTTCAAACGGGACACAAATGCTCTTTAGAAACAGCAACCAAAACGATGATAAAACAATGGTACATAGTCAATCAATGTTGGAGTAAAAAAAAACACCTTGAGATGTATGCGAGGGGATTTTTATAAAGTCCAAATTTTTAGTATTTATTCCGAATTTTGAAATAGTTGAATAATAGTTGGGTTTATTTCATTCGTCAAAATAAATCTTTTTAAGACGTAACTTTCGGAAAAAATGCATAAAAATCAAATTTTTACTTCATACCGAAATAGGAGACTCAGGAGAGGAACATGCTTTGCATTTTGTGGGGTTGAAGCGAGATAAAATCTTAAAATGAGTAAGATGAATAAAACACGTGTGAATATTTATTAATTAATAAATGTACTAAAGTAATCTTACTGTGAAGACGAATCATCATAAGAGTGGAGCCTCCATCACTGAAAGGTGTGAATAACAGGCAAGCCATCCCATTCCCATTTGCGGCACTAAAAGAAATCAACGCAAGATATAAAACGAGTACTTGTAGTAATATCAATGTGTCTAAATCGTTAACAGAAAACGATTAAAGGACTTAAACATAAAAACACTATTAAATACGTAAGAAAAAAAAATTGTTCAACATTAAATACAACAGTAAATGAAACAATATCATATAATTTTTCAAATTACTAGTAAATGTAACTGGTTACAGTAAGGTAACAAAATGTTCGTGTGCATCACAGCTGCTGTCTGGCTTTAGTTTAAATGGCCTATCATTAAAGTTTTAAAATACCCATGACATGATAGGTGTACTTTGCAAAAGTCCCCGCCATTCAGACAATTACCAGCTGGAAAAACTGCTACATTTATCATCATGTCACCCAATTATCACCTAGTTATCACATTTTACATTTAATGCCACAGTTAGATATGCCTCCAGGTTTAACATTGATAGAAATCTAGAACTCGGTATCCAAATTAAAAAAAAAAAATCTCTGAAACAGAATAGTTTTCTACCAGGCTTTTTGCAGCCTTGAGATCCTATGAATCATATCAGTTATTGTTTAAAGCAAAATTAAAAGAAGAAAACCAAAGACATGAACAACCTCTGGGCTTAAATTAGCTGATTCAGACTGCATTTATCGGGTATCCTGGCCTCATACTAAGTCAAAGACTAATTAATTTCCACACTTCCCGCTATTTATTGATCGGAACATTTTTCTTTTTGTTATTAAACTCACAGCTTTTGCGTTTTATACTTCTTATCGACCAAGAGAATAAAACCCAGTAGTGTTTTTGTTCTTGCTTTTCTTGCGTGTTTCGAGTTATGGTCAATTCTAATATACATGTATATGTCATAACTTTCACGGGATTAAGATCTTGTTGAGTTAATATGGTTTTAAGGCAGGCTAAATTTACCTAAATTGATGTTTACTGCCTAGAAATGTTCTGTTGTGACGGAACAACACCAAACGATTGTGAGATAAAAGTGTAAATGTAATGTAAATGAAAAAGGATAACTTGATAAACTGTGTTCATTGCATTGTATGAAAGATGTCAAGCGGTGATATAGTGCATCCAAATGTAATTCTTCTTTCAACCTTTAGAGCAACAGACTTTGCCAAAAAAAACTGATATATTTAAAAGAGTGGTATTTAAAAGAGAGTGAAAGTTGATAAAAGTTCTATGCAGCGTGGGAGAATAATGAAAATGTCATAATGTAGTTGAATTTTCTCTTTCGAAGAGCAACTTTTCTTCTCATACTAACCTGGCCTTTCGTGCCTTTTTAAAATAAATTCTTTTGCGAATTTACTTTGTCCTGACCAGCAAAGATGCTAGTCTAGGTCTGTAGCTCTCGGTCTGAAAAAATTCGGATGGACGACCTGGGAGCTAGAATTCCTTATGTGCTAAAAAGTTGCAATTTACAATGCGAGTTTCACTCAGTCAGAAAATAGCGCAAGTTTTTGCAACTTTTTAACACGTAAGGAACTGTAGATCCTAGGTCGACCATCCGAATTTTTTAGACCGGGAGCTACAGACCTGCAGCTATACGAAAACGCCAGACGAAAGGTATAAAAGATACCTACCTCAGTAGATATTTTTCTTGACTGTAGTCAAACTGATTGCAAGTGTAGATGTATCGTTGGCCCATAAAAGTCACGTCCATTCTAGTGTAGCCAATCGACATGCGCCCAAGTTCTTTTCCATCTTTATCTATTGCCCAGTTTCCAGCCAAGTTACGGGAAAAAGAACAGTTTCCTTCGAAAATAGTCAAAATTATTAATTACCTTTTTTTGTGCAAAACTGCTTATATCGAAACTCTTGTTCTTTTCACTAAACTACTGCCCCCCCCCCCCCCCAAAAAAAAAATGCTGAATAAAAATTCATTGACATTTATATCAATTTTTCTTGGCAGGCTGACATAAATAGCATCATTTAGATGATCTGATTGCTTATTAGTTATTCTTCAACAAATGTTTCATTCTGATTTGAAGTTGCGCCCCGATGAAATCATTTTATTTATCATGAGGTAGAGTTGCCTTTCTGAAATGTTATTTTTTTAGAAACATTGAAGCATGGAACAGCATGACACAGAGAAAACCCATTCATGTACTTATATGCTTGCAACAGTAAACAGAGGTTGCCAACGTAACCTGAACGCGTAGCTACCATATCTAAAACAGCCATTCAATGGCCGGTAGTTTCATGTCTTGTTTGTAAAGGAGAAGAAAAAATCAATTTAACGAGTTTGTAGCATACAAAGCATGCCTGTGACGCAAGATCGAAATGCGAATTAACAATGAAGGATAATGAAAGTATATAACGAAAATAGCCTCAAAGAAATGTTTTTGAGAGCCTAGAAATGACCTTTTTGATAAAATTGCTGTCCTTTCCTTTTGTACGATTGCAAGTGCGTATGCTCGTGTGAGTACCATTATAGTAGTTGTCTTTCACAAAATCTTACATTTTAGGAATTCAGAAACAAACGTGTCTTAATTAACCTTACCTTTAACCATCGAGATAAAGGAAAGAAGAAAGGCTCCAACAAATATTCCACCCATCGTGTTGCTATATAGTACTAGAAGTGCCGGTAAACACCACAGCATTGGGCTTGTTAGATTTATATATAGTGAAAACGTCGTGATTATTCGATCAATATTTATCAAATTTAAGCATTAATGTATATCTATATATCTGATTGCCTTGAATGCGCTTATAGTGATGGTATGTTTAGTATATAAATGGATAATTTCGAGGCATCTTGTAAATACCAATAGGGAAATCGTGTTTATCAAACTCACGGTCAAACGTCACACCACTTGTTTACTGGCATGATGATGTCCATTTAGTTGCTAGAGCAAAATATCGTCAATTAGAGTGGAAATATTAGCCCCCCTGCCAAATTAGAACAAAGGGAGGGAAGTAGTAGCATGCGTGGTAAACATGAACCACAATAAACATTGTAATAACCCTGGCAGCTGGATTGACGGGATAATTACATAATATACCGGTAATTGGATGAAGCTATAGATGCTCAGGTGCGTGTATCTTATGGCGAATTGGAGATAGAAAAACCACACAATTCGTAAGATAAACATATTATTTGATCCCATCACTTACCTGAGTAGATCCCGTGTATTATGTACAAAACAACAGTATGACAACATTACAGTATATCACCACCTTCCTATATCGTCAAATCCGCAACAAGATTTTCCTGAACTGCCAAACCGCTTCTTAGATTTTATTCTTAGATTTGTAGAATAACTCTAGTATTTGAAAAATCAATTTGGTTTATATGAAAGTATTGAAAAAATTGTGGATTTGTGTGTGTGTGGGGTGGTTCTCGTTTAAGGAGATGATAGTTATGATAATTATATTTCGTTTAACTTAAAATGACACATTGCGATCCAACGATTTTCCTCAAGTAACTGTTTAGGAGCTTACATTTGGAGGAACGATCAACGTAATCTGCCTGCCTTCCATACGACAAAAAGCTTAATTAACGATCACTTAATTAAGAATTTACACCGCAAAATGCACGCAAGATTAATCTGATTTTACACTTTGTGGTAATATACTGACAAAACTCGAAAAAATCATTTTGCTGTAAACCGACTATGCATGTTTATTGCGTGTCAACAACGTAAAAGAATTGTGCAATTACAAAAATGTATACATATTTTAAGGCCTTACGCTCAGAACTGACTCTAATGGGCAATATTGAAACATTTTCTTTATGTGTATTCTGTAATTTGTTTAAATGATATATGTTAGAATATAATCAGATTTTCATTGTAATTAAAAGAACATTTTGACCCACCTTTGTGCTGGAGCAATTATTTTAATCATCATTTTTTTTACCTTTCATTTAATATAGGGTCGTGATATCTAATATCATATGAAGAAATCTCAAAAAACCTTCGCGGCAAATAAGTGAAACGCCGTTTTTCAAAAATTCGGTATACTAAGTATGAATTTGTTTTAATTTACATGAGCGGCTTTGAACTTTCTGCTTCATAATCGACGTGCTAGGTTGCACAGCGTTTACGGAGAACAATGATATGTGGTAACAATAAACATTGCCTGACAGGTGTGACCAGGCAGGTGAGGGCATGTGTCAGGTGATGACGTCTAAAGATGTAATTATAGATTAATTTTAGTTTGTATATTCTGACCCATTTTTTATACAAAAAATACCATTACTTTTTCAAGTTGTTTTCTTGATTAAAATGAAAATAACATTTTAAAAAGTTTCGATAATTAAAGTTTATGTACCTAGTGATCTAAATTGAAAATGATCAATTTACTTGTGTAATATGAACAACATTATCATAGGAATCTCAGAGGAAGTCTCTTGTCTAAGAAGCACCCCCCCCCCCCCCCCAGTTTTACCGTATACAATGCAAACACAATAATAGTAGGCACTGTCAGTATATAGATTGAAACTTTCCCGAGTTATGAAAACATTATTAAAAATAAATCATTGTTACTGTCACTGTCAGTTATCGTGAAAAGATAAATTCTGATTTAAAGAATTTTATGTATTTCATTAACAGGATATTGAACTTTATATATTGTTTGGACTCCTTACACAGAAATTTCAGTCTTAATATTGCATTGCATACAATTTGTTATACGTTAAATTGCTACAATCTTCTGGGGGGTTTCTTTTTTCTTTAAAACCCAATCCGTTCGTCTATAAGTGATTTCATTAATTTAACTGGTTTTGTGAATCGTATTCTTTTTGTATTTTTCATCTTAACAATACATGCAGCTCATATGAAAAAGTTCAAAATGCAAAACTTTAAGGTGTTTAATTCATTTTCTCTCCTTCTCTCTCTCTTGTTAAAGTCAAAATCAACTCAGAATCTGTTAGTAATAAATCAATTTGGGAGTAATTTCAAATCAATTATATTTCGCTTTTTAATGATTGTGTTAATTAATGAGCGGAACAACTCTTCATACTATTTTTCAGAATTGACACAACGAAATATATTGTTATTGTTATTGTTTATTAGTCAAAAGCTGTACAGCTCATAGACATATACAATTAATATACACATATATATATACATATAAATGGGTCACTTGAAAAAGGCAAGTTTATACATGAAGTTTTCTGATCACAAAAGCATTCTTAATTTATTTACCTAAATTGCACAATATAAACGGCATTATAAATCCACCTTTTTCTTGTGTATTTTTAACAAAATTTTAAGGGTATAAAGCATGTCAATAAAAATGATACTATTCAACACATTTTGCCCTGAAATGAATTGTATCATATTGACCACTTGCCTAACTTATTTTGCATCTAAAGGCAAGTTAAAGAAAATTGAATTTTTCTGTTCGTGTGTGCGTTTCTAATTTTGGGGGTTTTTTGTTTGTTTTGTTTGGGGTTTTTTTTATAGGAAGTCCACATGTTCACAAACTTTTGGATGCAAATCTCCCATTTAAATTTTCATCATCATGTAGGATTGTATGTAATTGTAAATGTATGCGTACTCAGGTCTAAATTGTGAACTAGAGAGAATATTTTCATGCCTAGATAGATGGATAATTAAACTTGATGCATGTCTATAGCGTATAAAATATTGTTGCTTTTAAAGAAAGTGGGTGAACACCAAGAAGCCGTAAGCATAAGGAAAATTATGGAAACAAACGTTACGTAAGAGAACATGTAATAAGCTATAGACGATGGTTTTAAGCATGCAAACTCAATTTTGCTAAACAAGTGGGTTTTTTCGAATTTTAAAATCATTTTGAAAAAAAGTCATAGGATGAAAACGTGCACGTTGCCGTTGCTAGCTCATTGCATAATTTCTTTCCCTTTTTTTTTTTTTTTTTTTGTTGTTGTTAGAACAAAACATGCGACTTCTTTCTAGAATTTCTGTAAAGGCAACTTTGACATTTAAATAATATCCAAGAGATATGAAGGTCGTCCATTTAGACTTGTTAATTCAGATTCCACGACTACAGTCCAAAGCGTTCTTATAATATGCACATGCAGTCTCATTTTTTTTTCGTTTTTATCTTACATTTCAACAACTAAATGAAAGCTTGGCAAATTAAGAAGACTCTTTTTTTCACTATTACTAGGCAAATGACAACATGAAGACGTTAAAGAATGCATGTTTCATCTGCTGTTAATTATCTTTTTTTCCTCTTGATGACGGGAGATCGACGTCACCAGAACCCGGCCGGATACATGGAGGTCGCACCCCCGGGCCTGCCTCA
Organism: Magallana hongkongensis; assembly: GCA_016163765.1. Taxonomy (NCBI): domain Eukaryota; kingdom Metazoa; phylum Mollusca; class Bivalvia; order Ostreida; family Ostreidae; genus Magallana; species Magallana hongkongensis. The sequence goes on along the minus strand of WFKH01011581.1, from coordinate 23,450,888 downwards.
CTTCTGCCCAGGACGTGTGAAGCAGCACGGTGAGTGTGTAGTAATGTAAGGCATCGTTAGACGTTAGATCTGTTAGATTTACATCTTCATTTTTATTTTTCTTCATTCATTTGTTAATTTCCGCTTCGTTGCTTCCCAATTTATTTATGATTTTTTTTTGTTTTCCCAGTAAACAAGAAACTAGAATGAATATGATGATTAGAAATTAACAGATGTAGTTTTGATGATTTTTTAAAACTTTGTTTTTATTTATTAATTTCATATTGATTTATTTTTGCTTAGAATTTTAGCTTATTTTTGTCTTTTACTATTAATATGAAATATCCAAAAGTTGTACCTATTTATTCATTTTAATGATAAGATAAAAGGCGTTTTCATCATAGATTGTCTGTTAAAAAAAATAACGACATATATGATCGTAAGAAAATTAGCACATTTTTTCTGAATAGGACATTTGTATATAGGTGGTTTAATTCATTGTGAAAAACATGACCGAGTTTACGAGAAAAGCAAGCCAGCTTCAAATGCACTATAAACGAATTTAGATTAAATTACAGAATGCGAGCACACTTGTTTTATGTTCTTGTCTATACACTGTCGCCGTCTTAAAATCGTATCGGTAATTGCACTTCCGCTTACGCTTAGAAAGCAATGTTTAGATAAGTTACAATGAAATACAAGAGAAAAAAAATCCCAATGACCTTAAGCAATCTTTCCAATGCATTTGGAATTCGTTTCACTTTTAACGGGGGAGCGCAAACCCTTAATAGCAAAATTTAATTTAAAAAAAAATGCTTTAGATAGATTTTCCAAACTAATAAAGATACTATCTATATTTGTAATCAAAAGAAGCATCTACAAAAAGTTTCTTGACTTCGTACTAGTATTCTGAGAAAAGAGTGCTATCTAGAAATTGGCGTCAGTGACTTTAAATATTTAAACAAAGTAAATTTAAAAAAATCCCCGAATTTTTTTTTTTTTTTTTAAATTGAAATGAGATGCATTTGTGTGTTTTTGCTAATTGCTTGAAACAGAGAGTATGGGAATAAGCAAACGATGAAATTTATAAGATAAAAGTTTCTTTAGGTCACAGTTATACTCGATGCAGTTTTAAAGACAAATAATTTATGTGATCTTTGCACATCAAGAGTCTTTAAATAAGAATAATATAGCGTTCCTTTGTCTGTCTAATTAATATAAAAATGCAGAGACGAAGATGCATCGAAAGTAATGACCTGCAAATGATGCGCTAGACACAAAAGTGATACTCTAGCAGCTGAGAGAGAGAGAGAGAGAGAGAGAGAGAGAGAGAGAGAGAGAGAGAGAGAGAGAATAGATTTGTTCAACATTAGCGAGGTCGAGAAGTTCGCAACATTCAACATCTGATTAATAAGATGGCGGTAATATATGTGTTGGGTTTAATTTATTCCGTTTTTAACGCTGGGATGTTACCTGGCGAAAGCAGGTCGACAGATTCCATCCATTCCGTGTTCAGCCCTCCTGACCATCGGCTGCTGCGCGGGCAATTATGTCTTTGTATGCTTAACAAATTAGCTGACTCCTTAAACGTTTACATAAATTACTTTTACAGGGCTCGTTGAGTAGCTCCCACCACTGCACCTGTGAAAACGAATATTATACTAATATTGTTGTTGGCATAGTAATCCATATGCTTTAAAAGGCGAAAGGACAGGGATAAATGTCCAAATTTTTCCACATTCAGCTACCATTAATCTTCTCTTCAATGACATTATGGACCCTGTCTCTAGGACAATTAATCAGTTACAAATTGTGCATGTAATAAATATATCTTTTAGCGCGCATTATCATCAGTTTAACACGGTACCTTGGGGCATTCACACGCAAGTTGAATTAACTATTATTGATTGTGGACCTGTATTCTCATCTATAGAAACATTTATCATATTTTTTATAGGAGAAGAAAACGTTTTCAGTTTCTTTTTGACTGTATAATTGACAAAATAATTTGTATCTGCATTTTTCTGCTAATGAGCCAATTGCATATAGGTAAAAAGACATGCATTAAAGTATCAGTTTTCATATTGGGTTTGACTAATTGGGACCTCGCCGAAAGAAACAGATTTTCTTCAAATAGGTATTTAGATGAATTTATCAGATATCTGTTGTATGCAATTATTCAATTTTTTTCTGGAAAAAGGGTTGGTCTGATTTTGTCTCATTTTTAGGGGGATATTTAGCCACATTTTATAGCAATTTACATACACATGCAATTTTTTCTTCAAAGATTCCAGGCAAAGCTTAAAATATTCACCACATTTTACAATCATTATTGCAATTAAATTGTCATTTAAATTAATTTTGATCGATAAAATAAATTTGTATTTGATAAACACGGACTGAAATGGATGAAAAATTGTAGCGTTTTGACTTCTGTTTTGTTTTGTTTTGTTGCAAAAATGTCAAAGATACAGGGTTAAGGTCGTCTTTCAGACTGCTTGCATTAAACTTAAGGTTATTCTAGCTGTGTATATTAATATTTCCACAGTATAGAAATAATCTCGGTCACGATATACTTTTCGTGACTTATCTTTAGTTAATATTATTTTTGCGTAAAATCTTGTTCCAGATAATAAGTTGTTTTCATAATTCATAATTCAGTTGTTGTTGTTTTTTTATGGTGTGTGCTTTTTTTGCTTTTTTGTTTGTTTGTTTGTTTTTTCAAAAAAATTTTTGTTTATTTTTTGTTTTTTTTGCTTTGTTTTGCTGTTTTTTTGTGTGATTTTTGTTTGTTTGTTTGTTTGTTTGTTTTGTGTTTTTTTTTTTTTTTTTTTTTTTTTGGGGGGGGGGGGGCATTTTTAAGTTGCCAGTTAGTTGTACAAATGATACAGTCTGTCACCTGATACATGTATATAATTGCTCCACATGTCGTATACATTGATTTCTAATATATCTACTTGAATACATACATGTATAACAAACGACACGGTTTAAACTGATAAACACTGAACCGGTACATGGTTTTATTTAAAATTTCTTCTATCGTCGCATAACTAAGTTCGGCTAATGTGATACATTACAAACATTACAAATGTAACGCGTTGCAACCTTTTTTCAAATGCAATAACATTAAAAGCTAATCAGTTTGTACCACCTTATACTGTCTCCCTTGTCACGTTTGAACACTGAATGAAACAATCGATCGATCGGCTGATATATCAACTTCTTTTGTACAGGATTTTTTTCTCATAATTTTCATCAAAAGTTCTATCAATGCAAGCCTTTTCACGAAAATAAAAATATGTGCCGGTGTTGAAACGTACGCAAGTGATTAGGAACCTAATCGGAGAATGTTTAATCGCGTTGAATACATACAAGAACCTTCAAGTTCCGGTTTGAACAGGCTGCGTCAGCATCAAAATGCTCCAGGTTCAACAGCTTGTCAAAGTATGGATTTTTCTTCTCGTTAAACCCTACACTTTATTTTGTGCCTGTATCAAATTTTGTGTTGTTCGTGTGAGTAGCATGTAGGGCTTCCACGTGTTGTGTGTAGCTCAGTGTCAGCATTTGCCACAAAGTGGGAAACATGAGGTGAATTTACTCTTTTGAGCATGGAGACAAGTTTTCTGAGATTTCTCATTCGAAAGCACAAGCGTAAAAAAGTAAGTTAAATATCAACATCACCTGCTACACTGTATCATTGCTGTGTTCACGTTAAGAGGGCTAAATGGTCGTAGCCATTTTCAAACTATATTTATCTCCTTGAGATGAAGAGTTCTGTATATAGATAAAGGAAAAATATTCAATATTAAAGCTGAAATGTAACTATGTTTTGGGGGTTTTTTTACTAAATGATAGAAAATGTCATATTTAATTTTTTGATGTATAGATTCGTTGCCATCCAGCCTCCTTAAACGAACGAATAATTAGCACCAATGTTGACATCTTTTTGCAGGAAGATTTGTAAAGCATGTACATCAGTACATGTCTGTTGGTTTTCTTTCATTGATCGATTTGATGCGGTATAAAACCATCATACAAGAGTAAGATACGCTGCAGAATTCCATGTATAAGATGTAATTATCCATTCCTGCTATGCACACTCTATGTATATTTGATTGACAAGACTTATGTGAGAAGTGACATCCTTATTCAAAGGTAAAAAGAGAATATCAACAAATTGAATACTAAACAGTTGTGATGGTAGTTGCGATATTAATTTGTATACAACCTTTCGCGAGGGTGCACAAAAAAAAAAATAATTTCAAAGTCGACCGTCTTAGTTTTTTCCGCAATCATGGTTGTGTTCGTTTTTAATTATTTACGCCGGAATTTTTATATAAAAAATAGTGACAATGGGAAACTAATTAATAATCATTCATGTTTGGTCATATTTAAGCTGCAAGATTCTGACGTCATGTAAACTATTAAAGACGTGAGCTGACGAAAGATCAGCGTAATTCTTTGTTTCAATTTGGCTACTTCGATCACTCTTCTTACCAAAGGTAATTTCTAAAACATACTACATATGTACACAGATTCATAAATAGATACGATTTTTTCATTGTTATGTTCTCAATCGATCGGTAGAACAATAAACATAAACTAGATAAAAATACAATTTATGTGATAGTTTTGTTAAATAAGAAAAATGCATCCTTACTGCAGAGACATATATATAAGGATTGCAACGCACGTGTCTGCACATGAGTTAGACCTACAAAGACGCATATTGTTGACATCTGTAAAGTGGTGTTTTGACCTCGCATATATAATTTTTGAAATTGCTCGGCAAAAAATTATTTTCTTCAAATCTTGACCTGATTTTAACTTGTTTACGTAATGACCTACTAAAATTCAATGGAAATAAAGAACCAAATATGTTTTGATTTTTCTTTTAAAAGGAAGAAAAAACAAACAAACATTTTGATATCATATTTCAGACATACATAGATTTTAGTAATCTTTTAAGCGTCAACAACGTGTATTAACACTTTGGCTTTTGTTTTAATTGAATAATTCTGGCAATTTATTGCAATTTCTAAAATCAATAACTTATGTTTAACTAATTTCAAAATCAAATTGCTTGCACGATGAATGGCTGTTTACTTTTTTTTTTTAACTGCACAGTGTTCCAAGTTTACGTAACGTGTGTGACAAATAAAGATATCCAATTACCGGTCGTTCATTTGAAACTTGTACACAATATGTTTTTAATTTTTTTTTTTTACCTGTAAACAGCAAAACACGTGAAATCTTGGCTTAAAGTTGAAAGATTATATTTAAAGCAATATTGAATAGTGTTATTTATGAAATTGATCTACTGTTAAGTCGTCATGTCCACTCCTGGAATTATTAACAAAATACTATATAAGAAAGCGTGTAACTCATTTATGTTCACAACACAAACCTTATAAGTTTGTTGACATACAACAGTCCGCAAACTACATCTAAATCCATCAAATCAATTTACCTGAGCAGGTGAGTGCCTTGATCAAGGATAATCATGCGTAGCAAGTAAGAACACAAATATGTTGTCCATGCAGAATATTTTTTTTACCTTTTCTTCCAGATCGACCACTTTGTACCGACTGCCCATTTGTAAACAAACGCTCAAATGAGCACTTTTAAAATGAATCTAGGGGACATTCCCCCCAATCAGTTATCCAACACTGAGAAGAAATACTCCAGTAACGACGAAATCAAGCCGTACCATACCTCAGCATTCCGGAAGGAGTACCGAAAAGAGGAACCGGTTCTCACGTTTCCAGAAAAGTGCAAGAAAACAGCCGGAAATCTAGTGAAATGTTCCAATAAAAGGAAATGTATAGAGAAAGTGTTGCCTTTTCTGAGAATTTATAGAAAATACAAGATAAGGACAGATCTACCTAATGACGTCATTGCTGGATTTACGGTGGGGATTATGCAGCTTCCTCAAGGTCAGTTTTTGTTGTCTGCAGCTACATGTACAATTATTATGATCAATATGATATTTCGTCTGCATGTGCAATAGTATCAAAACATATCAAACCATGCTTTTGTAGTAGGTAATTACTAGTACCATGCTCTCCATTAGTGTATAACTTGATCTTTGGTTTGTAGGCATGGCCTACGCCATGTTGGCAGATATGCCCCCTGTTGTCGGACTCTATATGGCGTTCTTTCCCGTTCTCATTTACTTCTTCTTCGGAACATCTCGCCATATATCAATGGGTACGTACAGTAGTACAAACAAATTTATTTTCGAAAATTTTTAAATAAAATTAAGAATATCTATTTACCATGGGATTAAGGATATACCAATTTAGACCACATGAACTGTGAACATATCATCTCTTTCCCCAGGTACTGTTGCTGTAGTAAGTTTGATGACAGGATCGGTCGTATCTAGCATTGCATCGCCAAACTCCACCTCCCTCTCTTCGACTGGTCTTTCTACCAATAACACCTATCTCGGCGACCTCAACGACACAGCTAGTCTGAACGATACTCTTCTCACGACAACATTCGTTCCGACAATCGAGTCGACCGTCGACACTCTGACCATGCAGAAACTAGCGTTAGCTTCTTCAATGTGTTTTCTTGTTGGAGTGGTGCAGGTATATATCTTCAGCTAGCTTCAGTAAACGTCTTATGTTAAGAACGTTTTGATTAATAAACCATATTTGTTGACCATATACATGCACCTCTTGTAGGTGTTGTTCGGTGTCTGTAGACTAGGACTTGTGACTACCTACATGTCAGATCCTTTAGTCAGCGGATTCACCACCGGAGCTGCTGTTCACGTCTTTACTAGTCAAGTCAAATACGTGTTCGGATTGAAAATCCCCCGATTTCCAAACCTCTTTCAAATCATTTACGTAAGTTGACTAAATTATTAATTTTTAATTTCAGCTTCTTATTACGTAACGTAATCCTGTTTTATCATGATAACTCATTTGCATAATTTTATTTTCGTTTCTCCAGACTTACAAGGCCATTTTTGAAAACCTTGCCAAAACTAATTACGTCACCGTCATTATCTCTGCTATCTGCATGGTGATTCTGTACATCGTCAAGGTTCACATCAATCAACGATTTAAGCACAAACTCAAAATCCCAGTTCCCATCGAGCTTTTAGTAGTGAGTAATTGCCTTTCTTTTTCTTTATTGCCATGTTTGCTTGGATTTTAGCAATAAAGATGCTTTCCTTTCAATTTGGAAAAATATTGAGATTCTATACTTGGTTCCTTCTAGGTTGTAGCAGGGACTCTTTTGTCGTATTTTTTCAACTTCAAAACAGAATATGACGTCAAAATCGTTGGAAAGATTCCAGCAGGGTAAGTAAATAAATTTAAATGCAACATGATAAATTTTCTTCTCTAAGTTTCTGAACCAACTTATGCACAACAAAATAATTTCAATAGATTGCCAGAACCACAAATTCCAAATCTGAAGAGTGCTTTTGAAAACATCAGTGATGCCATCATCATTGCTGTTGTTGCGTTTGCTCAATCGGTGTCGCTTGCTGCCTTGATGGCCAAGAAACACAACTACACTATGGATTCGAACCAAGAACTTATTGCATATGGTGCTGGTAACATTTTCGGGTCTTTCTTCTCATGCTATCCATTTGCTGCCTCGGTATCTAGGTCATCTGTGCAAGATTCTGCCGGGGGAAGGACACAGGTATAGAAATTATGAAAGTGTTACATTTTTTAAAATTGTATCTTTCCTACAGCTGTGGTCTAAATTTGACCTGTTGTTTTCTCACAGGTCACGAGCCTTTTCTCTGCATCACTCGTTCTGGTGGTTATCATTCTGATAGGGCCTTTGTTTGAATCTCTACCTAACGTAAGTAGAACTAGAATTGCATGTTTCACCTTAATTATCGTGTTAACATTATTTTGCTGCAAGTACATGTATGAATCATAATTCCCTTATTATTATTTTTATAGTGTGTTCTTTCCTCCATTATCATGGTTGCATTAAGAAGCATGTTTTTGCAAGTTCTTGAGCTGAAGAACCTCTGGAAAATCTCCAAATACGACTGCGTAAGTAAATAAGAAACTTGCATTCTAACAACTCTTTGTTTTTATTAAACGCTCATATCATACATTGTGTTTCTAGTGAGCTGTAAAGTATCGGGTCACGTGATGGATTAGAGTTCCAGAATCGATTTACTGCAACATATCTCGCACACCTGTTGTTACATGTATTAGATACTAGTATCAAATAGCTGCTGGTCCAAGTACAATTATTTATAATAAAACCTCCCCATACAGACTTTTCAAATAAAATCGAGTTATTCGGGAAAAATTATAACACCATCCTTAGATGAAATAATTGATAAATTGATTATCATAACATTGTGTATTTGGACTTCCTTGTGTACAAGTATATTGAGGCATCGTGGCATTGAATTCTGTGATGTAGCAAATTTAACGTGTACATTTATCAGGTTAACTTAAAATAAAGTACTAGTAACACTTCTAAAGATATAAATACATGCAATGTATGAACACCTAATTTAATATTAAAATATTTAGTCCTAACTTTGTGTATCCGAATTCAATGGCACAGAATGTAATTTACGAATGAAGTAAATAATTATAAGTTCCAAAGATTATATTTTTTCTTTAATGAACGTGTAATATTGATGAATTCAGACTATCTGGGTGGTGACTTTCCTGGCTGTGGTCATTCTGTACGTGGACCTCGGGCTCTGGGTGGGACTCATCTTCTCCTTCCTCACCGTAGTCGTCAGGACTCAATGGTAAACTATCGATAGCATGGCTTGATTCATAAAGTTAACCATCTGATTGACTTGCTGGAACATAAATATGAGTTTTTTTGCAAGTTAAATTACATTCATATACCCTCTTTTTTCATTATAGTGCCAAAGCTGTGTCTTTGCAAAAGATTCCTGATATGGAAATGTTTGCAGACGACAAGAAATATCTAAAGGTACACGAGAGGAGATTTATTAAACAGTAGAATGCAAAGATGCTTTTAATAAACATTTGTACCGATCATTATTTAAATGTAATTTTTTTTTGCAGACGCAATCACAAATTGGAATAAGAGTGATCGGTTTCAACTCTCCACTCTACTATGCAAACGGGGACATGTTTGTGAAACAGGTTTTCCAGATTGTAGGTCTAAAACCCGAAAGAGCAAGAAAACAAATCAAACGCCTTGGCTCCATTCTTGAGTTTCGCAGAGTGGTAAGTTAATTAAATTAATTCAATTGTTCATGATGTGTTGTCACTTATGATTTTTTTTTCACAGTGACCTAATTTTAACCATTTTAATAGTCTCGGTCAAATAATGAACTATTTCAGAGCCAGAACACTTTGTTTTGTGGGTCCTACAGCCATGTTGACCCCCAGCCGCCCATGACTCCCTCCGGAAGTGTAAGTGAACACGTTAGCGTATCAATGACGATTAGCAACGGTTCATCTGGAGAGATGAGTCAAAGAAGTAGCACAACGGATCTCCAGAGCAACGGAAGCAGTATTAGGTCACGTAATGGAAGTGGAAAACCCGGCAATGGTGATTTCGGATATGTGCATCACGTGATCATTGACTGTTCTAGCATGTGTTTTATTGACTCTGTGGGAAGCAAGGTTCTTAAACAGGTATGTTAATCCCTTAATCCCTTGTATATAAAACGAAAGAAGATTTTGACTTAAACTGGCAACAGAGCCGTTCATGGTTCAAATTTCCTTTTAGGTTATTGAAGAATACAAGACGGTAGGAACAACAGTGTTTCTGGCAGCAGTAAGAGGTAAGAGAGATGATGACCACTTTTATATCATAATGCATCATCAATATTTCATTTCAAGCCTAGATTGCCTTCATTTTAACATTTAAATTTTTGCTTTTAGATGAAGTTTGGCAGGTTCTCGAAGCCACGGGATTCACGGATAAATACGATTCCCAAATCTACCTCTCTGTTCACGATGCTGTTTTGGCCGCAACTGTAGAAGGCGAAGGGGAATATGGCAATGAGGCAAGTATCCTTACATGATAAGTACAAACGACAATTGATGATTTAAGACTGTTACGCAATGAACAAAAACATTTTCTATATTAACCGCTTTTGACTTAGTCACCCAAAGCTAGGATGTGTACTATCCTGGAGGATCTTGAACCACACGTTGAAGATTCGTTAATGGCGGAGTATAAAACAGTATAGGTATTACAGCATACCAATGTGGTACCATTTCCTCGAAACTTAAAGCTGCATGATACTTATTCGTTTTAGTTTTAATTCATGGACGTTTTCTTTTTTCCTTTCTAATTTCTGTTCAGCCATGCTTCAAACTTCTTCATTTTTGTGCGGGACAATTTTTCTGATTTGTTTTAGTTTTGGTTTTGCATTTCTTTTACTACCGAAACCATATCTGCTTTAGGTGTTCTTTAGTTTTTCGCTGTATTTTTTTTTATTTTGTGTTGCTATCAATGTGCTGATATAAGATGATTTTAAAAAACCCAAAATTATGCAATAGTAGTTTCCACATTGACACTTTTACGTTTCAAAGTCGTAGATTGATGATATATTGCAAATTATACATTTTTTCGCAAATAAAACGACGAAGAACGGTGTTTATTTTAACTGTAAAGGAAGTTTTATGCAGCCAAATATTATTAATAACGCGAGATTTTGACATGTTGACAAACAATATACATGCAGTAAACAATATAATTTTGTTGTGCAGAACAAACGTAAGAAAGCTAGATATTAACATAAGAAGTCAGTTACTGTAACACCGATATTTTGTCTGTGAGTTTTTCATTAATATATTTTTTGTTTGCTTTACTGCAGGGTTCAGCGCACATTTAAACCAAAGACACAAACAGAAGCGGGAATCGCAGAAATCTGGAGTCGTCTGTACCAACTAAGTACAGACAGATCGTTTGTTTTCAGTTGTTGTATTAACATCATAATTATTTGACATCATCTACCGTGGTTTTACGTCATCATAGCTGAATATTTACATTTTCAGAAACATTTTAAATGTGATTTACATGACCCCATTCATAATTCATAATTCATGTGTGTCAAAAAAAAGGTGATCAAGGAACGGATGTTTAAATATGTGATAATTATTTAAGACCAAGTTATTTACATTCTTGACACTTGTATGTTTGTTCCTGAAAATAGACCTGTGTATTATTTTTCGTAGTTTGATTATTTGTTTATGTTGTTTTACTTGATCTTAAAGTACAAAGTTGTTATCATTGTTAAATTTATAAGAGTACATATCATGGACATGTATTTGCGTGTTTGAAGGTATGATTTGTGTGACTAAATATATTCATTATTATCAATGATATTACACGTTAACAAATATATTACTCAAAATAAAACAATATATTTTTTTATGGTTCACATGTTGTTTTTTATAGATTGACATTAAATACAACTGTATCATCTCCATTTGATATTGATTAAAAAACCAACATTTATCTTAAACGTGAAAAAAGCCAGAACTTTTGCCCATCTAATTATTAATAAGTATGACATTACGCATAAACCAATTAAAAATCGAATTCCTTTCGGGTTAGGTAGAAGGACCAATAAGCAGTGTTAAGAATCAGAAAAGTAATTGGGAATGCACACCTGCACACCTTATCAATTTGACTGACACTATTGGCTTCATCTTGACCTCGTTTCTGAGATTTGTGACCTTTGAACTTTAAGCTGGAGAACCAAACTTTCACGCGGCTCTCTTTCCTGGTTACAAACACTCGGTTCTTGTGGACGTTCTGCTCAATACTGGCGATTCTCTCGGCGGCCCTTGGTCGTGGCTTTCTAGACAACTAGAAATGAATTATAATTACTATTATATTAACTTGAAAGACTTTTGTCACTTAGTTCTTGCATTGCTCTACATAACTTGACGAGAGTAAAAATAGACTTACATGCACGTTTTCGTCGTCGGAACTATCGACATAGGATGGAGACGTACATGTATCACTGTGTCCCTTCTTGGTAAACAGGTGTACTATTGCAAACTGGACGAGGGTCGACAGAACGAAGATGAAACACATGGCGACGTAAAGGTCAAGGGCTGTGGCGTAGGTGACACGAGGAAGTTCATCGCGGGTGTCGAGGGCAAGAAAGGTCATGGTCAAAACAGTTGTAGTACCTGTGTGTATCAGTGAAATAATGAAATTCTGTAAAATAAGATATATCTGCACGTGCTAATGATTAACTGATTCGCATAGACTAAATTTCATGCGTCTGAGCCTATAAATGTGACCTATTATAAATACAAGAGACATGAAATAATTTGTTAGCGGCGACACATATTTGCGACGATGACTACTGGAACATTGCAAAAATTGCAAAACTTTCTCGCAAACGAAATTTAAAAGTTTATGGTTTACTACGCATTATGGTATTTTACAAAATCGACTTAATTAGCTATTTTCATTAACCGTAGGGTCATTGTCTATTTTGTTAAATTAAGACGATACAACACAAGATGTTTCCCATAAATCTATTGATGTTATTGAACAAAAATTGTATGAAGATCTTTTAGATTCTGTAAAATGGATGAACAGTAACAAGTTGACTATGAACTTAGAGAAAACTCAATGTATGTTGATTGGTACAAAACAAAAATTATCGAAATGTAGAAAATTATATATCAAAGTTGGTGATGTTGTTTTAAACACTGTAAGAAAGGCTAAACTTCTTGGTGTAACCATAGATGAATCTCTTACTTGGTCAGAGCACATTGAACTTTTAAGCAAAAAACTTGATCAAAAAATAGGTATTTTACGTCGTCTTCGTGTTTTTATGTCAAATGCTGCTTTATTAAAAATTTATAATACTGTTATTTTCCCACATTTTAACTACTGTTGTACAGTTTGGTGTTCAGCCAAAAACAATGGCCAAATTGAGAAAATTTTTAAATTACAGAAAAGGACAGTTAGAATTGTACTGAATGTTAAAACCACTCAAACTTCCTCTGTTGATATTTTTAGAGTTCTACAATGGATGCCTATTCAGGATTATTTTATATACAGAAAACTTTTGTTAGCTTTTAAAATTTTAAAGGGCATGACACCAGAATACATGAATGTTTTTAGATTTGTAAACCAAGTAAGTTCTAGAGAAACAAGAAGTAGTGTTAGTGGATTGTTATATGTACCAAAATCAAGAACTGAATATTATAAGCGCTCTTTTAGAATATCAACATCTATTTTATGGAATCAACTGCCAGATTGTGTTCGAACATGTAACAGCATGGCTTCTTTTAAAACAATTTATTTACAACAATATTATCTAGCAAAGTAAATTTTATTGATTATGATATCAAATCAGTGCATATACGTGTATATTTATTGATGTCATTGAGTGTATATATTTTATCTACACTATTTATATATATGTCTTATACTTATTGTTGTATTTATGTTTTAAACAGGACCACAATGTAAACTAGTACATTGTTACTAATTGTGCTATTCTGTCTAAATAAAAGACTTTATTATTATTATTATTATTATTATTATTATTAAATTAAGTTAATCCAAGACTAAGCCATTATTTTATACCTAGAGCTATTCTGTCTGCTGTGGCTTCTCTATTAATCCAAAACGAGACCCACGACAGAACAACCAGCAATGAACACGGTGTCACGACGTGGATTAGGAAATATCCCGTGTGTCTCCGGAGACCAAAGCGTACCATCAAACAGGAGTGAACATCTGTCAGTTACGAAGGTTAAATTCAAAGAAATTATTAGAAAATCTAGAAATTTAATGGTGAGTAACGATGCAACATATATCAACAAATATCAAATGTGACTTATTTGGGAAAGCTGCAAAAAAAAAAAATCTGGATACTTTAATATGCTAAACCGTGGGAACTGGTATAAATTCCTGCAAAGATTGCAATGTAATTAAATATACGTTTTTATGGTACTTCTCTCTTCCAGACGGGTCTGTTAATTGTTTGAGTTGACAAGCAGAACAGATTACATGTAGTATATTCAAATAATATAATTCCTCTCTTAAAATTTAAATTGTGTGCCCCCCCCCCCCCCCCAAAAATAATGAATCTTTTCATTAATTTCAAGTTATGCAAGCATTTAATGTTATTAAAACAATTTTATTTTTTGTTACAGTTCTACTAGTAATTGACTGTAGGTATGCATTACTGCATTTTAACGATTCATATAAATAATTTCAAACGTAGTACCATGTGTTACTTGTGTTATGCAAAAGGCAAATTCTTTCTGAGCAATCAGTACAGCTGTTGAAGTATTTTATCTTCCTTTCGTTAAAAGAAGGAGACGGGTGATCAACAATATCGTTCATCCAATATTCGTTACGCAAAAAAGTTACTTCGTCGAATTTGAATTTGTCCAAAAGTTTACGCTTTGATTTTTTTTCATTTGTTGGCTATCAGCGGCGTTTATGTAACTTATATGTAACTTAACGATCTGAATACATAGAGCTCTCTAACTTTTTAGAAAGATAGAGTCAAAAAATAAATGAAATAAAATAATTAATAATTACTATTAAATAATACTAATTACTTAATACTGGTCAACAGCTGATAGTCAATAGCAGTCTATATCAATTTACCTCCTTTCCTGGAAAAATTAAAAGATGTAGCTGAATAATTAATGAGGTCAAATTGGGACATGGTCATATCAGTGGCCAGCTGCACCGAGTTCAGTGGACCGTATCGCCAGGCGTATACAACGTCATCGTACGAGTACGCAACTGTTAAAAAACGGTACGGAGGTATATGAATTAGGATGCTAAAAGAAGACCAGACATGGATGACTTGATAAGACATCCTTCTTGGTTTATGAGGATTCCAAATTAACCCCGTAGTGGTTAGAATGTTTTTTATGAAGCTTTCATTATATGGTACAATTACGTCTATTCAATTTTAAAACTCCTGTAGAGGGTATATGTAATTCAAATTTTAAAAATTATTTTTTAAAGTGCTTTCAAAAACGACTCGGTATAAAATTATTGATAAAGTTCGAAAAGATTGATTTTTATTAACAAGTATAAAATTGTTATGCTTTGTCAGCAGCGTCAGAAAATTAAAAGTGCACAAATTGTCAAGCAAATTATCCACTTTTAAGGTAAAATGTATACAACATGTATTTATAAACTCGCACACAAATTGAAATGTATTGCCTATATAATAAAGGTCCTTTGGTTTGTTTTATCGATTCAATTACTTTTCTTCGCCCTTGTTTTGTTCAGATATCTAATTCTCTGTCAAGTGATTACTTACAGCTCCCAATCTGCAGGTAACAAATTTGAGAATCAAGCGGGTAATTCTGTAGTTCCATCTGACACATGGCTTTGACTGTCAGTCTGAAGAATATCAATATCATCCTGTAATATTGTGTGCAATTTATTCCTTTTTTTCTTTAATGTCAAATTACTAGCAATTCCTAAATTTTCATCATAATTAACCAGACCAAAACGGAGAGAACTAAACTTTTTTTTTAAATTGGCGATACAAACCACAGCGCAATGTACATCTTTGTAAAGATACACCTAAACCCAAAATTCACGTTCATATTTTTTACTCGTACAGTACCTCTGTGAAAAGTACATAGAGCCATTAGGAGTGATTCAGAAACCAGACAAAGTTGGGAAAATTAGGGGTTTTTTCAATTTGCGAATAAACCACAACCCTAAGTTCATATTTTGTACGTACAATACCTCTGCGAAAAGTACATAGCGCCGTTAGGACTGATTCAGAAAAACAGACAAAGTTGGGAAAATTAGGGGTTTTTTTTAACAAACCACAACCCTATGTTTGTATTTTTTTACGTACAGTACCTCTGTGAAAAGTACATGGAGCCATTAGGACTGATTCGGATGAAGCGGTTCGGTGTGGGTATGAAGTGGAGATAGGACTGTCGGCCATTGTAGAAGACTGTGTCGGGGTACCAGAGCCTCTCCAGGACCTTGATGTTCAGGGAAATGTTCTCTATGGACATGTTAGTCGCCAGTCTGGCGTCCATCCATCTCTGTCTGAAGTAAATCTCGATGGAGTAGACCTGTGACAATTTTAAGTCTGCTTAAAAAAAGTTTGATGAAATAAAACTTGTTTCACTAAAGAATTAAAACTCAAATAAAGAATGAAATTAAAAAAAAAATTTAAATAGAAAATTAAGATGATTATTATTCATGATTATATCAGATACCGTTAAATAATATCAATTTGATATCATTATAAGATTCAATTCCGCATGTCACAATTTTGAATATTTTCGTTTTATGTTATAATCAATCCAAACAGTTCTTAAAGCCACAGGCACCTAACGTTATTAATTTTTCTCATAATAAAAATAAATACCCTATACCTAATAATACACAAGGTACCCATCGC
>WFKH01011581.1:23401010-23419540 GCA_016163765.1 Magallana hongkongensis | reverse complement strand
TAATACATGTATCAGCAGTCTTACATAATACATGTATCAGCAGTCTTTAGCATGCTTAGCATGTATCTAAGGAACTTTTTATCGGTATAGTTACCTATTTTGTGGTTCTGAGAGCCACCTGACTATGATGTTGTGTAGATCTTGTAACTGGCCATCTGTATAGGTTGTATCAGATGGTAGTACACACAGCATCTTCAGAATTATATCCTTCAAAATCATTGTAAGCATCATGACATGGACAAGCAATTCAAAGATGAAATCAATTTTGTTATCTATTACATGTACATGTAACATGATTGAACTTTTTATGCAGTTTAGAACATATATGTAAGTAAATTTTAACCTAATTACATGTATGTGATCAGAAGATATGTAACTATTTAAAAATCAATTGAGAATTTATTTACAACAAGAGACCCATGGGCCCCATCGCTTACCTGAACAATAGTTCTTGTATCATTTTATTTCGAAATGTTTTAAAAACTCTCTAACTCTCTATATTGAATTTCCAAGATTTGACAATATTCTAAACAAAATAAAAAAGAAGCCTAGTTTTTTGGACATCATATTATTAGATATATAAGATATTTTAAGATCTAAGATGCATCAACTGGCCAATCTTATTATCCTAGGCCTCAACATATTAAGTTAACAAAATTGTAAAATGAACTATACATAATCAAAAACAGTGAAAGAAGGTCACTGTGACTTTGATATGAGGATAAGAAGATATGAGGATGCTTATACATCTATTAGTAAAATACAGTAACCAAACTAAGCATTGTATTTCTTGAGAAGAAGATTTTCAAACATTTTTCCTATATACCTCTATGTTGAACTTTGAACCCATCTTGGGGACCCAGTATTGGTACACTAACTTAGAATGCTTGCATAATAATTTCACAAACAATTTCTGTATATATTTGAGTTTTGAAATTTGAACACCTATTGGGGTACCAGTATTGATCTGGGGGTCACGGTTTTAACAATTTAAAATCTACACTAATTGAGGATGCTTGCAAAGTAATCTCACAAATTGTAGCATTGTAGTTCTTGAGAAGAAGATTTTTAAACTTTTTCTCTATATATTTCCATGTTAAGCTTTGAATCCCTCTTGGGGCCTCAGTATTGGTCCGGGGGTCACGATTTTTACAATTTAGAATCTTCACTATACATATAAGCTATGGTGTAAATATACATGTATTGGCATTTCTGGTGCAGTGGTTCTTGAGAAGAAGATTTTTTAAGACACCCACCCTATTTTCACTGTTTCATGATTATCTCTCTTTTAAAAGGGGTTACCCCCTTAATTTTAACAATTTAGAATCCCCTTACCATAGGCAGAGGCAGATCCAGCAATATTGAAAAGGGGGGGGTTCCAATCGATAAAAATCAATATATGTGAAAAATTCAGTATTCGTAAAAAAAACCAAGGGCTTTTTTAACGTTTTCCGTGCGTAAAATTTAACAAACATTTATCTCGTCACTATCTATTTCAACATCGGAGTGCACTGCATTAAGGCAAGTCCTGCCAATTTTTTTTTAACCCATTGTTGAGCGTTTTGGTTTTGGTAAGGAAGATTTGCATAATTTTTTAGCCTTAATAAACATTAGTCTAGAGCTAGCAATGAAACGTGTGTCTATGCTTAATAGAAAAGGTCACCTAAGAAACAAAAAATAATTCAGACTAATAATGAGAAGCTATTATAATAATGGTATTTTTTGTTATTTCTTTTATCTCTTTGAAGTTTTAATTCTGAACTATTTTTCAATTTTGGTAGTCTATCCATTGCCTTGTTAAAGAAAGGTCTAAATGATCGGATATGACAAAAAGTGGGGTTAATTTATCTGCTAAATAGATGGTACATGTGTAATACAATTGTACAAGCAAATGCCGTCCCCTGGAACTTGATGTTAACTCTGTACTTGGTGCGCTACATCATCCGGCATTAGTTAAGATGCGATCATATTCAGGAAAGTTTTGAAAAGTTGTACATTTTCATTATGGTTTACATATAAACTCTTTTCACTGTATTTTTGTAACAGAATTTCCGATTCTTGAAAAGATTTAAACAGAAAAATGCTTTTTTGAGGGTGTTTCATGCAGGTATGAAGGTAGCTAGCATTTCAGAAAAATAACGTAATCTGCATAAGTGGGTTATGTAATTTTTTTTGTATCATACCCTATTTTCTTTGTATTTTTCGTATGAAATGAAGTAAAACTTTTATATTATAATTACTTAAGTTATAGCTGACATTTAATAAGCTAAACAATACTTTTGAAAGCAGCTTTTAAAAGTAAAACAAATGCATGTACTCATATGCAAACGTCATTTTACTCGATCGTGTAGATTTCTGGCTTGTCAGTTAAAAACTGTACTAACTATAATCGATTTTCTTAAGAAATAAAGAAAAAAATACTTAGTGGATGCTATTGTAAATCTGTGTTTTTAGTGATACTGCTTAAGTTTATTATTTTTTTTATTTTCCACGTTTACTCAGTGAAATATACACCGGATGTTGAAGGGGAGTACCTTACTTCGATAGAATATCGATAGGGGTTTTTTTCATAAGAAATCAATTATGGTCCGTTGTATGAAATTCTTTAGAAAAGCAATTTTTAAAACAGTTATTTGAGATGATTATAGCATTTAGATGGGAAAAATCACCTTTAAATAAGCATTAAATGTTTTTTAAAAATTCATATGTCCCAGAGAAAGGGGGGGGGGGTTCAGACCACCGGAACCTCTGGATCCGCAAATGATAGGGATGCTTTGTAACAAGTTTGGTTAAGTTTGGCCCAGTGGTTCTAGAGAAGAAGTCAAAAATGTGAAAAGTTTACAGACAGACAGACAGACGACGACAGACAACAGGCAATCAGAAAAGCTCACTTGAACCTTCGGTTCAGGTGAGCTAAAAATGAATGGGTTTTTCTTTTTTTACAAAAGTAAATTTATTATATTAGTAAAAGGAATGAATTGAAGTTGATCATTCTTACCAGTTTGCCTACTTTCTTTGCTAACCTTGACAACAAATTAAAGATATAGCATTCAAATCTGGAAAGAAAATACAACAAATGATAAATACTTTAATTATTTCAAATTTATTATGTACAAGAATGTTACACTCATTAGTCAATACATAATAAGATCCATACCTCTGTGATTTAGTAGAACATGATGACAGACTTATTACAGTAGATAATAATGCTGTGGCTTCAGATATCAATTGTGTTTGTCCGTACAAATCATCATCGGTTTGTAAGGTCTTCATAAGCATTGAAACACATGTAACCTCTTTGACTATTTTCTGACATTCCTTTAACACAAAATTAAGCATATGCAATGCACAGACTTAAAAAAAAACCCACCAATGACCATGATTGAAATAATGGGTACTTTATACTTATGCTGGGAATTAACCAACAAAGGACTGGTGAACCATTTACCTTATCAGCTTAGCACCACCGAAACTGGGTATAAGCACTTGCCATAGAAGCCCTATTCTATGCATTTTGAAATATACATGTACATGTAGTCTCAATCTTTTGACAACATTCAATTATAATTTATTTTATGAATCAATGCTTACGTTGGTTGGTAAATTCTACATACCTTTGGTTCCAGGTTATTGCCACTGGCTTTCTGTTGTTGCTCTATGATATCTCTTGATAATTTCTCAGGTGGGTAGGGATTTTGTAGCAAAGTCTGGAAATTTGATTTATTCGGTCAGTACAACACACTTGAAAGGGCAAGTGTCTTTAAAGAAATTAGAACAATTGGATAAAATAAAAATATCAGAAGTTATAGACACAAAACATAGACTGTAATCAGAGATTAGCAATGAGGCTTATACCTATACTCTGTCCCGGGTTTTTGCTTCCACCACTTTTCGCTTGATATTTCGATAATAATAAATACCTTTGTGCTCAAACTACGTTCATCCACTAATATGAAAAATGTCCAGATTATCTGTTTTGAAACGCCCCCTGTACTGCTTCAGGTTTCAATACACATCCCAAAATAGAAAGTCTACGAGGATTTTGCATTGCATCAGCCATTCATAAGCCCAGATGATAATGTTGAAAAATTGCGCGAGGTGTCCCGAGAACTTCCAAATGGAGAAAAGATGTAAACATTTCCCATTATAAATCTCCGTAAGAAATTTATTTTCGTTCCTGTAAATTTTTATGAGTGAAAAAGGATAATTTGTCAATGAAGATATCTTGGATATTTTACATTTCATCGATTTCAACCGTACTTCTTTCACAGGTATGTGTATTTTTATTAAAAATCATCAAAAAGTGATGGAAGCAATAACTTGGGACAGACTATAGAAGAAGTTCAATTAATTAAAGTTCAATTGCACCATCTGAAACCAGGTAAGCATGCAAAAAATATATACTATATCAGTATATGATTACCCTTTCTAAGATCACTCTAGCTTTCCCAAGATCTTCCACCCTAAGCTTTAGGCAGGAAGGAGGGTGAAGATGAAGTGTCATAGCAGCCATATGTTTCTCTATCTCTCCTCTGTATGGTTTGTTTTCAATTTGTTGAAACACCTACAACATGTACAAATAACAAATAAATAAACGGATAGAATCAAATGGATATAGCTAAATTTTACAGCTATTTTAAGATGGATCTCTTCTTGTATACAATTAAGTATTTTTTCTTGATTGCTCAGTTGCTTACTACCTGAACAATCAAAGAAATTATCAACTGTGTTAGTAAAGTATTAGTATTAATCAGTTAATTGGGCTACTGGGTGGTCAATATAATTATCAATGAAGGTTTTAAAATTCGCTCGACCTTAGTACAGTAATCAGCCCAATTAAATGCATTATTCAAAGATGTGTGGTTCCATTTTGCTACAATATCACTTCCTGCTTGGCTCAAAATGTTGGCAAAGGTGTAAATATTCTTCATCAAAATTTCTGCTGTCATCTTTGGTGCTTGTGTTTATATTTACCGCCTTCTGATTATATGGCTGCGGATATTTACGTTACCAGAAAATGTTTTTAAAAAAACGTTTTCCGTAGATTTTAATTGTAAAATTTGTGCAGTATACTTACAATTAACTCGATATTTTTTGCATTCAAAATATAAATCACAATTACACAAAACTTTAGGTAGCATTTGAAGGTTATTTATATTTAACTGTTTCCGTTTTTGTCCATTCAGAAAATATTTGCTCCATTTTCACATGACAGTCGGTGTAGATCACATGATGAACAAAATGTCAGCGACCACACAAGTATTATGGATGTGTTTATTTGCTGTAATTTGTGTGCAAACAACACTGTCAGGCTTGCCAATAGTAGTCAATACCTGGCCATTTACAAACGCAACCGAAGCAGGTACGCTTCTATTTCAAGACTCCAAGGGCAGTATGATAACTTACTTAGTACAAAATGTAACATCTGCGTTCAAAGAAGACAAAAATTGTCTTCTATAGAGTATCTTGGCAAAGAAAACTGGCTTCATTGCTACAAAAATTAAATATCACTTCTTTGAATATGGGTCACAAAATTTTAAAGAACAAGCTACAAGAACATTACAAGTTACAAGAACAATACATTGTATCATGATTATCAAAGCAAAATACATGAACAACTAAACAATATATGTAAAGCTGGAAAATTATCTTATTATAGCAAAATTGTAAACCAAAATGAATACGAACTACAACATTACTTAAAACTACCTTTAAAAAATGTGACAGATCTGTCCCAACAAAAATTAAGAATCTGCCCATTCATTATTTATTGAAACTGGTAGATATTCTAAACCTCCTGTTCCAAGAGAAAAACGTCTGTGTAATTTTTGCAAATTGTTTGTTGAAAATGAGAAAACTTTGCATTGTATTGTTCAAAATATGATCAATGTAGATTGAATTATAATGATATATTCATTATTTAATGTGAACACATACACAAATGTCAATCCCGTTAAGAAAATTGTCAATTCTATTAAAATCATTACAGCTGCTAGAAGGATATGTTGTTTTCTTAAAATCTGTTTCAATGCTAGAAAGGAAAGTCAACAATGAACACTTATACAATTTTATGAATACCAGTAATTTTTGCACTAGCTTAGTTTTGTTCACCCAATTGATGTTATGTCCATTGTAGATATATTAGTTAATGTTAAGCTTTTGCATGCTTATCCTTGATGTTTTGATTTATTTAGCTCATATTCATGACTGTATGCCAACGTGGTAATTGTCAATAAGTGAATTGTTGTTAATAATGTGAACAACTTCTTTTTCTAAACAAGACAGGAAAACAGACTTTTTATATCTATTTTAAGTTACATAGTTAAATCAACATCTGTTACATCATAAGTCATGTATATATATTTCTTAACGATGTCTGGGTTTTGAAAGGTTACAATGAATTTTTACGCGGAGGAAGTGTTATAGATGTTGTTGAGAAAGGCTGCTCCAAGTGTGAAGTTTTGAGATGTGATGGCTCGGTTGGGGAGGGGAGCGACCCAGATGAAGACGGCGAAGTAACCTTAGATGCCATGATAATGGATGGGTATAATCACAGTTGATCCTAATTTTTCCTTTCTGATATTTCTGTTATCAAACAATTATTTTGACAGCTGACATCTTAGGGTTAAAAAAAAGAAACTTATTTATTTACTAACTGCTAGCATTATTGTTACAGTGACATTTATAAAGAAATGAACTTCAATTTAAATATGTGCACTGTATTAAAAAATCTCAATTCTTATAGGAAAACCATGGATGTGGGTTCTGTTGGGTGTTTGAGGAACATTAGTTCTGCAATAAGTGTAGCACGCATGGTCATGGAGAGAACTGGACATACATTGCTTGCAGGGGAATTAGGTATATGAAACATTTTAACTGATCGTAGGTTAAATAAACGGTAATTATAATAAGTAACAAATAATATAAGTCAAGTTGACCCACATGATTATCAGCAGCAATCATTTTTTTTGCCATACAAGGAACTATCTCTTGATTACTACATTTATCATTGTCTATTTTTCAGCCACCAAATTTGCAGTGGAAATGGGTTTTAAAGAAAGTGACCTAAGCTCAAACAAGTCAGATACAATGTATAAACAATGGAGAGAAAACAATTGTCAGCCTAACTACAGAGTTGTAAGATCTTCTTTTTTTTCATAAACATTGTACATGCATTGAATGAATGAGTCCCTGAAATTGCTCAAAAGAGTGCTTTCAGATGATAACTCCCTGGATTAATTGATTCAGATGCATACATGAAATGTCATTTCAATAACACCATGCTATATTTTATGTTACAGTTCATGTATCAAATGATAGATTATCAAAGCTGTGTTTAACATGTACAGTACATACATGATTTTATACTAAAAATCAATTACATGTACTTGAAGATTGGGTACTTTACCAAGGTTTCTGTAACTCATTAAGTTACATATCAATGCTTCATTTTTTTTTAAGTGATATATTTTTGCTACATGTACAAATATTTCCATATTTTCAAAACAATGTCAAAAAAAATGTATTTTGCAGAATGTCAATCCAGATCCTAAGAAGAGTTGTGGCCCTTACCACCCAAGTACAAACTTACTTGAAGAATCTACGAGAAAGGACAAGGGGATTGGTTATTTGAACCATGACACAATTGGAATGGTGGCAGTTGATACAAATGGACATGTAGTCTCTGGAACCACTACAAATGGACTCAATCACAAAATACCAGGGTATTAAAATGAGATGCTCATTTTTGCGACTATTTCTGTTTTTTTATTTGAGAAATTTGATAAAACAGTAATAAATCCCATCATCAGAAACCCATGGTTAATTGTCTTTTTCTGAACAATGCGTAATCAACTGTGGGTTTCTGACATTTGAATTTATCCTTGATTTTTTGTTCCTGTGTAGCCGGGTTGGAGACTCCCCAATAGTAGGTGCTGGGTCCTACGCTCAAAATGATATGGGTGGAGCAGCAGCCACTGGAGATGGGGACATCATGATGAGATTTCTTCCATCGTAAGTTAAAAAAAAATTCCAGTTTATGTATTGTTTTTTTTTTAATGTCATTTTACATTATTGTACCACAGGATCATATATGTACCGGATACATGTTATAACCATATGGATTATTGCACGTTTTAATTTTAGGTACACTGCTGTGCAGTTAATGGGGAGTGGAATGACTCCTTCAAAAGCAGCTCTTTTCTCAATTAAGCCAATCATCAATTTTTACCCTGAATTTAATGGTGCTGTCATTGCAGTTAACACGAAAGGGGAACATGGTAAACTATTGACAATTTGTGAACTCTTAAACTTATACTTACCAACTTTTTATCTTCTGTAATGAATACATTACCTGGGATTCTGAACAGTGACATTTATCATTTTTACCATATACAGAATAAAATCCCCTTTGATATTATGGAATACGTGTATCACTTAAAATTACGTCATATTTAGATCCAGAACATGATTTTGCTATGTTTTTAGTGTTAATTTAGCAATCTATCCATGCTTACCAATTGTGAATATGCTTAATTTTAAATTGCCAAGTATCTGGGTTAACGGGACCAAAATCACTTGTGTGCCTTGAAAATGATGTACATTTCGATAAATATACTGGTAGTTCTTTCTGAGTTCAACATGGTTTTTTTTTTACTTATAGGTGCAGCTTGCCATGGAAGTGGTATTGGTACCTTTCATTACTCTGTGAAAGACAATCCTGATAAAGTTAATCTATTCTCTGTGAAATGTGTCTAATTTGTGCTGACATTGACACATGCATATGGTACCAGTTGTCTTTCAGAACTAACTGTGATTCCTACCAGTGTGTAGTAATTCCATTAATATGTCATTACCAGATATTCAGTATGTTGATTAATGAGATGTTCATTGCTCATTTTATAACCAGTGGGTTATGCATATCATACATGTACCAAAAAATGGGTTTTTTGGTTTTTTTTACATGTATACTGGGTACATGTACATTGTATTTTGAACTCAGAAATGTTCTCTGACATAGTATATTCTTTTCTATTCTCCACAATATGATAATCATGTAGATGTACATGTTAATAAATAAATTGTATTTAGAATAATGTACCAATACCTTTTTTCCTGTTTTCCACAAAATGCTTATAAGGAGTACCACTTCATAGAATTAATTCTTTTAATATTCAATATTCATTAAAAAATATAACAACACAAGTTGTTTGAAAAAATTTCAGATTTATCTTATAAAATCTTTCAACAAAAATCACAACAGTATTGCACAAATAACACCCAGTAGAATAGCTGCAGCAACATTTCATTTTCATACATTCTCCAAAGACTTTTCACAAATATTTTACAGTTTCTGCTTGTCTAGTGCAGTTCTATTCTACATATGGTAGTTACAATTCCTTATGTATACAATACATGTGCATACATGTATTTCTATACATATGCCCACAAGTTTAAAATGGAGAAGTCTTTGCTAAAGTCATAATCAATTTTGAATAGCTCAAGTTGTATTATGAGACAGATAAAAATGTTTCTGGTTTCCGTCAATGCCTTTAGAAGTAATCTGCAGGGGGCACTGTGAGGATATTTGTAGATCTGAGAACGTCAATGCCCTTATGTAAAACACACACCTTTTGGTACCCCAGTCTCACAAGATCAGCTGCAAACTGTAATAAGACAGGCAGTCAGAGCAATGTTAGTGGCATTCATATGTATAACAATCCTGGTAATTAAAGACTCAATCAATTAAACTATGGTATTAATTTAATGAATTACATATTGAAATATATGCTATATGTCAATCAAAAGGAAATTTTCATATTTGTTGAAAGTTCATCAGTTTAACAGATGTGTAGGTACATGTATATGTTTTTTCATATCCTTGAAATTAATGGTATAAAGGTACCTTGAACCATCATATGAAACAATTACATGTAAAATATTTATTTTCAAAATCTACAAAAAAATTGTACATGTACATGGTTTTAATAATACAATAACTCATACAAGAGATACACCTTTAAAATTTTTGATAAGCTAAAGTCTCTTTATAGATATAAGGAATTTATCATCTGAAAATCCCTTTTGCGAATTGCATGTAATTGATACATACATGTATTTATACAATTATGTACCGTTAAGTACTTACATTACCGGCGTTCTTGCCTCTGCTCCCGACAATGACCTTGACCTGATTTTTGTTTTGGTTGAGTACATTCACAGCTGAGCAGGGATTCAGGTCACCTTCCGGGGAAAAGGCCGAAGGGAAGGGAATATTGATGCTCCCAGGAATGGCACCCTTTGCATAGCTTTCAAATGTCAAGGAATTTCAAACCAAAATACATGTGCTGACAATCAAATACCGGTATGATCAAACTGACCTTCACTTCACAGCTTGGCATTATATTAATACGTCATTGTACAATCAGTCATCTTTTGCCTTAGCATTTAAATTTATGCAAATGAACTCTTTTTCAACCCCATGACCTTCACTGAATGACCTTGGTTCATAATCATTTCATTTCTAACTTTTCAGATAAGCTGCTAGGTCACCTTTGAAGAAAAACAGCTTATAAAAGACCTGCAAAGAGCGAAGGTGATGCTTATCAAGATTACATGTAATTCACTCCAATGATCTGTTCGTGGAGTTGTAGCCCAGTCTGACACAGCTTGATATTAAGGATACTCCTCTGGATTCCTGATGTCAATCACGATTATCATTGGTCGGCTGTGTGGTTTCCGCTTGGTCGGACTCTTGGAGGAAGAGGGGCCACAAAGTTCTCCCATTTCTATCAAATCTTCAGCTGATATCCGACAGCATTTCTCTGTTTTCAGCTCTTCAACTTTCACAGGTTCCATAGACTGTCAAAAGGATTCAATACAATATCTTGTATATAAATACAGTGTATGTCTTGCAAACGGAAGATTTCAATAGAAATCCTATGAGCTATAGTGTCCATGAAAATTACTTTGTATATTGTAATAGTTTACTACACAAATGCAAATGTATCTAATTTACATTTATACATGTATGAAGATTATCAATACATGCAACATGACAGACTTTTAAATCTAGCTAATTTTACAAGCAGATTTTCTTTTAATTGGTAAAATTTAGCATGAACATGAAATCCCCTATCAAATTCATTATTTAGAGAAAAACAACTCCCAAATATTTTACAATATATAAAACTGCACATACAACTTATCTTTATACTAACAGTTATTTATTTATTTATTACGATAATAATAAGACATGCAATTGACTCTTTGCTTAATCCACCTCTCTCCCCTTCCCCAGATTTCTACCCAATGTCACTGCACAGTTACAATGTGTGCATGGTTTTACCAGTTCTGATTTAGGCTGCTCGTTGTAGTCCCTGGAGTAGTAGGAAATGTTTGGTCTGCTGCTACTGGTGCTCGACTTGTTTGGTTCCCTGGCGTGTTGTCGGAATGTCGCACTCTTTGGAGTACTGCAGAAAATCTTAATGGAATCTTGCACGCATCTCTGTATGTCAATCTCTGGAAGAAAAACATTAATTTGTAACAAGTACATGTATATACTTGTAATAAAAAAGACAAATCATATAAAATATCATAGGTAAATATTTGCGTGAAATTTCGTCATCCTGAGTATAGTAAAGGTGAATCAAAATATGATCTCAATTAACTTTTTATGCATGTACATCAATAAAAATTGTGAAAAATATAAATTTGAAACAGAAATGTCTGTAGGTCAGATTCACAATCTACCTGGCATATCTGAAAACATCAGAATACACTCATTGAATCCATAAGTCAAAAGACGGTCCCTAAACTGCCTCAATATGGCTACACCAATACACAAGGGAAAAGAAGAGTTGCCAAGCAACAGAGTGTCCCAGAGATGAACAAGTTTATGAATTGGAAAGGCATCTGTAAAAGAAAATATTTAGATAGACAGTTGTGTTAAAATAATACCTGGTACTAAGAAAATTGTAAGCAAACTCTACATTTTCAATTGAGTATACATGTACATGTACTAACAATTCTTGCATGAACATTTGCTTCTAAGTATGATACATACGTGCAAACATAGTCAGGAACCATGGGATAGCATACAGCTGAAAAATAAAATTAGAACACTATCATGATTAACAAATATATATGTAGATAATTATAGAATATCGTTCATGATACAAACTTTTATAACACTATTTATACAAAACGGAACAATACTGAATATGCCATATGATATTTTATAGATACCCAGGTATTACAGTATTATCAATGTCCAGATATAGTCACAAAAATATATTAACAATCTTACATCTGGTATGAATCCAATCCCATCTAAATGGTTGCTGAGTTCAGGGTCATGAAATGTGATAAGATGGGAGAACACGGCTAGGTATTCTGAAAATTACATTTCAAAAACATATACATGTACATATGCAAGCAAGGAAGAATGAAATTTACATAAGATATTTTATGTACAGTGCCATTCATCAAAACTCTCTCTCTCTCTCTCTCTCTCTCTCTTACCTTGTATAACCTGAGAGTTATCCTTCAAAAAGAAGTTATGTAAGTACTTTGGAATGAATGCAGAGAGACAGGAATACGCCAATGCTGAAAAAACACAAATATTTCATAGAATCAATATTTCATCTATGATAAAAAAAAATTTAGGATAGGTAGTGCCAAATTTCAGATTTAGTTTGAAAAACTGCACATTGTGTAAATGGTTTACCCTCATTGTTGAAGTTGAGAGCGAGGAAGGGAGCAGACAGAGAGTCCAGACCCTGCCAGTACACATACTGGGGGTGACTGACCACCCAGGCTTTCAGGACTCGCTTGAACTTGGCGTGAGCGGAGGGTGAGGATAGAAGCTCATGATACTGATGGCACCGGGGGATGTCCACTTCAATCTGTAGTTAGAGTTCAGGAATACATACCTTAAACATACTAAGAATACTGTGCAAATCTCAGAAAAACATTTTTGCATAAGGAATGAATTTTCAAGACATTTCAAGTGTTACAGGATATAGCGAACATACCGGTAAACATTTTTTTTCAATATACAGGTATTTTGTTAAATCTATTTTATTTGGGGGGGGGGGGTAACCAGTATAAAGGGCAGTATATGTATTCCATTTATCAAGTGCACGTGTATATATTTTTTTGTTGTACTGGTACATTTTCCCTAAATACAAATATAGCTAATGAATATCTTTGAATGAATAATACATGTATGTGACTCACCTGTCTGTCTGTGTTTGTTGGGGTTTCTTTATCTATTGAATCATATCTGGCATAGATATCCCCCTGAAAATATTAAATCATATAAATTAAATAATTATGGTGTAACATCATAGAGTAAGTAAATACACGTACATGTAGTACAGTGAAACTTGAAAATTAGACATTTATTGCATTGCTTAATTGCTGAAGCAGAAATCTAGTATATGACAAGTCAAAATAGGTGAAAGGTTAACATGATATTGAATTTACATACCCAGCATGCATATATACATTCATTAAAATTATCTTAAAGTTTTTTTTACCTCAACCTCAAGAAGAGCTGCCCAGACATGTGCCCTCACATGAGGAGGAATGTCCACTCTTGCCTCTCTCCAGATGTGACTTTTCTTGTAGGGATATCCTTTGATCAATCTCTCATACAAAATTATCCTGTGAAACTGAATGAAAAAATTACAATAATAAATTTATATAATTTAATTACGTGTTTAGTGAAATGTTATGTATTATTTATCTATATTATGTATCTACTTTTATATACTAAATTATACATAATTTAAATTATGTACATACATGTATACAGTACATTTACCTGTAATATGTATAACAACACAATCATTCAAGGAAACATTTTCATTGAGGAAACATTCTGAATCATTAAAAAAAAATGAAAGTGAACTAACTAGCTGAACATGTACATGTAGATAAGGTATAAATAACCTGATATTCCACATCTTTTTCTCTAATAACTAGTGGCAGGCTTGCAGTCTCAGAAATATCAGAGTTGCTAGGAGATGAAGGCAAATTGGTTGTAACTTGGCTACTTCTGTTAAAGAAATGCACATCTACATACATGTAAATTGTTACACATAATACTGGTAAAAGTCTTCATGAATCAAAGTACAATATATATATATATAAATATGGTAATTATAAAAAGGCATTTCTGATGTTAAAGAAAATTTGAATTTGTTCTAGTCATATGAAAGGAAAAAGGTATTTATTAAATACTATACCTACTGTACATTGAAAAGTATCTTGTATTATAGTTAATTTTGAATAGAGATGTAATCTAAGATATAAAAGACAGAAAATTACCACCTTCTCTTTAAGTTAATCAATAAAAATAGAAAATGTGTTAAAGGGGAATAACTCACTCATCTTCCAACAGAGGGTAGTATGCAGTCTCATCTATTTCACTCAATCTCTGCAAAAGATTGATTTACAGGTTATATATATCAGTGATATTTATCTATATTCATTTATTGTATACATGTTATACATTGTACATTTATATCAAATACATGTAGTTGATATTGTTATGTGTACACAGAGTTAATTGACACACCTTCCTAAGTTGTTCCTGTGATAGAGTGATAATGGTTCCGTCCAACAACTCTGCTTGGTCTCTTCTCTGTCCAAAAACCTCACCATCAAGTGTTGAATAACTATTTATGAAATAAAGAAGAAACTTCTTGATAGGTCAAAGTAAAACAGTATAATATCTTTAAACTGAACTGTTAAAATTAAGAAGAAAAAACTACACTCCAGTACATTTACCATGTATAAATAATCTAAATATGTTGTGGAATCATTAAATTTGTGGGAGCTAAGTTTCATTGATTGTCAAATTTTGATAAGTTTATGGGGATGTTATTTTGAAGATTTACTTGTATAAACAATATAAACACCCTGTTTCACAATTCATTGGGAATGATGATTCCTGGGTGAGGAGTACCCACAAAATCCATGAAAATTGAACTTAATGATTCAACAGAATATGACCTACTATGGCAAGAGATGGATAGGGGGTTTAGTTTTGACCAGCCCCATCTTCTTTAGGGAACCAAACAGCTCTCCCCCAGCTAGCTGCCACAAGTAATACACCTCCTCCATTGTTCTGAGAGAAAGGTGGTCTTCATTATAGTCTGGGAAACAATAATCCAATTTAAATACATCGCAAAATCAGCAATTTACACTTGGTAGACTGAGACAATGCAAAGTGTTATGCCAAATTACATAAATCAATAATGATAGGATTTGATTTAAAGAGTTTAAGTCATATCCATGATTCGTGTAATTGTAGCTTTTAACAAATTATTATAGGAAAAATACAGTACACTAGTCTTTGAGTGAATACCTTTATTATAGCCATTTTGTCCGAGGACAGGAAGTTCTAGGTCTAAGCTGCGTAGATCTGATGAGAATAGGCGGACTCCATTTTTTGTCTTTGCCTATCAATTATAGCACGAAACATGTACGGTATTAACATTTAGAACTTTATGTTGATATTTTTGCCATAAAATATTTTAACGATTGAAATGTTCATATACATGTATTTGGGATAAGATGTACATGTATATATATATATAATTACATAAAGGACGCTAATTTCATGTTAGTACTGACAGTGATAGTATAACACAAATGTTAATCACTGGTACATCTTTCATACTCACATTTTTCTGGCGTAGATCTCTGAACAGTGAGTGATCCATCAGCTCAGTTGGATTTGCTCTAAATGTAAATTGTTTGAAATGTTATAAGAATCATGGAATCAAGATACTCTTCAAACAAAGAAGAATCTGTATACAAAAGAGTAGTTACATTACTAATTTGATCAAGAAGATAATGTTTACTCTATGATAAGTCTAATTCACAGTTTTAATTCTATATGAATTAAAATGATTAAATCTGTAACAAATACATGTACATGTATGTCAAAATTGCATAAAAATATCATATATATGCACATGTATGCCCTCACCATTCTTACAGATAGGGTTTTATAAATTCAAACAAACAAGAGATGTTTGTGAAACACTTATGCCCCCCTCCCTTGGAAACATCCATGAAGAAAATGAACAGAAACTGCAAATAATTGGAATTTTTCTGCATCCAAGGGGCATAACTCTGTCCAAAATTGCTCGATCGTACCCAAAATCCAATTTGACCTTGATATTATTATGATTAATCTGTATACCAAATTTCATTTCAATATGTACAACCTCTGCGAAGAAAATGAACGGAAACTACAAATAATTGGAATTTTTCTACATTCAAGGGGCATAACTTTGTCAAAAATTGCTCGATCATACCCAAAATCAAATTTGATCTAGGTATTATTATGATAAATCTGTATACCAAATTCCATTTCAATATGTGCAACCTCTGCGAAGAAAATGAATGGAAACTGTTGGTGGACTGACCTACCAACAGACAGACAGAGAGACAGACGGACAGCAGCAAAGCAAAATGCCCTCCCTTCTTCGAAGGGGGGCATAACAAAAATTGCAATGTTAGAGAGCTGGGTTTTTTTTAAGAATAATGCATTTAAAAAATAAATAATGAGGGCAATTTATTAATGCATGAATATTTACCTGTCCATTGGTGAGGCAGATAAGCATTTTCTAAGAAAGTCCATAAAATCTCGACTAAGGGTCTACAATATAGGGAAAACGTTTAGAAAAAAAATGTCTTATGCCTTTTAAAGGAAAAACATAGGTAATCACAGATTACAAAGCTCACCGAGACGAGGCATCAACTTTATGAGGCATCACCTTTATAAAACCACCTTTATCATATTATATTAAAATCATAGTTAATGATCTTGGATATTCATGGATACTGTTTTGACACAATATCGTATATCATATGTAAAAAAATTGTATGATAATCATATGTTCATTTCATACATTATTATAAGATACAATGTTTATCAATACAATAATATAAAATATGATATTGCATCCAATGATACTTACAATATACATGTATATCATTTAATACAATATAATACTGTAATAAATATTGATGCAATATGATTTTGTAACATATAATATGACATTGTATCGTGTTATACATTATTGTATTTAATCACATAATACAAAATCATAATACCTAATATTAATACAATATAGCATTATTTGATACTATATCATATCACATATAATACATCACAATATTGTAACATGATATTATATTGTATAATATAGTATAATTTGTATTGTATGATATTGTATCATATTTGATACACAATATTGTATCATATGATACAATATAATTTGATAAAACATTGTATCATATCATATGATACAATATCATCTGATACAGTACGATATTATATAATACAATATTATACAATATCATTTTATACAATATCATATCATATGATACAATATCATATTATACAATATCATATTATACAATATCTTATAATATCAAATAATACAATTTCATGTATTATATAACAATATATTATATAAACCAATATCATATTATACAATATTGTATCATACGATATGATATAATTATAAATATACAATATCGTATCATATGATACAATATCATATATTGCAATATAATATGAAACAATATCATTCGATAAAATAATATATTATATAATATCATATTCTACAATATTGTATAATAATATACAATACTATACATAACAATATCATTATACAATATCATATAATAATGTACAAAAAAATTGATACAATATCATATCATATCATATAACTTTTTACAATATAATGTATAATATTACATTGTATCATATAAAACAATAGTGTATCATATCATAGAATACTATATCATAGGAATCATGTTATATCATTTAACAACAAACACATCTATCAAGTAGGTTTGAGTGAGGTAGGAGAATTTTTAGCATCCTTGATAATGGAGATCAGGCTCTGCATCTTAAGCTACCTCTGCAATTCATTTATATTATAGTTAAATCAATTATGCAAGCTATTATCTATAAAACATGTAACCTGTTCCAAAAAACTAAACCTCATCCAGCATCCGAAACCTATGGCTCAGATTCAGCATTCAAGCCTGTCAGATGCATCAGTATCATGAGATGCATCATCCCTGCAAGTTTGGTGATGTAAGGACCAGTAATAACTAAGATATAATCATCAGAGGGCACCTGCTCTAAAAACTTTAACCAGCTCTTAAAACCTTAACCTCATCCAGCATCCGAAACCTATGGCTCAGATTCAGCATTCATGCCTGTCAGGTGCATCAGTATCATAAGACGCACCATCCTTGCAAGTTTGGTGAAGTTAGGACCAGAAATAATTAAGATATATTTTTTAGCATCCTCGATAATGGAGATCAGGCTCTGCGTCTGAAGCTACCTCTGCCATTCATTTATATTATAGTTAGATCATATATGCTAGTTTGAAATAGTGCCATTACCTACATGTATTAAACATGTGACCTGTTCCAAAAAAACTAAACCTCATCCAGCATCCGAAACCTATGGCTCAGATTCAGCATTCAAG
>WFKH01011581.1:23384454-23401000 GCA_016163765.1 Magallana hongkongensis | reverse complement strand
CTCAGATTCAGCATTCAAGCCTGTCAGGTGCATCAGTATCATAAGACGCACCATCTATGCAAGTTTGGTGAAGTTGGGACCAGTAGTAACTTAGAAATGGCTATCAAAGGGCACCTGCAACAAAAACTTTAACCTGCTCGAAAAACCTAACTTCATCTAGCATCCGAAACCTTTGGCTCAGATTCAGCATTCAAGCCTGTCAGGTGCAAAAGTATCATAAGACACACCATCCATGCAAGTTTGGTGAAGTTAGGACCAGTAGTAAGTAAGATATAATCATCAGAGGGCACCTGCTCTAAAAACTTTAACCAGCTCTAAAAACCTTAACCTCATCCAGCATCCGAAACCTATGGCTCAGACTCAGCATTCAAGCCTGTCAGGTGCATCAGTATCATAAGACACACCATCTATGCAAGTTTGGTGAAGTTTGGACCAGTAGTAACTTAGAAATGGCTATCAAAGGGCACCTGCAACAAAAACTTTAACCTGCTCCAAACACCTTAACCTCCTCCAGCATCCGAAATTCATGGCCCAGATTCAGCATCCAAGTCTCTCAAGTCCATTAGTAGGTCCAGATGCATCATTCATGCAAGTTTGGTGAAGATTGGACAAGTAATAAGTTAGATACAGGACCTGCAACAAAAACTTTAACCAGGTCCGGACGCCGACGCCGACGCCGAGGGTATAGCATAAGCTCCCCCCGACTTCGTCTCGGTGAGCTAAAAATGGAAAAACATTGGTGCATCATATCAAGGGAACTAAACTGCATAGTGGTATTAAAATACATGCACATTTAATTATTAAACAAATTCAAGCACAGTGAACTCACCTTGACCTGGGACTCAATATCTAGGTCTTTACTAATTGCATCCAGGGGGTGTATATCTAGAAAGAGATTCCAGGCTAATTTCTATGTGTCCAACAGTAAAATCTTAGAGTATCACACTTTTAAAAATACATGTACTTTACATACCTGAGTTCACAAAGCTCAAAATTTTGAAAAATGTTTGTGGCATTGTGAGGTCACCCCAAAACTCTTCTCCCTGCAAATATTATTGATTCGTGTATACTTTTAATCTAACTAATAGCTCTCACCGTCTGTATTGTTTAGGTACTCAACTACATCAAGTAAAATATGTACATATATCAATGTATGTAAATATAGATAATATACCAATACTTACAGTGAGAACTTCAAGCAAAATGAGCCCCATAGACCAGACATCAGACTTTGGTCCTGTAGGAGTTAGGACTGAGGGTTCTGACTCGGAGTGTTCATCATACTGGACAGGGTACTCACACAGAACCTCAGGGGAAAGGTACTGAGGGTGTCTGAAAACAGAGTAAAAGGCAACAGAATAAAGTCAACTTGGTTTTGTGAAAGGAAAGCTTAATAAACATGTACATGTAACTACTTCAGTCACTTTTTTGTGTTTTTCCAAAACAAAACAAAATTTGATGTCGGAATAATAAATGGTCACAGACCCTATAGGAAATGCCACATCTGCCCCATATTCCGTCATGTAATATAAGCCATACTCAGAGAGCTTAACTTTCCCCTGCAAAATAAAAAAAAAGCTTGTAAATATATGAACAGAGTGTACTAAGTACATGTAATAGGTAACCAAATAACATTCTGTTACAAAAATACATCTTTCATGTTCTGTGACTCGCATACATGTTCATACCTTTTTATTAAAAAGAATATTTTCCTGAGACAAATTTCTGTGTGTGATTCCTCTTTTATTCAAATAAGCAAGTCCTTTGACTATCTCATAAGCCAAGGTCACCAAATTCTCCTCACTGAAATATTTCATGTAAAAAGATAACAATATATAAATATGGAGGTACGTTAATGTAAATACAACGTACTGGGATAAAAAAGATTAGCACATGCATTTAATTCCAAACAGAACAAATTAATGTACTATCATAAATATCCAACAACTTTCATTTGACGATTTGGTTATATTTTCATGCATATGTTTAAAGACAATTTGGCTTTGTGCATGTACAATGTATCCATAAAAGTAACATACGCTGAATATTTTCCTGACTTTGCTACTTTTTTCAAAGTTTGTTGATAGTGCTCTGTGACGATCAATAAGCGTTCTGAAAAAATAAAAATCATATGCATATGTAGTTCTGTTATTGTGATTCACACTGGAATTTTTTAACTGAACTGAGAGTAATTACCCTGAATCAAGATTCATTATACACTTTGAATTTAATATATACTATTCAATATCTGGTATTTACTTGCATCATTACTTGTTCTGAAAATGCATGTTTATTTCTCCTTTAAAATTTAAATAATTACTTATTACGTATCCTATGCATGTAATATACTCAGCTATTTCCTTCAGCTATTATTGTTTTTTGACTTGTCAAATACCGGTATACAAACTGATAAATTATATATACTAAGACTGTTCTAGGTGTATGCTTGACTTTAATTCTCATCAAATGAGGGAAAACAGTGACTCACCATGTTTGCCCCTCTGAATGTCTATGTATTTACAGAGATTTTCATGGCTGATAGTTTTCAAATGTTCAAATCTTCCAAGAATCTTAATTGAGTTGGGAGTCAGAGGGAGTCCATTTGCCCCACACTTGTCGTTCGGATGACTCCGGGCAAAGAATGTGGTCAGTCCAAAGTCTGCTTCTCCAAGCTCACTCATGTCTCCAAATAAAACAGTTTGATTAATTAGCATCTTAATTTAAGTAATGATTCAATACATGAAGATGCACATTCAATGGAATAAATTGGAAATGCAAGTTAAGAGAAACATTCAGTATTTTATTTTTAGTCTAAGTCACAATATAGATATAATGCAAAAGCACACATGCATATTTATAATTGACTTTAATGTAATCATTGGACACACATGGTACGCTGTAGATTTAGGTTTTAAATAGGCTATATGTGTACATTGAGTCCAGGAATTAGGACCCAAATTATGCAAGATTCATGAACAAAGACCAATAGACCCCTTCACGATAACTGGCATGCAGTACTAGCTGCCCTCTTGCAGGGCAAAATGATATACTTAAGTTTGCCGAAGTTTTAGTAGGTAGATAATTAAATGACGTAAATGAAACAATTGACGTTATGCCATATTTCACCAAACTATGTCAATTTACCCTGCAGTTACCGTGAAAGGGTCTATAAGACTAGAGACATAAATAACAGAGATTGGCAACTCCGCCATTAGCGAGTTTTGTTGTTGAAAAATGATACGGGACCAACCTTACTTTGAGAACTACATTTTAGTAAACTGAGATAATGATCTTAAATCAAAAGTATATTGTTTTAATGGAAAGTGTGCATAGGTTTTAGACATTTTTAAAGCAAAAAATTGTAAAATAAGATTAATATATGGAAAATATATTGGTCAGCTATAAAACATCAGCGAAATCTCGGACGACGGGTAGCCAACTGCCTTCTAAAACTCCTCTTTTAATATTGTTTATATGACATAAACTCATAAAAATATAATATTTTGAATGTTTTGGTAATAGGTTTTAGCTCTTTATATTTCGATATAATTGTTTATTAGAAAGATATACTGATTTAAACTGGGAACACTTTTCAATAGGGACCGCGAGATTTCGCGAGATTTCGATCAGTTGCCAATCTCTGTTATTTATGTCTCTGATAAGACTCACCATTCTATTTGTGCATTGCATATATATTCAGAATATGTATTACATGTTCAATAAGGAATGAAATCCAAAGGAAACCTGCTGGTAACAAAATTAAATACTTGAAAATTCTGTATTTATAAACGGCAAATAGATTTAAATGTAAACAAGATTTAAGTTGACATTGGGTCATTCCTATCAAAACTTAGCATTCAACCTGTTCAAGGGAGACAACTATATGTATAACGTTCAATGAGGTTACTGGATTTGTACTTCAAAAGGAAAATAATCCTTTTTAATATAAATGAATATATTAATTACCATTACCTTTGGATATATTAGTTGATATCTAAATGCCAACAGACAACATAATCATCTAATGAAATCACTCATTTCTGTCAGCCGTCATTCTCCTACTTTCACTTAAACCGAAGGGGGCGTGGCCTTGAACTTTCTGTAAGCACGGTTTCGAAAACACTGCTTATTCTCTTCTGCTTGAACTCCATTTCACTTAAAATTTGAAACAAAATTATTTCTGTATTTTAATGAAGTGTTTTAGTTCTGTTTATTGAATCAGGTACTTTAATTGACCAAATCAATATTTTACGAAAACTCGGTTAAGAAATTGGAGTAAACAAACCATCATGGCAGAGGATTTGCCAGACGAATTTGATGTCGTGGTTATTGGGACAGGTAAACTTGTATACGTCCAAGCTCCCCCTCTCTTTTGTTACTTATAATATGAATTACATCACGATCTTTTTTACTGATTGATCTGTTTATGGTCCTTGTGATCATTTCAATTTTAGTTATTCAATGAGTGTCAGGTAGGCCTACTAGTGTGCAGATCATGATATTAACATGATCTGATGGTCATAGCATTCCACTGTCTGATCAGTGAAATATATTCATAATAATTAACATTTGTGTGCAACCATTGACATTGAAACAGATAAACTTTCAATAATAATAATATTTTTTGTTTAACATCTAGGCCAAAATGTTTCAAATAGATTGGGACAAATTTTCTAAATGGATCAATTTATTTTATAAATCATAAAAATTCTCTTACAATATATACCTAACAATGACGTTTTTAAAAAAAAAAATCTTTGATAATGTACATGAAATGTAATAAAAACTATTCTTACTTCCACAGGAATGCCAGAGAGCATTCTGGCTGCAGCTTTTGCTCGCATTGGCCAGAGTGTCCTACACATTGACAGGTATCAATAGATTATTGACCACAAGAAAATTAGTGCATATCTTTTCAATAAAAATTCTAAGACAGGTGCAATGTGCTCAGAGTTTGTTATGATATTTTCAGGAATGGCTACTACAGTGGACAATGGGCTTCATTCAGTTTAAAAGCAATTGAAGAGTGGGTTAAGGTAAGAGTACATGTATTTCCTTGTCATAAATATGATATGAGTGCCATGGTAAGTGACATATACCTGATGTAATAAATCTTTGATCTTGACTCTTCAGTTGATATATTCAAAAGTTACCTTTGGGTACTTGGTAAGTGTCTCCAAGCCCTCGGCTCTTAATGTTCCTATTTCTGTACCTTTGGGATTGGCTGGTATATATGCATGTATTATCACATAATATGAAAGCCAACAAACCATAATATTCTATAGAATTTTTTATAGGAATCGCAAGCTCCAGAAGAAGTGTACACATCTGACATTAAAACTGATGGCGAACAGGTTATGCTGCATCTGAAAGACAACAGTTACCAAAAACATAAACTACAGTTCCATATAAGGTATTGGGGTATTCTTTTTTACTCTTTTTTTTCTCTTATACAACATCCTCACAATATCAAAGCTTATATTGTTCCTCACAGTAATGCCATAAAAAGAGTGGCTGTCAAAAAGGGTGGGCATCTGATTTGAATGTGGCAATAAGCCATGTCATTGTGAAGATGTTTAATACAGGTGACACTCGATGGCTCGAACTTCGATCTCTCGAAGTTCTTGATCTCTCGAAGTGATACCACGGTCCCGATTTTTTTCTCTATATAACTATGCAAATTTACTCTTGATCTCTCGAACTCCGATCTCTCGAAGTTCTTGATCTCTCGAAGTAAAACCTTGGTCCCGTTATACATATTTCATTGTTTTTCACTCTTGATAACTCGAAGTGGTTGCTGTGTACATACGCGGCCGATCAAGCGTATAATTATAGCTCGGCGTGGACCTTACCTGGATGGTCGAGTGAACGCCTGGGGACTAGTGTGATAGTGTTAATTGGTTGATTACGTAAGTGACACTACCCCTTGCTTCCTTCAAACGGTAGATAGGTAGTTTGTAACTGATCTATTAATTTCAACAACTTGTGAAAGTTACGGTATATTAAACCGCTCTTTACTTCAAATATTTTGTGATTACGAAAATATACTTTAATGTTTTTAAGGTGAAAAAACCCACTTAATAACCACACAACTGGTAAGTTCTGTATTGATTAAATTGAAGTACTGTAGCAGAAAATACGAATGAAATCATGTTAGATTATCCTTCCATGTTATAAATATAAACTTCCGGCTACTATAATTTTAGAACCAAAATGACCGGAAAAAAATTTCCGGATTTTTTTAAACTTTCGATCTCTCGAACTCTTGATCTCTCGAAGTTTAATCACGGTCCCCTGAAGTTCGAGTTATCGAGATTCACCTGTAAATGCCAAGGAATTCTTTTTTAAAACTAATTGAAAGATATGCATGTATTTGTCTTGATATTGATTGAATTTATTCAATTGTAAGTGACCCAGAACCAGAGTTAGAAGAAGAAAAAAAAGCTGTCAAGAACATTGCTGATGAATCCCAGGAAAATGATTCAAACAAAATTACAAAAGGTGGTTTAGATCAAGATCCTGGAGACAATGTTGAAGAGGAGAAAGAGATTTCAGAACCAGAATCAAAAGATCACAAGGTCACACTTGACACAAAAAATATTTCTGGAGATTTACAAGATGTTAATGAGACAAATGAGAGCAATGAAAATAAGGAGGAATTGGAAACACAGAACTCTTCAGAAGATAAGCCTGCAGAACCAAGTCCTAATGTTGATGATGCAGCACCTGATGTGAAGAATTCAAAATCTGCTACAGACAAACCATCATCACCGTTATGGGCAGAATCTAAATTAAGAAAGGAGTGGAGAAAGTTTAATCTGGACTTGTCACCAAAGGTACAGAAATTGAATGAGGTCATTTACGATATACATGTACATACAGTACATCCAATGTTTTAATACATTAAGTTCATAGTAAATCGCCAAGAAGAAAATCTAAACAATATGTGTATATTTCAGCTCTTGTATTGTGGTGGGAGCATGGTGGAGTTACTCATCACTTCAGATATTGCCAAGTACTGTGAATTTAAAACTGTCTCAAGAATGCTGACATTAATAGATGGAAAGCTAAAAAAGGTAAAAATCTTGTTACATAGACATACTGTTACATGTGTACCAAGTTATTTCTAATGCATAAAACAAGTACTAGTATTTCTTTTGTTTTCAATTTTAGTGAATTGAATGAAATTTTAAATGATTAACCTTTAATTTTTGCTGATGCATATTTCTTACTCATTTTGTACATGTTGACAGGTGCCCTGCTCCAGAGCCGACGTTTTCAGCAGCAAGGATGTGTCAATGATTGAGAAACGAATGATGATGAAATTCCTGACTTTTTGTGTAGACTTTGAAAAGCATGAAGAAGATTACAAAGGTAATATTGAACAGAAATAGTGTTTATGTATAATGCAACTTTATTTATTAGTGGATAATCAAATGTTTTCAGATAAAGAATACATGTACATTAGTACTTTGTCATAAATCTTGTAGAATTTATGGAGAAGCCCTATAAGGAGTACTTAGAACATCAGAAACTGTCCAAAAATGTCATCCATTTTATTCAGCATGCAATATCCATGACAAATGATTCAATGCCTACACCTGAGGTAAATTTGATATAAAAAAAAAAAAAAATTAAATGCCATTAGTATATATTATAGGAAATATTAAAGTGAGCATTATTATTATAGGAAATTGCTGAATAAGTGATCATTGATATTGGAAGAAAATTGTCTTGAGGTCATTTAAAAATCCTGTGTTGTTAATACGTGTACCTGTACACATACTTGCTCTTTGTCGCATGTCTTGATGTGAAT
The DNA here is from genome assembly GCA_016163765.1 of Magallana hongkongensis. Taxonomy (NCBI): domain Eukaryota; kingdom Metazoa; phylum Mollusca; class Bivalvia; order Ostreida; family Ostreidae; genus Magallana; species Magallana hongkongensis. The sequence continues at coordinate 23,393,184 of WFKH01011581.1, read as the reverse complement.
GTTGTATAATCACTTTTCAAGGGATTAAAAAAGACACAGAAGTTTTTACATTCTCTTGGTCGCTATGGAAACACAGCTTTTCTGTGGCCATTGTATGGGAGTGGTGAAATGCCCCAGAGTTTCTGCAGGTAGGATATTTACTGTCATCAATGCAAGATACACAAGTAAGTGGACATGCAAGATCCACATAATTTTCTCCACATAAGGTTCCATATTGTATGCATTATCTGTGTCTCTTCATGTAAATGTACTAGAGCATGTGCATGTACATGTATGTAAACAAACATTAATCTATTACAGAATTCATGCTGTGTACATTTATGCATGGTTGGATGTATTGTCTGAGGATATGACTGTATACTATGACATTTATTATACTATTACAGAATGTGTGCTGTGTTTGGTGGGGTGTATTGTCTAAGAACTCCTGCAGCTTCACTGGTTGTCAACAGTGACAATGTGTAAGTTCTTCAAACTTCTATCATTGTCAATCTTATCATGCCAAAGCTACTCAAGCAAAATGAATAGCACAATGGCAAATCCATAAATCAAACAAAATTACCGGTAAATGTATCCATTTTTGACTCTTATCTTGTATTCAGATTCTGCAATTGTTTTTGAAATACATATAGGTACACATGCATGTGTATATTACTAGTAACTGAATGATTCTTGAAATGTTCTAATTTTTGTGTTTTCAGATGTACTGGTGTAGTAATGACAACTGGAAAGCAAATCAAATGCAAGTAAGTAAGGCTACATGAATGATAATTTATTATAATTTATCCAGATACGTGTAAATAGATTTAGTTGAAGAAGATACGGTACATGCAATGCCTTAAATATTGTCTTATGGTACATGTAAAATTTTGCTTATTCATTATTTTTAGGCGTTTGGTGATGGAGAACTCCTATGCCCCTGATTCCTATATCGACAGTGTTTCAAACAGGTATTTTATGTATTCATGTACATGTACATTTATGTATGAAACCCGTGTGTACATGTATTTACCAGTAGATAATAGCATATATAAGTAAAGCAGGAAAGTTAGGTCTTTGCTATTAGAGTGATGTTATTGCAGTGGAATTAAATTAGGTGTTGATCTCTTTGTGTTGCGAGTATGTGAGTGGATTTAACATCTAATTTTAATTGATAGATTGTCATTATTGCCAGTTGAATTAAATGAAAGTTATGTCAATTTTTTTTTTAGAATAGTCAATCGTGGTATCCTTGTGACAGACAGTTCTATCATGGCCGCAGACGATCCTCATCAGGTTGTCTTATTTACAGTGTATACATATTTATCTAGTACATGTATTTCTCTCAGATTTCTGATTGGCAGCAATATTAAAAACAAAATTATGATCTAAATTTTGAATATATTTAGCTGTAAAACTGAAACATTTAATATGCCTTTTTAAATGAGACATAACAATACATTGTTGAAAAAAGAAATCATGATAAACTTTGCATGATACAAGCTTTCGAGTTGTAAATAAATGTTTTTGTTTGGTATCTTCCGTGTAGTTATCCCTGCTGAGAATCCCGGACAACAGTGATGAGGAACACCCCACCACCCTCCTGGAGTTACCTGCCACCTCTATGATGTGTCCAACAGGCTTATGTAAGCACCCAGTCTCATACACTATATAGATGTATTACCTACATGTATTTATAGACTGTTGATTTCAAAATAATTTTGATCTAACTAAAGCCAGACCTTTTTTCACTATTACATGGAACCAGTAGCATAATTTGAGGCAAGACTTTAGTCAGGTTGAAATACATTAATTTTATTGTTGATATTTGGAAGAAAATGTTCTTACAAATTCAGAATTTTTGATAGATAAGAGCAGTGAGCTATTAAATGTTTAGATAATTATTTACTCACTGTAATTGTGCATAGCATGCATGCTTACAAAAAAAAATTAAACAGAGGTTTTTTAACTCAAAACAGTAACCAATTTTACAGTTTGATTTTTTGCATTAGAACTGGTTTGTGAGACTGCAAATGTTAGTGACCATCTAAACATGTATTCATAATCAATGAAAAGGAGCTAGGAAAAGTGTGTCACTTGTGCTTGTTATAAAATTTGACAGTTTTTAAGGTGTAGGACCATAAGACCAATAATTCAACAAATATTTATTATTTTTTTCAGTGTGCTAAATGTGTACATTATTTCTTTTTTGTCACAGATGTGGTTCACTTGACAAAAGAAGCTAACAATGAAAGCCAATCACCTGAGGAAAGTCTACAGTCCGTGGTAACAAAGCTGTTCAAGGACAATGACACAGGTGATGAAAAACAGTTTGTTGTGATGAATTTGATTTATTCATGTAATATCTGCAGTAACTGTATTAATGTTTATATTGGATATAGAGTTGAATCCAATATATACCGTATTTACTAGATGGAATATTCATTTTTTCAATTGTCTCTCTTTATACACGTTGAAATCATTTTAACATTTTTTATAAGATGTGTTCATGAATATGTAGATGAACTTTTACCTTTCGATAAAATGTAACCATAAAAAAGTGTTTGGAATTTTCTAATACTCAGGTTCTACTGCAGAGGATGGGAGTCCCCAGATTGTGTGGTCACTATACTTCCAACAGAAGATAAATGTTGGTGGACAGTCCAGCAGTACCCCTAGTAACGTGATACTGGTACCCGGACCGGGGTCAGAGATTGACATTGACCACGCAGTCACCATTGTAAGTATATAGTAATCACTCACTCTAAAGTCCCTGGTGTCACTGTAATTATAAAGTACACCTTTAAGTACATGTATGTGTAAAATGTTTCATGTATTAGCAGTTTTCATTAATTTTGTACATGCATTTACGTGGATCCTCATTAAACGGTTTTGGAATTTCTGGACCAGTTTTCACAATGAAAGTGATTTTATGTTTCACTGAATTGAGAGAGAGAGAGAGAGAGAGAGAGGAGAGAGAGAAATCTTTTAAAATAAATATCTTTTTATGTTGTCTTTAAATGTAATGTATCCCTTTTACATTGTATGTCCAAGTATATGCATATTAAAATGGGTAGCAGGTCATTTGTTTCTGCAATCTTTAACACTAAATGTGCATAAATAAACATTGTATAAGAAAAATCATATTTGACTTTTGATTTGAGGGGAAGGTCAGAGCTGAATTCATTAAGGTTAAGGTCATTTATAATTCAATATCAAAGAAGAATTATAGGTTGGGCTTTGTGGAACTAAAGGCAATGTTTTATCATTAAAAATCTTTTTTTTATATAAAGGCTAGGAAAATTTTTGAGGAGGTCATGCCAGGAGAAGATTTCCTTCCAAGACCTCCAAACCCAGAGGACATCATATATGTGGATGAAGAGGAAACTCAGGTTACCCAAGACTCTGAGAAAACTGAGTTCAGTGAAACCTGTCAGGGGTCAGGAGATGATTCCTCACCGACCACACAACCTGACAGCATTGACAATGACCATTCTGATCAAAGCTTCGAAACTAAAGCCGCAGATGACTCGTGTAAAAGTGAAGTGCCATCAGACTCTTCAGACATAAAGAACAGTGCTGAAGAGATCTCAGAATCAGTTGACAAATATGAGATAGAAGAGAAAACGGAACCAGCAACTTCATAAGCAATTTTCGTGAAGTGTTACACTAAATTTCTTTGTATTATGTGTATATATACATGTACATGTACCTGTCCTGTTATTTTGATTAACACATTTCATTACTCTTTTTTATAGTAATACATGTAGTATAAAATTGTAAATTCATGTATAAATGTATTAATATATACACTCATATTTGTTTTCAGAAATAAGACTGGCACATTTGTGGTGTTGAAATTGGCCTTTAAGTACAAATAACATGGGTGCAAGTATTAAATGTGTATGAAGGATTAACTCACTAGTTTGTACTAGCTGGAGTACATGATCATTTATATTATGAAGCTTTGCTTAAAAAACACACTTGTATGTTTGTGTACATTGTATGACTTTGTACAGAATATGAGTATCTTTTAAATATAAATACATAAAAGCATTTACCTGTATTGGTATATTGCATGTTTGCTTGTTGTTACAGCAATGTTCTCAATCATATTTGTATTTGAATGGTTTGCTGCATAGACAAAAAAAAAAATCATGTTTATTGCCATCTTTGAGCAAGCATAGTGCCATGATGCTGGTATATGACTTGTTTAAATTTATTGCAGCTACATATAGTTGTTAGTCTGTGCTTGCATTTTTATGTTTTATGTACAGACAGAGTACGCATGATTTGCATTTACTTTCTTTTTAAAGTGCTTTCAGTGTACATGTACCTTTTAACTTATAAAATAAATGCAGTGAATATGTGCAATAAAAGTAATGTGATATTGATTGGCGTAAACTTGATTTGCATTTAAATGGATTTTCAGAATGTACATATCATTCTTAAAGTGATTGCTGGCATTATGGGACATACATCAATAATGTACATGTAAAAAAAAAGTACAGAATAAAGTATGTGTCCTGTTTATATGTCACAATTTTTTTTATTGGACACTGCTATTTATGACCATTGTTTGTTGTGTTGAAGCATCTACCATGCTTTTGAAAGGTTATCAGTTCAATCCCTGGTCAAAACAGACATTTAGTTATAATATTGTAAAAGCAGGCAGTTACTGGTCCTTTACCGAACCTTCAGCAAAAGAAAGTTAAGTTAGAGGTCAGTCAAATTGAAAGTAAATAATTGTTAACAGGAGAACACTCTCTGCTCAAAGGCAGTGCATGGCTATAGTGTATACAGGCTTATATACCTCCTCTCCCAACCTCCCCTTCCCTCCCCTCCCTATCACTCAGATCACCCTCAATAATACAAGTAGGAAAATTCAAAACAACTCGGTTAGTATACAATAGATATTTTCCATCACTTATAATGCCTTTGGCAAAAGCTACATATATACATGGGGACAATTTAACCTTGTAACGTTTTGTTTTTCATAATACGGTACCTTTATATACTGGTACATTAGTAACATAAACTAAAGATCATTGGTCTTTATAGACTATGTACCTGTACTAGGCTTGAGGCTCAAGATTAATCTAGTCAGGAATAGACTCCATATTTTGTTGAGGTTATAGGCTTGAGTGAAGGATTCAGTCTAAATATCTCATTGTCAAGTTGAATCTGGCCGAGAATAGATTCGCAGCTGTACTGTACAATGTACTAGGGTATGTAATAACGATTACCGTTTGTGTACTATAAAAGAAATGTTCATCATATATTCAATCTTTTTTTATTATACACATACATGTAGACTAAGTATAAATAACATATTCTAATAGATTATAACAAGTAATATTTAAGATGATCGATGCATCTATATCTAACAAGTTTAAATAATATTATGTTTCACAAGCACAGCAGCTGTAAAAAAAATTTTTTTTAATAAGAGTCCCAACTGTGATACTTTATGGAAATAATATCTGAGTTTGTCAAACATTTTGTTGAGACTGTTGCTGATCCTCTGTAGATTGGCTGTACCCATTGTACCCTGTCATATTCAAGTACTGAGACGCTAGACTGGAGTAATAGGCATACAAAGTGGAGAGAGACAGGTTTTCTGTGGAATCGTTGTCTGCAGGGGTGTGTTTTGCTGTCTGACCCTCTGGTCTCTGTGTATTGGTCATTTCCAGCATTGCATCGCCATACTGATGAGAAGAAGAGTTGTGATCCTCCTCTACATGTGATGGAGGGTGGGGCTGGTTGGATAGGTATGGAAGTGAAGTAGCTGTATTGTCCTCCATGGTTTCTACAGTTTGTGGCTGGGAAGTGGCTAGATAGGGATTCGAGGAAGCGTGATTATTATCTAAATTCTGGTCCGGTTGTGTTTGTGATGATGGAATGTATGGATAAGTGGCAGCAACTGAGGTGAGGTCATGTTGGGTTGGATAAACTCCATGATCCACTCCTGAAGGATCAACATGGTCACTGTATAGAGTCTGAGAGTGCTGATACATTGTTAACGGGAGTTGATGCATTTGGCTTTGAATATGATGAACCTCTGGAGTTGACATTGATAAATCTTCAGGGAGGGCTGCTGGTATGGATTTCGCATTGTGATCAGTGGCCATTTGCATCTGCATTTCATTAATGTTCTCTGTTGAAATCATGTCACTGCCTTCATAAGAATTGTATGTTGGAATCTGTGTCTCATTTCTTTCCAAATGGCTTTGATCCACAGCCTCATATGATGCAACAAATGAGCTATCAAACTCATTCTGGATAATGTCTTCTTTCCATTTCAATGGATCTTTGTTAATTTTGTGAACAAGAATTAGATGTTTCCTAATAATTGCTGCATCGCCATAAGATTTGTGGCAAATCTTACAAGTAAATGGCTTCAGTCCCTTGTGAGACCTTTCATGTCTCTGAAGAGCCTGTTTCTGGGTAAACCCTCTACCGCATTCTGTACACTTGAAAGATTTGTTTCCAGCATGAATCTTTGAGTGCTTCTGCAGTGACGTCCTCTGGTTGAAAGATTTGAAGCAAACAGGACACTGGTATGACTTTAAATCTGAATGGATATTTTTGTGATCTCTTAGGGATGATTCGCATGAAAATGACTTGTGACACATATCACATGTAAGTCTTGACCCTGTGTGGAGAAGCTGATGTTGCTGTAGAGAGTATTTTCGGGTGAATACCTTTCCACATGTTGCACACAAAAAAGATGCTTTCTTTCCTGCATGTTGAGTTTCTATGTGGTTCTCTAACACTGCCTTTGAAGAAAATGAATTTTTACATTGTAAGCATTTGAAATTTGGAAGCTGAAAATTACTGCAATGGGTTTTCCTGTGCTTCTCCAAAGTTCTTGCAGTTTTGTAAACTTTTCCACAGACATCACAAATGCACTTTAAGTTTTGGTGGCAAATCATGTGTCTTTTCAAGTGCTGACAACTAGGAAAAACTTTTTCACAAAACTGGCATTTTTCCGGTATTGCCAAATGAACCCTTAATCCATGATCCCTTACAGAATTTCTATGGTTACTGGTAAAGTCACATTTAGTGCATTTGAATACTTTCAAAGATTTTTCAGGCTGTATTTCCTTGTCATTGGTTTGAATTTCATTCACCTTTAACTCTTTTTCATCATCACTATCAATGCTATCTTTACTTTCTTCTCTTTCATATTTGCTCTCCAATTTATCAACAGGTTCTCTATCAGATAACTCAGTGTCTTCAGCAAAGGTCTGTGCACGATGCAACTGAAAATCAGCAGTTGTGACCTCTGGCTCATCTTTTGCTTGTTCTTCTTGAAGAGTGTCAGTTTCTCGTAAAGTTCTTGAAGCAACTATCTCATGCTTTGCGGAACTTTCAGATATTAAGCCGTTCAAGTCTTTGGCATCTAATTTAACCGAGGTGTCCCCATCTTTTACCTCACAATGATCTTTCATTTGCTCAGTAAGTAACTTCTGTCTCCGTAACTTGCACCCCTTAAACAATCTTTTAGAGGTATTGCTTCTGTTCAGCTTCATCCATTGCTTTTTCATCAAGAGTCTATGAAGTAAAAGGATTTGACCCCACCTCCCATGGATGGCTGTGGAGTTATTGTGCATGTCCACCATCTGTACTCCTGTGCGCTTACAGAGTCTGTTTAAGTATACATCAGCATCAATAAAAAATGAAATTCTATCCTTGAAGCTCTGTGAAATTTCTACCCAAACGTTGGTGAATATGTCAGGCATGGTCTGTGTCTAAGCTGTGGAAATCCAAGATGATGGCCATTCAACTTTGTTTACATCATAGTACATTTTGTATCTCCAATGTTAAAGAGTTTCAATATCCCCCCCCCCCCCCCTCCCCGTCAGTATTTTGTTTTCTCCACAGCACAGCATTCTGCCGACAGGTCGATCACATAAGGTATTATAGGATAAAGGATGAAATTGCAGTTTATATATTAATTTAATTTACTGTGCAGTGTCTTAATTTTGCATAATTTTATAATTAATACTGTGATAATTTCAACCATCGCTTTATCGTTGAAAACATAGGCGCTCCCAATCTTAATCGATGTTTGAAAAAAATTCATCATTATAAAATTCTAAAGGACTATGTTTTAAATTATATATAAGAATGACTTAATATACGCTAATATTTATAGATGGGGCGCCTTTGATTTAAAAACAAAACTGAATTCCAAAATGCAATCAATGTAATATATGTTCTGAAAAATTAATTTACTTAACAGTTCCTCGTCTATAATACAAGGTCAAAGAAAATTATACATGTACTATAAACTCAATGAACTTGTATACATATATGTACATTTCAGGCACGTGGCATCAGAGGGGGGGGGGGGGGGGGGGGGGCCGCCCCCCCCCCCCCCCCCCCCCCACACCTAGCTTTTCTCGCGGCAAACATTTTTCTTAAAGAACTCGACCCACAAACCATGAAAAATGGCCTAGTTTCAAATATTGAAAATTTTACTATCATATACTCTCTAGGATATGTGCCACCTGGAAATATTTTTCTTTTTTAAATATATAGAAAAATGAATTATCATGGAGTTGCCCCCCAACCCAACCCACTTTTTTGGTTGGGTGCGTGTAAAAATTTGAAGTGAAAATTTCAGGAAATTAACAGTAAAATTGAAGTTATATTTAGTATACGCAACCCCTCCCCCTCCCCCACGGATCAGGATTTTCATGATTTAATATTGCGAATCTGGCTTCTTTTTTTTTTTTTTTTTTT
>WFKH01011581.1:23368610-23384354 GCA_016163765.1 Magallana hongkongensis | reverse complement strand
CCCCCCCCCCCCCCCCTCCCCCCTCCTTTCAAAAACGATGCTACGTGCCTATATTTAATTCAGTTGTAAGTATATTACATAATAAATATACAAAGGAATTTGTTTTTGGGATGTGTTTTTTGGATAGACATAAAGACAGTACATATGTTATATATGTCAACGTGAAAAAAATGGTGATGATCTGGTTAATATTGCGCGGCATATAAGAAAATAGAAAAGATCCACTAAACCTTTTGTCTAGTTTCCTTAAATTGTTTGTTCATCTGCTCAATATTAATATTGATAAATTAAAAATATTACTGGCAATTTATTAGACCAAATTAGCATTTATCAGGTATGAGCTTCTTTAAGAATTGTTTTCAACTTCATGTTTATGTATTTAGTAAATGACTTTAGACTACTTTTTGACTTTTACATCCATTATTGCGAAATGATTATAATTTAAATTTTATAATTTAAATAATTGATTTGAAGATCACTTTCCGACAGTTTCAGAACACCAATGAAGAAGAAAAATATTTGATATTTGCCCAAAATTGCTAAGTGTTAAAAAATGAAAACACTTTAAAAAATACATGTATAGAGAAAAAAATCGCACATAATTTCCGAGAAAAAAATATATATATATTTGGGCATAATGGCACGCCAAATTCACAAAAATGAGCTAAACATAGTTTCACAAGTTTATCGACTGTAAATTAAACTATAGTTTACGAACCGTTAACTATAGATAACGTTTCGTTAACTATATAGTTTTCATCTGTTTAATCATATGTATCACTGAATCTTTCACTGAAATCTGTATAAAATGATTTTCTTCATTTTTATTTTTCATCTGCCATTGCGTCATGCGTTTACCTGCCGAAAAAATATGACTCGAACATTTTATTTGATGGAGCTTTACCTAAGGTATCAGCCATAATCATCATAACTGTAAGACACTATTTCTCAAATTTGAGATGTCGATCTATACTAAATTAGAACACAGCTTTAAATACTGTAGTTGAAAAAAACCCAAAATATTCTAAAAATATTTTTAAAAATCAGTTATAGTACAAAATAGTCTTAAACCGAGAGGTGGAAAATTCAGACTAAATAAATAAAACTGTTTAATAGAATGCACTATTATTAGTCTTTCAACTAAACAAGTGCTTTTCGGTGTGTATTTACGGAGCGTATACATGGTATATACGTACACATTCCACATTCCAACTCTTTTGTTGAAGGAGGTGAAAAACGCCGAATTTCCGCCATTATTTGAAAAACAGTACTTGTTGATACTTGTTATCACTTTGTTTATCGATTATTCGTTGCTTCCAACGATGATTTGATGAATCGGAGGATGTTTGTGTGAGTTCCATTTTCATCTCATCAAAGAAGTGAAGAGGTAAGGTATCAAAACCAACATTTTAAACTATTAAAATGGAATATATCTCAGATGTGCAGCGTCGCTGTTTAACCCGAATATACTCTGTGTAAACATGTATATAAATTCCCAAACGTCCTAATCTTAAACCAAATAAAATATGCATATATAGAAAATATTGGCAATAATTGTATTGATGAACGGTGAAATTATATCAAGTATGGGTTGTTTAAGAGTCTGATAGCCTTAAAATATGACAAATATGATAGTATGTACTCCAACTCATATCATATTCTTAGCTTCTCAATAAGATAATCATTTGAAAATTTAAGCCTCAACTAAAACCCACACGAATGAATGATTTGCAAGTCAACGTTAAAATGTTACAACAGTGTTTGCTACTTTGCACACAAACAAAATATCTTTTTATAGGAACATTAACGTTTATGAACTTTGATTGGATATATATTTCAGAAATACGCAAAATGTCGAGCGGCAATAAAACTTCAGCACAAGCTCAGCAGAAGTTTACAAATCTACGTAAACGTCTTGATCAGCTGGGATATAGACAAACCCTCGGATTAGAGTCATTGCCACTTGTGGAGAAGTTATTTGCAGATCTTGTACACACTACAGAGAGTTTGAAAAATACCAAACTACAACTTGGAAAGACTGAAGTAGAATCAAAGGATGTGGACAGTGCTATTGAACCATACAAGAGTGATAATGCTAAATTAGTGAAGGAAAATAATGACCTTCATCAACAAATCATCAAACAAAAAGATGAATCAGATGCCATAGTAAGAGGTAGGTCATTTCTATCTTTCTTGGATCTACATGTATGAAGATATAGAAATGACTTTTGAATAAAATAGAACATCTCAGTATGTTCATTTTCTGTCAATAATATTTACATAACAGCAAATCTACTATGATGGTACGTTAGGTTAATTTTGTTGTATATATGCATTTTCTTGTTATGTAACATTTACTGTCTTTTTCTAATAGTTGACAGATTTTCTTGAGGCATGAATTTAGAAAGAGTGAACTTTTCTTTCAGAACTAAAAGCATCTTTAAGAAAACTAGAGCATGAAAATGCTGATTTGATATTTCTGAACAATCAGTATGTACACAAAGTCAAACAACTAGAGAAGGAGTCGAGGGAGAAGTCAGATAGAATTCTCAATCTACAGGAGAAAAATTTCCATGCTGTGGTTCAAACACCAGGTAAAATTGCATACAGTGGTTAAGATAAATGTTCTTTAACTGAATGACAGAAAACAACTACTGGTTATATACATAATATTTAGGTTAAGACCTGAGAATTCAGTTACCTACTAGTATATATACATATATGTATATATTTTACTATAATGTACATTTTCTGGCAGAAACATAATTTGAATTTTTTCATGTGTAAAAATTTCATTTGATTATTTATGAATCTGAAACTGGTACCAAAGTTGTCTGCAAAAAAAAGAAAGACTTTTTGTTTTGAAAATTAGTATTTCTGCGAAAAGTCAATTACTATTTTTTCCTAGGAGGTAAAAAGAAGAGCATACCATTCCGGCGACAGAGGATGGAGATTGACTGCGCTGTTCCCCCGCCTGAAGGCCCTATGAAGAATGCCTTCATCGCAGCAGATGACCCCTATGTGGCTGATCTTCTCCAGGTGGCGGACAGCAGAATTGCGGAGCTTGAGAAGAAGGTCAATGTGGTGTGTGATGAAAAAGAAGTGCTGGATAGGAAGTTGAAGAGTTTCAAGCAACAGGTAGAGTACCAGAGAGTGGTGGTAGCTTGTATATTGCTTTGTAGAATCACCATAGTAACTGTGTGTTATGGTAAATAGACTGTACTAACAATTGCAATCTTTCGTTAATGTTCGGTTGGCTGTTATGTTAGTGAAGTAATGTACCTGGTAGTATATGTATATATGCATGCACATGCAGTATGTAGTAAAAGTGCTCAAATTCTTTTTCTTGTTAGATGTTTCTGAGCTAAAATTTAATCTTCAAACCCTTAATTGAAATGTACCTTCCAACAAAAATTCTTGGATTGAAATAAAAATAAATAAAGGCATGGCTCAAAAACATACAATGAACAGGAAGTACAGTAAATTTGAACTATATACAATGTAGATATTTGCGAGTACCCATATAATACTACAGATAAAATACCATTCTTTTGATTGCTGTCATGGTTTTTTTTTATTTTAGTGAAGTAAAAATTTTAACACATTCTATAATTGACTTTGTAGAAAAATGTATCATTCAATATTTAATACCGGGTAGTACATGTATTGTGATGGCCTTTGCATCTTAGTGAAAATGTTAGATTAAGTTGAACAGTTTTCTGTATATGTTTTGGTACAATCAAATTACTGTTTTTGCATCCAGAAAAAACCCCCAATTTAATACATGTACTGATATATTAAAAGAAAATGCATAACTGATAAGCATACAGTTTCTAGTTCAATTTATGGGCTGCATGTATATTTATGTTGTGGATTGCATTTTGAAGGAAAAAAGTGATGAAGACTAGAGCAGAACTATTATCACACAGCTATTATACAGCAAATCACTGTTGTGTGTGTGTTGAGGGAGGGAGGGAGGTTGTCACTAATTTTTGAACTTTTTTATGACATGTATACTGAAGGTCATACTCGTATTTAACACAATGGCAGAATTTCAAAGCCCTAATGTTTGGTCTAACATACTACTCTCCAAAGGATCTGGCCTCATCAATGTCCAACTTGTAAAATATGGTCAATATGGATCATCTTGAATAACAACTCTGCATGATAACTTATTGGCATGTCTTCTATTTTTTTTTTTTTTTTTTTTATTTTTTTTTTTGGGGGGGGGGGGGTAATCTATAAAGGTCATTTTTATCACCTTATCTCCTAAAGTTTCATTTTGTAATTCAAAGAGGAAATATCATCAATTTAAATAAATTTCTATGTAAACCTCCAGCATATATTTCTGTCATTCAGTAGTATAATGCATAAACCAAATTTCAAATTTTCTTATTTCAAAAAAATTTATTGTTTTCTGAATATTTATTGTTTAAAAATTATAATATCGTTTAGAAAAAAAAATTGTTTTAGCTTTACTATAAATACTTCACAAAATAAACACATATATATAAATATATACCAAAACTATAAATATCTTTAATAATCCTCAATGCACTGTATCATTTTTGTCACATACTAAATGTGTGCAAGTGATCAATAATTATGTGTTGCAATTGTCACCAGCAAATACTGTGATGCTGGAATTTGAATTAAATTCCAACATGTCCAATATAAGTTAAGCATAAAACTGACAATGGCAATTTAATTCTGTTGTCCTTCCTTTCATAAAAACAGTTAGAATTTATCCACCTTGCAAGATTAAATTTGGCTGATTTAGCTTTCCAATACTGAACGTGCATACAGGTATAAATTAAATACCGGTAGTCAGAGGGTCACCAGGGGGAAATTAAACGACAGGAAATTCTTAGAATAATATTGATAAATTTACCAATTAGTCAATTAAATTATAAAAATATGGAATAACAATTTAAGATGTTTTTATAGATTATCACAGTTTTCCTAAAAAAACAAAAAAATCCCCCCACAGTTTTGAGGTCTTATTGTGAAAAAAGATTTAAATGCCGCTTCTAAATTGCCAATCATTGACCTGTTAAGGGAGTATTCATTGAATGGAACAAGCTGGGACTTGACCGGGTTATAGTAACTGTAGTAAATTCTGCCTGAGAGCGGGAACCGAGAGGGTTCTGTATCACTAAGCTGTAAGGGCATTACGTTTACGCCGGGAATATACTGTTTCTGTCCCCAACACAAAACAGGTGAGGATGTGTAGTGTTAAGGAGAATAGCTTCTTTAAAGTACCAATATATGCTGAGAAAAAAAATCATATTGTTTTGCTAATCATCTGTATTTTTGAATTGGTAAAATGAAGTTCAAGTGCTTGAAACGTGTGTGCATGAATGCATTATTTATTTAATGCATTATGGACTACTAACTTCAGAATTGGATATTGTCAATGTCTGAAGCCAGGCCGCCTTTGTCATTGATTATTGAAATTTTTTCTCTCGGTTTTCATTCCCTGGAGATAGCAATTGTCAATATCGGTGCATGTGACAGGTGTATTATGGGTATACATTATTAGCAAGGAAATGAAGGTCATTCATTTAATTCTTCACTGATGAAGTTTTTATTGTATTGAGCTCAGATTATTTATTGCATATTGTTATGAGTCTGGTTGTGTTTGACATTTGACATGAGATTTGTTGTTGTTGTTGTTGTTTGACATAGTGTAAACAATGTATAGATTCCCATCTATCAAGAATTTTTTCATTATAATGGTATATCAAATTATTGTTTTACTTTATGTACACAAAGTCAAAATAAGAGGACCTCTTAAGCAAAAACAAATCTTATTTGCTGTAATTTGTAAAATTATATCTTATTGAAGATTTTTGTTGAAATTATTTCTAGAATTCTGAAATGGCTGGTACATAAGTGTTGTATGTGTACATGCATGTCTCTAGATCCGGGATGCCATTTGTGTGGTTACTGTGGTATAATGGTAATGGTTTTCTATTGGTTTGGGATTGAACTCTGTTTGAACAAATGTCCATCTTTATGACTAGAAGTTGTTTAAAGTTGACTTCTCTTCCAAAATGTTTTATGACAATGTGTGATAAGATTATGAAGGCAAACTTTTAATGGCAGGTTATTTATTGATTTTTTTTTCAAAACTGCAAAGGTGTTTTAAATTTTACCATTATGTTGCTCAGAAATCTCTATTCAAATTCTTTATCAAAAAGAGGTCAGATTTCCTTTTCATTGATTTTATGAAATAAATTGAGATCTGCTCTCTGTGGTATGTAGAATATTGTATACTATAGTATTGAAATGGGTTTTTAATGTCAGCATATTTAAATTCTAATTTTAAATTTGAAAGAATTTTATGATGATTGGACTTGGTTTATATATTATACCAGTACATAAATTTGTCTCTCATAAAAAAAGAAGTTGTATTACCTATCTAGAGGAATTTTTTTTAAGACTTTTTTTTTGTGAATTGGGCATATTCCATGTATTCCATTATACACAACATTTCATGCATTGCTTTGATTACTTGATTAAAGTATGGAGACACAAAAAGACCATTTGGAACTTCTATACATTTTTATCTTTACAAATTACATTGGCTGTTTATATTCATTATCTGGGTACCAAAAATGTGGATATAGAAAATGATTGGGCATTTGCCTTGTGAATTGACTGTAGTGTACCTATTCAATATACGGCATACATTTAAAGATAAAATCCTGCAGAAGGCATCAAGCTTGGGCATGATTGGGCTCAGGTGAATTAAAATACTGCCATTTTCCCTTTCTGTTTTTCTTTCTGTGGGTGCATTTAGGAGGGCATTTATGGGTATGTAATTGTTTTTAATCAGTATATTCATCATATTTTATACGCCCTGATATGGTTCAGCTTTAGCCTTCGCAGTCTGTGGTGTGGAATGACACTTGATCTTATTGTGTTACTTTGTAAGGGTGTCTGTTACACAGATCAATTCCAGCCCCATTGTTAAAGGTGTGAGATTTTGTTTAGATTGTTCATGGGTATATAGAGGACAAATTGTTACACCCCAATTTTAACTAGTGCATAGGAAATCTGTCAGAATTTGATTTGAGGCCTTCATGTATTTTCATGCTAAGCCAGACATTTTAGTTTCTCATGCCCGATTTTGAAGTCCAAAGAAATATAATTTTGAATTGTTGATTGGGATGTCTTTTTAGGCGATTAGGCATAAGTGATATTTTATTGATAAGATTGCTTTGAATGCATATGATAGTGTCAGTGGCTGTCCAGTCGGTTGCCCCATGTAATATGAGCATTTATATTTATTTACACTGTGAATGGCAGAATTATTGGTTATCGAGAGGATCACCTGCTTATCTCAACCGAACACAAACTGCAAAGTTTAAATCTTCTGAATTTTGCTAGTCTGACTGTTTAAAGGCACACACAAGCACACCCCTTCTTGTCTAAAAGCACACAATTACATTGTTTACCCACTAAGTACTTGATATATATGTGTGAGTGAACTAGAGGCATTCCCCCCCACAGGATGTCAAGTAAAGTGACCGACACCAGTAGAAAGAAACGGGTTGCGAAAAAGTCGCCTTCCAAAAGTTCAGGGGGAGCAACTGATGGATTAAAGAGAGAGGAGAGGAGAAAAAGCAAGCTCCATGTAATGTGTCTAATAAATATAGTCTCTTCACCAGGCTAACGTGTAAACCCTTTAGTTATTATAAAACACTCAGACATAAGTGCTTCTTGCAGACAGCGCATGGGTTTGTTCACAATTCATATATCCATGCATGTAAAAAAAAAAAAAGTAAAAAAATTTAAAGATACTATTAACAGTCTTACTGTGTAAAGCTTGTAGATTTACATTGCTAGCCAAAGTCATAATTTAGTTTATTCAACATATACATTGACATGTATTTATTTTAGTCTGTATAGAAAATTATTTGATTAGCACTGTTTTTGGTTGTTTGGTTTCTAGTGCATCTACAATTTCATTTCTGATCAGGAATATTCTTCTAAAAAGGCTGATCAATCTATCCTTTGTTGATTCACTTTTCATTTATTAATTCGTGCATTTACATTGTGTATTTAAAAGCCATAAGCCATATTGTAGTGTGTAGATTTAAAGTTCTCTCTCACTTGAACAGCCTTTTACAAAGAGAATGGTGTCTGGGGAAAATCTTTCATTTACCACTTAAAACTTTCCTCTTGTTTCAAAACACAAAACAAAACAAAACTGAATAAAATTCAACATCTCTAATAGAGCTTAAAATTTTTCATACAGTCAAGAAAATATTCATAATTTATAAATACATTATTTAACTGACCTGATTTAAAATTCTTTTATGCTTAAAAATCTATATTTTCTTTGATGTTTGTCAAGTTTATTGACCAACTAATGGTTTGGCTGTGCTTTTTCTAGGTTGCCAACCGAGATGAGGAAATAGAACGACTGAACAGAATGTTGGAGGGTGGTAGACCATCAGATGTTGTGGCCCTGGAGGCCCGCAACAGGGCTAACGAGCGCATGATATCTCACCTAAACATCCAGGTAATGTGTTTATAAATGGTCCCAATTTATCCTCATTAATAATTACCAGTACATATACTACTTTTTGGAGCTAGCAGACATCAGAGTTAATGACAATTTTATTTATCAGTTACATGTAATTCTGTTTGGACTATGAGACTTGTAAGCTTAGAATTCATGAAAATTTCATAATTTCATTCATCCTCAAGCATCATAGTTCTATGAACTGTGTACATTCTTTTAATAAGATAAGTCAGAATTGAAGTTTATTACTATTACTGTTGTTTCAGTAGTATTCTTTGGTATCAATTTTCATGGATCGCCAACAAAATCCACTAAAATTTGTTGCTCAACGAAGACCGGTATATGTAATGATAAAACCACAGTAAGCACCTGCGCAGAATATAAAGCAGTACCTAAGTCTTTCTATACTACACGTATTGATATAGACATTACTTCTTGCAGATTGATTTCCTGCAGCAGAAAACTCGTGAACTCGAGAGGAAGTACCAGGATTGCAATGCGATTAAAGAGGACCAGGAAGTGAGTCTGAGTAAGAGTAAAATCACCATCCGAGACCAGGAAGCTCGAATCCAGGAGTTGGAGCTCGATCTCCGAGATGTGGACCGGGTGGCCAAGCGGTTGGAGTCGGACAAGAATCAAGTGGTCCGCACGGCCGATCGGGAGATGATGGAGGCCAAGGTAGGGTTGTCATGGAGATCAACAGTAGTACTGCAGTAAATGACGTCTGATATTTGATGTGTTAATTATGTATATTATAGATATATAGATTTACATTTTCACCTTGCTTTAACACTTTTATTAAAATGATTATTTTTTAAATATTTTGCAGGATGAACTTGAGAAATCAAGACATGAACTGGAAGATTTGGATCTTACTATTGCTCAATACAAA
The DNA here is from genome assembly GCA_016163765.1 of Magallana hongkongensis. Taxonomy (NCBI): domain Eukaryota; kingdom Metazoa; phylum Mollusca; class Bivalvia; order Ostreida; family Ostreidae; genus Magallana; species Magallana hongkongensis. Next base: position 23,374,926 of record WFKH01011581.1, on the reverse strand, counting down.
GCTGTAAGTCAGTTGCATAATAACTGTTTTAATCATGCTTTGTTTTTTTTCTTGACTTATATAAAGCTTACTGGTATATAAAGCTCTAAATAGTCCCATTCATAATGCCAAAATATATTTATAAGAAAACGATACAGCACTGATTGGTAATCACATTCATTCTATTGATTAATCAGAAAGAGATATAGGACTGTTTAGTACATCTGTATCTATCGCTACTGTTTTCTGATACTCTAGGAGAACCAGAGAATTAACAAAGAGATCAGTGAGGTGAAGGCTCAGCTCTCGGTCAAGAATGGCGACCTGCTCCGATTGGAGGAACTACTGGACCGTGTCCAGGAGGACAAGAAACGCCTCAGCAACCGATGCAACAAGATGATGACCAATGGTAAATAGTGATATTCTAATAAAACAAATTGCTACAGAAAGGTTTGAAACATCTATGATCCCCTGTTGTGTTCTAAACTGATAGACTTCTATGTGAATTGATGTCTGACGAAGTATTCAAATCTTCAAAAACAGTTTCAAGCAGTTAGGAAGAAAAAGCTTCGAGTGTCATATAAAATGAAACAGTGTTACCTTAATCTTTTGTTTGTCTGCAGAAAAGGAACTTGTTTTGGAAATTGAAAGACTGAAGAGGAAGAATGGCCCTGCAACCACAGTCAACGGCAAGAAACCAAAGTCGGCCACCAAGCTGGATGCATTCATCCGAAGCATCGAGGAGGAGAGGAATTACTACAAGGATCAGACCGAGGCTCTACAGAAGATGCTGAGGGGGGAGATCCCATCCCGTAGTAGAAGTCCCATCCGTTCCCGACCGTCCTCACGCAGTGGTAGTCCCATCAGAGATGCTGCTAACAAGTCAGATAAAAAGGTATCATTTGAAGAAAAAGATTTAGATTTTAGACAATAAATTGTAAGCTTTTGGATAATTTTTTCTTTTGAGCATGAAACTTGTGATATTTAATCTGAAAGTCTGATAAATGTTATCTACTGGAGATACTGTAATTTAGATTTTAGACACTTGAGATAATTGAGATTTTAGACACTGATTTGTTAGCCGCTGGTTAAATTCATCTTTTGAGAATGGAATTGGTGATATTTAATCTGGATAAGTCATAAGTTTTTAGCATGGGAATTAATAATTGATGATTTTTTCTACAGACTGTTGCTCAGTATGAGACGATAATCAGGGTGATGGAGGAAGAGAGAGACTACTACAAGAAGGAGTACGAAGTCCTGAAGGCTGTCAGGAAGTCCTCATCCTCTGCTCGAGCCACTCCTACCAAAGTATGTCCCAGATTGAATATCTTTGTGTGTTTTTGTTGCCATTTTCATATAAACAAATGGCTACCAGATGTAAATATCCATACCTTATTCCAACATTGAGCAAGCTAATTATTAAGATAAAGTATACCTGTAGTTATTTGTTTGTGCAATATTTGTATAAAGCAAAATGCAGGAAAAGCACTTGTGGAAAGTCAAAATTTTCAAGTATCAAATTTCAATATTCTTTATACATGTATTGGATTCCTTTGCAGAGCTTCACCTCAGATGATCCAGAGCTATCAAAGGTCATCAGAGAAAGAGATGACCTGAAGGCCCTATTGGACAAGTTTGAGAGACATATGGCAGAGGTAGGATAAGATTAAAGTTTTCATCTATTTGGAAAATTTCCTGTGAACAGTATCCTATTCCTTGAAAGCGTTTGGAAATTTTTTCCATTTTTTAGCTAGTGTTTTATTTTCAGATTCAAGCCAATGTTAAGGTTCTGACCGCAGAGAGAGACAAGCTTAACACCATGTATGAGGAGGTTAGTTTTGCTTGAAATGTATTTCTCAGTAGAATTGAAAAAAACTTAATAATTTTTTTTTTTATCTTCTGAAAGAACGAAAATTCTTCTCTAAGTATAAAGAAAATAATTCTATTTAAAAGTTGCGACTAAATTATTTAAACACTAAAATTGCATATTGGTTTTTCCTAGACTAAAGATGAGCTCCAGAGAGTGAGGAGGGAGCTAGTGAAATCTCCCAAGTCTCCGAAGACCTCACTGGCAGCCCAGGCCATCCTACGGCGGGTGGAGACAGAGAGAGACGACGCTCTCCAGGACTTACGACGTATGACGACGGAGAGAGACAGCCTAAGAGAGAGGCTGAAGATTGCCACGGAAACGTCCCTCTCTGACAGAGCAAAGCTAGAGCAGAAGATTGAGGATCTCGACTCAGCTCTACATCATGTAATTATATTGGCAACTCTTTTCTCATGAATGATTCTGGTCTGTTTGATTTTAAACTGTTTAAACTTAGTAGAATCGAAAATTGTGAAGTTTTTCATATGTACAACAAAAATACAATATGGGAAAATAATACCAAAACTATATTTTAAATACTTAATCATGGTTTAAATTGTGTCCCTAAAAATCAAAGGTGAAGAAATAATTTAATGTAAATTTATCATTATATTTAATCAGTTAAAGATAATTTGGGTAAGGTTCTGTCCTGTAAATTGTAATATTTTATAAATAAGCTTTGTTATGATGTACATTGTTTTATGGCTATTTGATCAGGCTGAGGTGGAGAAGAATGAAATGTCCTTGAGGATCAGCACACTGAGGGAGGACGTGAGGAGCTATGAGGACCAGGTGAAGGAGCAGGCCCTCCGCCTCGGGCAGGCTCAGGACAACCAGGCCCAGAGCAGGTCCACAGCAGAGCAGATGAAGTAAGGGTGCTTCCAAAGATTTTTAAAATACAATTTGAATTTTCTTGAGACAGTTTTCATTGCATTTGACAAAATATGCAGGGTTAATAGGATGTCATTTGATGATAAACATTTTTTAAAATAAATCTTTATTGAAGAATAAATTGATATTTATTTGGATGTATTGGTAATGGGTATACATGTACCAGTTATAATTCAACAGTAATGATGTGACGCTAATATTGTCCTCTTATTAACACAGATTGATTGCTGAGGAGACAGAGAAATCTTTAGAGGACTCACAAAAGCGACTGTCCCAGAGAGAGAGGGAGCTTCACAACCAGGAGGAGCGAGGACTGGCCCTCGAGGAGAAGTGTGGGGAGCTGAAGCGGGCCCTTGAGATAGCCAAGGATGACATCAGCCAGCTCAGGGCAACCATCAACGCCATGGACAGGGAAAAGGACTCCCTGCAGCACACAGTGGACGAGAAGACCGAGAAAATCGCTCACCTGAATGAAGATATTTTACACAAGGTTAGTGCGAGTGATGGCCGTTTTCATGAATTGAATAAATCTTGCTCAATATATGACAGATAGATGCATAGAATATTCTGATAACAGTTTTTATAAGGAGCAGTTCAACTAGCAATGATACATAATAATGTCTGTATGTAAATTGTAGGAAAAGATGTTGAGTGACCTAAAGATTCGAGTGAGCGAGCTTGAAGCACAGTTAGAGTAAGTATTTATCTTCAAGTGTGGAATTCATGAATTATAATTTTTATTTAGTGAATTGATATGCATTCATTGTAAAAATACTTGTACATGAACCTGAAAACTTACTACAAGACTTTAAATTTGTTTTTAGTTGCTTAAATGTTAATCTTAACTTCCCATAATTCCTAATTCTCCTTAATTATTCTGTTACATAGGCATGCTAATGACAACCTTAGCTTGAAGGATCGTGAACTAAAGAGCATGCGTCGTCAACTAGACAGTACGTCAGAAGACCTGAGCGAATCGAGCAGGAGTAAAGACATTGCACTGCGGGAGAATCGTCGCCTGCAGGACGACCTTGCCGTCATGACCCGAGAGAACCAGAAGTTGAACTCTGAACTCCAGGAGACACTTGAAGAAAGGGAACAGCTTAAACACCAAGTCCAGGACTACATCATGGAGGTCAAACGTATTGAAGACGTGCTCGCACGGAAGGTCAGTTTGAAAACTGTCATTACACTTGTATTTGTCTTGTTAACAATACTGTAAAAGTGGTTATTTATGCTGGTGGTTAAGTACACATTTTTTTTAGTCAAACGCCTGGGTATTAAATACGCAGATGAGTGATTTACCACTCTTAAGTTTGCTCTCTTTTTTTTTACCATACGTGGGGGAGTGGGGGAGGTATTTACGCGGTTTTAAGCTTACCAGGTAACTAGTGTAAATTTCCCCCATGCGTAAATAACCACTTTTACAGTATTAATAAGGGCATCTTATAATTTTTTCACAAGTATTTACATATCTTGTTTACACAAAAAAAAAAATCAAAAATATTTGTACATGTGTATTGCCAAATCTTTTTATGTATATTTAGTTTTGAATTCACGCATTTTGCAGAACAAAACTTTGAATGTTTCACTTTTCAAGGAGATTTTCATTATTATCCACTTTTTTGCTTTTCTTATTTTTTTTTAATATAAAGTGAACATCAATTTTGCATTAGTTATAATTGGAACATCACTTAATGTATTAATAAAATATTTTTTAAAAATGCATATCCATGTACAGTGTATCTTTATCATTGCTATACAAACTGCTGTTGGTGTTACAGGAGAATGAGAGAACGGACCTGTTGGATCAGTACAGGGCTCTGTCCGCTGAGGCGGAACAGTACCAGACCTCAACTCATCAGCTAGAGAGCGAGGGATCCAATCTCAGGCTCGAGCTGATGACTAAAGACTCAGAACTCAGGCGAGCAAGGGACAAGCTTGACAATCTCGAAAGGGAGATACAAGAGGTAAAATGATTGTTTTATTTGTAGCCTGAGTTCACAAGTTTAGTGCACATGATTTTTATCCATGTATCTGGTTCTACTCTTGTTATAAACTTCATCATAGGTTGAATTTAGTAAAAGGAAAGTTAAGGTATTTGGAAATGTTTTTCAAGTATTGATTTTAGTTTCATGTTGTTATTCTGAGTTTGTTATTTGATTTTATTTCAAACTGTTTCTACTTAATTTTCATGAAAATTGATTCAAGACAGATAATATATGTACATATCGTTTGACTTTATAAATACTGAATACTTCTTGGCGTTCTTGCACTAAAACATTGTCACTCGAGAAATATGATTTGTCTAAAGGTTTTAGAAAATCAGTAAGTTCATTGGTTTAAATATTGCTTTGAATTTACAAGAGACTGCATTTGTTTACAGAAATTGATATTCTTACTGATCTTGACTGATTTTTTACCTGTCTTGGTTACAGCACTTGAATGCAGAGCAGGCCTATGAGTTACAGGTATCCAACCTGACACGCTCAGTCGGTAACTTAGAGGAGGCCATGAGACAGACCGAGGAAGACAAACATAACTTACTGGAGGATCTGACAGCGGTCCGTGAACTCTGTGCCAAGCTCGAGGCCACCAAGGAGTCTATCCAACGACAGCTCACCTCAACTTCTCTCGACAAAGAACAGGTAATTGATGTGAAATTGAGTTATCTCCCTTAAAAATCATCATATTAGTTTTATGCTAATTATATGTATATATTATTTGTATTATGAATTCAGTCATGGTATACTAGTTCAACTAATAAAAGTAATTTTGTGAGTACAGTGTTAAAAGATTGGTTTTTTTTTTACTTAGTGAGGATTTTAAATATTGCATGATTTGATGTTCAATTATGATTTATTGCATTCTTACCCAGTTATTGCATTTCCTACTAATAAGATTTGAGAGAAAATTTTTTCGAATCTAATACATTATGACTTGATTTTTTCTGCAGGATGCTATTTTCCTCAATTTTTGCTGTTTCATTTCAACCTCAAAAAATTCAATTTCAATGTTGTTTTTATAGTCATCCATACAGAATTCACAACAACAAAAAATCATTAAAAATATAAATATACCTATTTTTTAATCAAAATGCAAAAAATTTGCACCTGCAGGAAAAAGTATAGGTATGTAGTACCTATTTTAATATAAGGAAACACTGACTGAGTTTAATGACCATTAGTATGATTACTATTTACAGATGTCGAACCTGATAGATGACATGAAGCAGGAGACAGAGCTACTGAAACAACAGCTAGGGAGTGAGCGCAGCAACAGTAAGAACCTGGAGGGGCTGTTACAGAACAACCGGGAGAAGGAGTTCCAGAGCCAGCTCGTGCAGCAGGAGAAGTCCTCTGAGATCCAAATGTTGAAGGACCGACTGGCGCTCAACGAAAGCAAGATGTAAGTCTGTCACCCAACTGGTTCACAGAATTACCCTGTAATTGGATTTTTTGATGTGGATACTTTTTTTTGTTGTTGATACATTTAAGACGAATCATTTTGTGTATGAAACATCAAGTTTTAAAGAAATGTGTGTCTTATGATAGCCTTGTAGTCATCAACTCAGAA
>WFKH01011581.1:23348456-23359082 GCA_016163765.1 Magallana hongkongensis | reverse complement strand
TGTCTACAAACATTTCAAAGTAAAAGCAATCCCCCCCCCCCCCCCCCCCGGTAATGTGGTTTGTGAGCTGTCCTAGTCTTTTTCTTCATACACACTGTACGTTGTGAAAATGGTATACGAACTATAATCCATTCTTAGAATTGTGATATAAAATATATCAAAACCACCCATGTTGTTTTTTCCTATTTCCTATGATCTTTTTACCATTCACGGATTCTTTGGGAGATAAATGCTTTATAAAACAACAAAAAAACCCCCAAAAACAAAAAAACACCCAAAAAACCAGTGGGTCTAAGAACAGCCTTTCACTGTCGCTTACCTAGTTTTATTTGACATCGCACTAATGGACCCTATTAAGTGATTTTTAAAAAACATTTCCTCTGCAATGTCAGAGCAGTCATTTAAGACATTTATGGAGTTCGATTTATCAACATTTTAAAACTGAAGTACATTTCCTAGATCAACAAAAAAGCGATATAGACACGTTACGGGTTCAATTAAAGCATTAAGTGTCCCTGCACTGCAACCCCACACTAACTGAAAATAAACAAGAAAATGAACACTACATGTATTAATTTACATGGTAAAAAACGTTGACATGAAATAATTTCATACGCGGATCCAAACTCTCCATCCCTGAAAAATTTAAACTTTTAAAAACTTATTTAAACTTCATTAGATTAACAAAATAAAGTTATCAAAACAACCCTTGAACACCCTCCCCCCCTAACAAAATTATCCTTCAGACCCCCAACCACCTGACATGTGGAAATTTTTTTTAGATCCGCGCATAAAATGAGGAGGAATTCAGTCAATCTTTCTTCGTTTGAAATACCGGTTTGATAGATAAAGACAAAAGTAAATCAAAAGAATTGTTTAATTAAATTGAAATTTTTATAGTACAAGACAGAATTGAAAAAGAACACCACAGTTCGTCGAACTCGTCCGTCATTTCTTCATAAATGTTTAATTTATAAGAATGTGATTTCATCAATAAGGCTTATTATTTTTGTAATAGACAAAACAACCCCCAAAACAATAATGTAATTTTTATTTTTTGCTCTTAAATATATATATATATATATATATATATATATATATATTATGGTATAAGTTTGTTTTCTTATTTTTTTAAGACAGCTAAATTTCAGTCACATTACGAAATCACTGCAGAAACTTTAATATTAGCGTGTAAATGATGTTCATTTCTACGTGCATTTCAAATGATCTATAAAATCTCTTCTTTTCGATACACCCATGTCTGAAATTACGTAACAAACAAGTTAAAAACTCATTGAAACTATATAGAAACTCCAGACGTGAAACGACTTTGCACCCATAACCTCATTCTGTTATTTATTTTTCTTAAATCGACTGTGATGATTTAAAAGGGCGATAAGGAAATAGGAAAAAATAAAAGAATTGAAAACCGGTATAAAATAATTTTCATCCACGGGATACCAGTATCGAAAACCGGTATGAAACATTTTTCTCTTCTTATATGGGGATAGGGATTACAATCAGGAAATATTTATGGAACTTAATAGAAAAATGTACAGTGTTTGTTATACGTTTATATGTAATACATTAAATCCCATCATTTTCTGTCTCTTTCGTGTATCAATCACTGGTATGTATTACCTATTTAGTTAGTCGTAATTATTCTTTCTAGGGGAATAGGGCTTTCAAATAAACAGTGACGGTCTCTGTTGCACCTTGATAACCATCTATCGTGTTGGATCGCCTACCTGGCGATTGATGGATGATAATATTTTAGACAAACGTTGGCCGTCGTTAATTCTCGTGTATATGAATCCATGTTAAATTAGTCGTGTTTTTAGATCATTGACATAAACATGGAGGTAAGGTTTATCATTCTCTTGTTTTTTTAAAAACAATTTCTCTCTCTCTCTCTCTCTCTCTCTCAGATTTTGCCACAAACAAGTTTTTCTAGTTTTATATTCATCATTATATAATGTAAGTATTAAATACTTTCCAATTTGCTATTATGATCGAGCTGTTGTTAGTTAGAACATAATTTATTGCCAGATTGTGTTGACAAGAGGATTGGGCACAAGTTGACATTCTTAAAACTTTAATCGCCCTCTCCCTTGTAATTTTAACACACAATTTTTAACACACAATTTTTTTTTCAATATTTAGTTGTACAATTATACCAGAGATCTTTTAAATTTGAAAATAATTGAAAAAGGTACAGTTGTTATACATGTCGAAATTCAATTTTATTGTTATTTTTATAGAATACTTTCTAATTGAAAATATATTACAAACAGCAAGATTTCTTTATGAGCAATTGCACTTTGGAAAATTGGAATCAGAAAAAAATAATAATAATGGAGTCCTTAGTATCAAGATATTCAGTGATATATTGTTTGTCAATCTGCTTCTAATACCAATTTATGTCAGTACAAATCCCTTTTTGCCACGAGGTATTTTCTCAGACTATTGGGTGAGTAAATATAGGGTGTACATAGCGACAGAATAGATTTGATTTCAAATGTCAGCTTTTTTCAATTCATCAAGTTTACTTTGGTTTAAAAAAAAAAAAGATGAACTATTCAGAAATGGTTATAATAATAAATGAATCAATTATTTATCAATGTGAATAATATCCATCATCAACTTGTTATGAATAAGAGTAGCATAAGGATAAAATTAAATTATTTTAGGCCCATGTTTGAGAGAACATAATTGCGTTAAATTGACACATGCCACAAAAGAAAGCAAAATTGTTCTGTTCATTTCCTTGGGCTGTTTTTCACGGGTTTTCAAAAATTAAATGAAAATTTAACCATTTGTGTTAACTCTTGTTAATTTGGCCAGGCGAAGTTGTGGTTTCTTTGATGTTTTAAACACCCTTTGGCTCTATGCAACTTGTGTTACGTAATTATATAATTAATCTTTTAATTGCTTAAGACATTTGAATTAATAAAGTATGAGTTCTAATTGAATTAACTCTATATTGTTGGAGTAACTATGTAGAGTATTTGACTGACATCAGGGGGTTTATTAATTAGCAGTATTGTTCCATCAAGTAGACAGTCCTAAATAATGAGATTTTGAAAAGAATACAGAAAAATGTAAGTAGATCATTTTCAACTCCATGTCGATAAATTCATAAAGACTGAGATATTGACGACACATTATGAATTTATTCTTTTAATCTGCATGGAATATAGTATATAGACAGACAAATTACAAAGTAAGAGTAATTACATGTACAGTAATTAAATGCATGCGTGGTATTAATAAAGAAAAAAAAGTAAACACAAATAACTAAGAGTTAAAATTCATTTAATTGTCAACAAGTGCATAAATAAATAAGATATATAGATAAGAAAATTATTATGCAAATAAAACGAAATTAAAATAATTTGAAGCGCTGTTTTTTCATTGATAGCGACAATAGTATGCACTTGTAGGCATTTTAGGGGATTACTCATCTGAACTTTATTCTTTCTTTCTTTCTTTTAAATCTGTCAAGGTTAAAAACATTTTATTGCGGTCGATTGCAGTGCATGATTCCAAACATAATGTGAGCAATTTTTAAAATTGTCATGCCAGTTCGTGTAAGTTGAATTATTAACGTTGTATTTTGCAAGCCAGACGTGCTTTAGATAATACTAGATTAAATATAATAGATTAAATCATCCAACTGCAGACAAAATGTCATGGGAAGGGATAATTTTACATGTAAACACACATATATGAAAAAAATGGGAAACAGTCTAAATAAACTTCAACAAAAAATGAAATGTTAAACTGACATTTCTCTTTGTCCCAGGCAAACAGTATTAATTTCATAGTTGCAGTGGTTGCTTTTTATAATTAAATACTCCTTTCATAAGAAAAATTTAGGGGATATACTCCTAGATCTTATGATATGCTACAACAGATATTATTTAGAGTATAGTATCAGTTTGAAACGCGTTTCCATTGACATACCTTTATAGAATGTGGTACTTTGTTTTAAATAGAAGATGTAGACAAATAAACACATCAAATCAACAAAGCACATTAATTATACCATAAAATTGGCGTTTTATGACTTTGCAAGGGTTATAAAGTCCCTGCGAATATTTCGAAGAATTTTTTTTTCATTCTACATGTATGCTTAATATACCAGCCAGCAACATCCAAAACGCTGTGAAAAGGGAAAAAAAGATATTTAAAATCCTCGTCGAAGCTAGAACCACTTCGTGTACATAACCGACCAAGTGATGTTTCATGGTGTTATTTCATAAGAATATTTAATCTTATAAGAGATTTTATAACCACCCTAAAATCATAACCCGAGGTCAGGTTAAACATCTATTTATATCACCCTAAAACCGACCTTTAAATGAGAACGATTTCCGCTGCACAAAATAGTTAAATGGGCGTTATTCGTTATGTACCCGTAACTCCCCAAAACAGGAAGGAGATGGTCGTGTACAATCCTTAGTTTATGAAATTCTAACAGGTAGGCGATTTTGTCTTTCTGTTTTTAAACCTCAGGTGCGTTTTTCGAATTCATTAATGAATTTTTTAGTCATCTTCAGAGTGGGCAGATAAGGTTACCTATTTGTTCTATAGGAGAAGCCATAGACCTCATGTTATGGAATGCTAGTGTACCTTATCTGTGCCCTACCTTTTGACTCGCCCACGGGTTTCGTAGCTTCAAAAAACTCTCTGTTTTCTTGATAGATTATTAAAAAAAAAGAAAAAAGAAGACACACCGAGAGTCCTATCGTTATCATAGCTTGCAAACGTATGATTTTCTGTTTCAGGTAAATCAGTCATTCGATCATGTCGGGGTTTTTCCGCGCACTGAGGCGTGTCGCCGGCCGAATGTCACTCAGACGTAAGAAAAAACGTCGACCCAACTTAAAACGGACTTTGGAGCAAGAACCGCAGGAAGAAATTAAACCGAACGCTCAATCCAACATAGAAGCCGCACAGGAAACAGACGACAAGCTTGATTTTTCAATTTCAGTAGACGTTCACAGAGAAAGACCAATCGACGTCACTGACGCTAACGGAAGCGTCGCGAAACCAGACGAAAACATGGCCGACAAGACAAAATCATCCGACGATACGTCGTTATCTTCTGACTCGGACGAGAAAAAGACTCCGACCACAAAGTCGAAGAACAAATTCAGAATGAAAGTAAAAGAAAAGGTTTTCAAGAAACAATTTGACGAGTGTGACCCAGAAGTGTGTGTGGACATGCTGAAATCCCCGACCGTCAAGGCTTTCACAGCCCTCAAAAACAAACTGAAGAAGTCGGACAAGGTCTGGGTGCAGGGCTTTCTGGACGCTGGCGGTCTCGATGTGTTGTTGGACGCTGTTGACATCATTGGGAGCCGACGCGTCACGAACCTGTCAGAGGCACTGAAGCTGTTGGAGTGCGTCTCATGCGTCACAAAACTGGTCAACTCCAAGAGTGGACTTTCTTTCTTGGTCACACATGGCAGTTATACCCAAAAATTGGTCAAGGGTAAGACAATTTTGTTTCTTTTTCTTGTAAAACAAGGATACCACATATTTGCACAAATAGTAGAGTAGATGAAGAATCATATTCAGGTATTGGCTGGGATTGGAAATGTAGTAAGAGTGACAGTGGTTTAAATATGTACATGTAAATGGAATATTTTGACAATACACTCTGCTATCTCACAATGGTTACTGCATCGCATGCAGTTTCTATAGCATAACGAAGTGTTTACATAGCTGCTAAAGTTCTTCATCCTTTCCAACCGAGATATATGTACGTATTGGTCACTGCGTGAGAAATCACGACGAGTTACACGATTACTTTGTATTAAATAGAGAACACAGAGAAACAATCGATAATTGTAAGCCGTAGAATTGTGAGGTAAACATTCCGTCCAGAGATGTCCTGAGTTTATTGACTCGGACGGACATGTATCTTGATCAGTTTTGTATTGTGTGTATATGTAAACAGGCCCCGTCGTCACCAACTTTCCTCAAGTCAATACTCAGCCTCAACTCTGAGTTTTGACCTCAAATTCATGCACTTTTCTTATAAGGGTTTGAGTTGAGGACTGAGTTGAGTGATTTGAAAATTTTGGTGACGGTGGGGCCTGTTGTTTAATAGCCTACTCGAGAATATGTATCACACGTATTGGAGAAGTTAACTAATCCTAAAAAGGGTATAAATTTTAGTTTCAAGATTCAGTGTATAAAAAATATCTGCATCCCTAAAATAAACACTAAAAACAAAACAAATAAACAATAAAATAAACAAGACCTGCAACTTCCACCATGGAAGTAGTCGAAGTTTGATTTATGCATATCCTACATATTTCTAGATGCTAGTATGATAACTGATCATTTAGTGATTTAAACTGTTTATGAATTATAATATACTTTAGTTACTTCAGGTATATACTTCCGGTCTATACTTCACTTCTGGAGCCTATGATAACAGCGAAACGTATGCCTTGTTGATTTTATATTATAGGATGCAGAAACTTTAATTTATACTCTGATATAGATGGGTAGCACATATGTCGTCATAGGTTTGTCGAAAATGGATTTGAACAGTGCGTCTGTCGCTTAACTTTAATGGCCCGCCCCTTTCTACAAAAAAACTGTAACAGCTCTTCCTTCGCAAGGGAACAACAGTTTTATTTTATCCGACAATTATGTGCAAGATTAGATGATGAAGAGGTAAAACGCATTGATCGAAATTCGGAGCTATTTTTTCTTACGAAAAGATACATCTAAACGATTAATATTCTTGAATGGACGTAAAATTCCTAAAAATCGACCTTTCTTACAACGAACGCTACCTGTTTCAAATTGTTAAATTAAAAGCAGAATGGTTCGTTAAATCAGAACAAAAACCCTCACAAACACAACCTGGATATAAAGGATCCGGCAGATATATAATGAAGTATTTTATGTAAAATGGTGGTGGTTGCTCTTGCCTTTTATATTCATGATACATGTACCAGTCTGATCTAGATTGGGTTTTGTACGTTTGGGAGACTCCGCATTGGGAATCGAACTTGCAACTCAAAAAACATTTTCCAAAACCTTGCAATATTTACACCGAACCAGACCTTTTTATCGATTGAAGTATTAAACGTTAGAATTTGTGTGTCTATAAATTTGGCTCTTAAGCTACATTGTATAAATTTACGAGTTCACTTATTAGATAAGTGTTCACAGCTTGTAAAATCGTGTTGCGTTTCACGAGATTAACACCAACTGCAAAATTTATTATTCTTTGGTCTGAAACAATACCAATTGATTCATATATCAACACAGATGTGGAGAATATCACCATATCACTGTCCCTTCTCCCAGTGTGAGTAAATTGTCATTACAAAATACATATAAAGTCTAGAAAGTTCTCGAGCTCTTTGAATTACGGTTAAACTGTGTCATGCGCATTACATGTATTTTTAATTTGCAGACCACCGTATTTTATTTGAAACAAAGGCTAAAATGGATAAAATTTTCACATATTGATACCTTTAATCCTTTGATTGAATTTCACATCGTGTTTACAATTGTAAATATCCACATCAATACAACAAACGTGGAATCTTGCTTTAACAAATAGAAATTTGTTTGGATATATTTGGTACTCAGAAATTTTTAACTGGCTCTCCACAAACTACGTACGTGACCATATTTTACAGTCGACTAAAAATTGAAATGATAACGAGCACCCCCCCCCCCCCCTCCTTCCAGTCAACTTTTTTTTATGAAGTTGGAGAGGGGCTGATATGTCTTTTGTATAGCTAGTCCTAATTCAGTAAGTCACGTGCTATTTAACAATTAGTAAAAATAATAACCCGTTACATGTTCCTTTTTCTACAAATTTCCCAGTCACCTAACCAGCATTTGTAATTAAGCATATCAATTTGTTACGCTATTGTCTTTTCAAATCCAAAATACGCAATTAAAAGTAAAGGTTTAAGTGCAACGAAATGTGCAGTGAAGTGCAAACAGACTGTGCTGAATTGATTATCGACCGCTTAACCAACTGCATGCTTGAAGCATCAACAGAAAGCAGGTGCTAGAAAGAGCCTTTAACAGGCCAGATTTGAGGAAGTCAAAAAATGTTGACACATCTGGGTTTTGTTTTTTTTTTATTGCAAAGTGAAGCTTAATTTCTACATGCGATGTCGCTACTTCTTTTTTTCTTCTGATAATGGACTTGAGCCAATGCCTTGCCTCTCGAGAAAAGTGATTTGCGAGGCAATTTTTTCCTTTCGTTAGCATTTTGTAGACACAAATACTGGGATGAGTAGAAATTGTCTGTGGCCCTAGAGCTATTCTGCTACAGTAACAGTTTATGATGAATACAGTGTGTTTTTAATTGCATGAATAATTTAATATCGTCATGAAGAAATTGGCAACCTCTGGAGACATCTTTGCAGCTATAAATGAAATAGAAATTTGTGTACATTACATGAAAAACTCAATATTGATGGATGCATTTCATAATGCAGACGGAATCTTGCAATCAGACATATGTATCTTTTACTATATAGTACTTGCATTTTTCAATTCTTTGGAGCCATAATATATCTTTTTTTATAAAGAAGAAAGAAATACGGCACCGTTTGCATTTTACATAAACATCAGTAAAATACGGCAAGTACATGAACCATTTTCTCTAAAGGTTAGCAACTAATTATTTGTTTCTATCGGAATATCACCTCCATCCAGATAAAGTTGTTACATGAGAATAATCCAAATCCTATACAAAGACTGCACCCAGTGCTATAATAGAATATCTCGGATCAATTACGGCGACAGTCAACCCAGGGTCTTGCCGATACGTACGTAGCTTTTGAGACTTGCTTTTAGATTCCAAAGATTTTGAAATAGTGAATGAAGTATCCGTCGTTTTGCCCCCGAATCGATACAAAACTGCTGGGTTTCGACGTGTGAATACATCAGCCTTACTATATATATGGGCTCGCGCACCTGAAAACACGAGTGGACTCTATCTATGCCGCGACACCAGGAAGCGCTTCCTGGAAATTTATTATGGAGAATTCCGGGTACGTGTCCGATGTGGACTCAGAGCTAATATGTTGTCAGAGCTCCGATACCAATCTAGCAGACATCGTCAACGATCTGTCTTTGACCAATTCTTGTGTTTTTCTTCTACGTCGCCCTTCGGTGGTGAATTTTTGTCGTCTGCGAAAAAAGCTTGATAGTGACGACAAAAGGTGGATCTTGGATTTTCTGAGGCGAGATGGCCTGGATTTGTTGTTCGAGTGTCTTGGGGATTTGGCTAAGTACACTAGTAATTTTTCCAACCTAGTGCTTCGGATTGAGTGCATTATGTGTATAAAGACCGTGATGAATTCGGTGATAGGACTTCAGTCGTTAATTAGCACTGGGTATGGGCCGCAATTTGCTGGAGGTATACACACTTTTCTCATTTTTAACTACTTTAAATAAATATATGTTTTGTTTAAAAAGTATAGAAAAAATAAATCGAACTGTGGTGCCATCAAGACCAAGCTACATATATGAACGTTGAATTTGATCTTTCGTCATCCCTTTACATGAAATGATACCATGATTTTGTATATATTTGATCAACAGCATTTGTATGTACGTGTGCTATATCATATTATAACAAGAGCTTATTAACAGAAAATCACAATGTCTGTCAAAGTAATATGGATATTTGATATAGAATATGATGATTACATGTAAGTGTACAATGCAATTGATGTATGAAATATCATTCTACGCATTGGCTTAAGGTATGATGAAAACCATGATGTTCAGAAAATTGAGGATTGCTCTCTCTCTCATTCTCTCTCTCTCTTTCTCTCTCTCTCCATGTGCAACATATTTCAGTTAAATAACACTCTCACAGGCATACATGTACAGAATCAATATAAATTAATGAACACAAAAATTCAATTCATAACTTGATGTTGATGACAATCTCTGTCAGTTCCGAAAATTTATGTCAAACCTCTGTTGTCAGTGATTTTTATCAATTAAAACAATACGTCCCTTAGATCCTACTTGCGAGCCTCTCAATTACAGAACAATTGCAGAAAATTTAAACGATAGTCAAGCCTTCAGTTCGGGAATTTAATTTGGAGCTGCGAATCAATAGTTCTCATTTTCATCTGTTTTAAGGGAATATGCATCATCCGATTATCAAACATACGGGAATTTTGCTTTATTTTCAATTATACATTAAATCTCTTTGCTTCCTGCCTTCCGGCAACTGCGGAGCTTTAGTTACGAAACCGATGAAGATTCAAATTAATGTTCTTCAGCTGCAGTTCCGGCTCGATATAGGAAGTCGATGAGTTTCTCACAGAAATTTAGATTGTTTGAGTTATTATTGGTACAACCATACAAAAATTACTCGCAGGAATCGGTCTTTTAAAAGGAAAGCCTCACAGAGCTGGTAGAACAGTTTATCAGTATCACCAGATACATTGATCATGAAACAAGGATAGTCAAACATAGTCGAAAGGGTTTTGTTCTAATATGTTGCATACGCCGGTTTTGTTCTAATATGTTGCATACGCCAATTTATTATTATAACGCTGTTAGAGAGAGAGAGAGAGAGAGAGAGAGAGAGAGAGAGAGAGAGAGAGA
>WFKH01011581.1:23317601-23348446 GCA_016163765.1 Magallana hongkongensis | reverse complement strand
ACGCAGCCATCTTTTTTTAATTAGCTGTAAAGATGTTTTCTCTAGTGCAATTTACGACATTTTACGCATCATATCTACGTCGGTCTATTGGGAAGTCATTCTAATTTTAAGAAAACATCGATAGTACTTTTTGGGAGTTGATTTTAATCAGCTCTCCTATGCAGTTACTCGGGTAAACCGAAAGTGAAATAGTGTTTGGACCTAAGCACAAATAAACACCGCTGACAACATTTAGATTTTAAAGGGTACGATCAATTTATATATTTTTTGTAGTCGTACATTGTATGTATTCCTACGCCAGAGTTCAATATAGTCTCGTTCAACCAGACGCTCGGCTGTCTCCGTAAATCTCCGACACGCAGAGAGTCTCTCTTGCTTGTCGGAGATAAACGGAGATAGCCGAGCGTTTGGTTGTACGAATTGCTTGGATCCATACAATTTTTCAGAAAAATTTCGATTACTGATACGTAGTTTGATGGAATAAATTCGTTGAATATATACAACATGATTCCTATGGGTTTTCACGAAATTCTTGTCGGATAATTCATATTATAAAAATGTGCGTAAGTCAAATACATATAAGATATAGGAAACTATTTGCCATGCAAAATAACATATCGTTGATTTTAAAATAAATATTAATTGATAAAATCAACTCCCGTCAGTACTTCAGTACTTTGATTAATATATTTATCAGAAAAAATTGGAGTGAAACTTTAATACATGTATCTTCTCCGGTTTGTTCTTTTAAAGAGATCTATAGAATGCGGAAATGCAATTATTTCGAAATCCGTAGAATCTCTAAACGGGTTTTATCAATTTTTTTTCATGTTGCGTAATTTTTGCCAGCGAGCTTCTTGCTTATTACATTGGCATGGTATCCTATCCAGTAATATACCTGTTATTGTTTCAAATGTCTTCGTCATTTAGACAAATCACGTCATATCAGTGTCTGTTGCAGACATATCGTGTATATTCCAGTCATTTTCTGGAAAAGTGAAAACTGAAGCCAATTGCAATTCAGTCAGAACAGTAGAACATTAATTGTTATAGGAAACCTACACAACACGCTTCATTAATTATTTAAAGAATTCCGGCGAAAAAGCAATCTTTTATGGCGAAAAAAAATCACTCGATTGCTCATTATCGTATGCATGTACTTCGAAATTTCTATTTGAAACTTTTAGAAAAATCACAATTTCACATCATATTCAACACAAAAAATTAATATATAATACATATAAATACATGTATATATAATTCTTAGCGGACGTGGAGTCCAATAATGCTAATATATGTGTGAGAGAAAATGTACAATTACATTGTACATTGTATCATAAGATTTACTAATTTTCGGCCCTTTTCTTTTCATTGCAGCCCTTGACACTAATAACGTGATGGTAAAGAAGCAAGTGTTTGAACTGTTATCGGCACTGTGCGTTTACTCCACTGATGGATTCCGACTCACAATGGACGCGCTAGACAG
The DNA here is from genome assembly GCA_016163765.1 of Magallana hongkongensis. NCBI lineage: Eukaryota > Metazoa > Mollusca > Bivalvia > Ostreida > Ostreidae > Magallana > Magallana hongkongensis. Next base: position 23,346,960 of record WFKH01011581.1, on the reverse strand, counting down.
CTTTAAGGTATAAAGGATTTGCCATTATTTTCTAGCAATAGATTAACGAACTCTTGTTCTTGTGTCGCCGTCATTTACAGATGTTTTCTCATTTTCTGTACGTCAAAAAACTAGACTCTTTCTTCTTTAATTGTTAGTTTTGAATCAGACCTGAAGACAAATGTTATTACGTAAAAGAATTTCTATTCAGTTGTTAAACAGGTTTATGAGCTGATGAGCAGACAAGAAAAGAACCTGGTTTTTTGTAACCAAAATAAAAAGATCGAGAAGCAGAACTCCTTAAATAACGAAACCAATAGCGTAATTGGTTGATTTTTTTACGAGACGAAATTATTTGGAGAATATACCTGTTTAGAACGTTATGAGTTCAAAAGACATCCGAGTTTTTATACCTAATATATATTTAAAAAAATATACCTAGTTATTATATACCTTATTCACTCAGAGTAGTATGGTTTTGAAAGTAAAAAACATGATAAGCATCCAAGAAACAGCATTGTGTGACATTCACACCATTATCTTGGATGCTCCATTTCTTTTTCCACAAGAAAAGCTTTGATCAAATCGTCCTTCTGACGTGAAGTATTTTGTCTTTGGGATATTTTTTACTTCTTGTTACTTTCCCCCTTATCATTAAAGTAGGAAATGTAAATTATGCCTCTATTTGTCAGACACCCAATGCCGACGCGTCACTTCCGTTACATTTCAGTTCGTCGATAAATTAAACCTGGCACTTGACTTTAAATGTGTATTTATCGGTCTGGGTTTTTTTTAAAAGTCTTCGGTTATTTTAAGTTTTAAAAAATGAGAAAGCGAATTTTAAACAGACAGAATAGTATATATGACATCATACAATAACAATATTGCTGTTAGTTAGTTGAATCAGGTTTAGTTCAAATATTTTCACTTTAAAATTAGTACCTTACACTAGTATTCATTGTTTACATCCATCTTTATTTCACATCATTTCTCGAGAGAAACAAACTCCTGAAATGATATTCAGTATAAGAAAAAGAAAACCCAAACCTAAATACTCATTCTAACCCCCACCCCCACCCCTCCCAAAAAATAAAAATTTAAATAAAAAATTAAATTTGTAATTTTTCTCTGTGTCTTTTTACATATTGTCATTTTTAACATCATTTCTTCTACCCATAAATAACAGACGCTGAAAAAACAGAGATACCGCTTCAGTCTGATCGTAAACGAGCTCAGAATGGCCGACCTAGTTCCATACAAGACCACGCTAATGGCGTTCATCAACTGTATCATCGTGGCTAATGAAGAACTGGAAGACAGGACTAGAGTCCGCAATGAATTCATCGGTGGGTCTAAGTATTCACTTCAAGTCGAAATTTCGACATTAAGAAGTTGGATTGTCAACAAATTACCCATCATTGTCAACAAATTACCCATCATATCCACTTTAATACTGTTTTAGCCATAAACTATAATGTTTGTAAAGAAAAATTGTAAAATATTTTAGCTTTAAGATTTGAATGTTTTTCTATATCTTTGTATATAAGTCTTCTTCTTAAAGAGATTAATATAGTCTATAAAATACCCACGACCATCCAGCTCTCTTAACTCTAGTTAATGTGTATATCTTGATATAACGCGGATTGGGATCTGACTTTACGTGTATTCTATATTTGAAAAACAAATTAGGTTAAGTAGAAGATAAGGGACAAATATATACAGAACACTGGGCCAGTGTAGAAATTAAAGTGTACTAAGCACGCTAAAAGAGGTTTTCTAATTAGCAGGAAATTGAGAAGTAGTAAAACAGATCACGCAATGACTTGTTAAAATAAGAATCAAGAAATCAAAGTTAAAAATAAACAAATTTTTGTTTATAAATATAACTGATCTATTTCAGTGTGGATAAAAAATGATTGTTTAAATATAGAAAGTGTATTGATTTTCTGTTATATGGTTTTTGCGTCGTTTCTTTTGTACCGAAAATGAAACTCCGGGAAAGTCCTTTACATAGCAAAGCCTTCGGACTTTCAATTATGTAATATTATAACAATACATTGATAGTGAGGGGCTAAACATGAGTATAGCTTCATAGATTGTATAGTGTTATGGTCAATAAATATTATGGATGAATTTAACAGAATAACGTATGTAAAAGGTGAGACGATTTAATGAATTAACAGTATTGTGTGTTTAGAGTAATAAGTTTCACGTACGTTTGAATTGATACTCATTATTCAGAAATGACGTCAGCTTGAAATAAACGTTGACTATAAAATAGTTTTAATTATTATAAAACTGTTTATGAGATCAATTGCAATTATAGAACCATGAACGCAATTGGTAGTTGTCGGGCATCTTTAAGTAAATCTTGGCTATAAAATGGTTTTAATACTTATAAAACTGTTTATGAGAGCAATTGCAATTATAGAACTATGAACGCAATTGGCAATTGTCCACCATATGGTATGGATGTAAAACTATCTCATTGCAGGGTTGAACATACTGGACTTGATAAACAATTTACGAAACGAAGACGACGAAGACCTGATCATCCAGTGCGACGTTTTTGACGAGGAGAAACAGTCTGACGATGAAGAAATGGCCGCCTTGAATCCGGCCTGTGTTGATATTAACGACCACAAAGAGGTGTTCAACGCTCTTTACCACAAGGTCAGCAACTCAAAAAATAAACCCAACACAAAGCAGTATACAGAAATTCCCCCAGACACTATAACTTCCCGACTTGATGAACCACCCACCATTGTTACAGAGACGGTTCGATATTAGCACATCCCACTCAGGAGCATTTACGACATTAATACATTATTGTTATACCTGGGATCATAGAAAAAAGAGACCTCATAACCCTTTGCGTGATAGCTACCGGATTCTCCTCAACTCCGGCTCCCTTATTTATTTTTGATTTCAAAATCACTGAAGACCAGCCTTGAGTGGGTTTTTTTCTGCTTGAGAGAATAAAAGATTTCAAGATAGTGGGAGTGTAGTCGGTAGCTTATCATGCATAGTTGCAAAACCAGTTTCTTACGTTACGTACATACTCCAGTTATAAATAGTGCAGAGTTTAATGAATGAATAAATGAATAAAAAGTATTGAATGTCGCAATACAACCACTAGTTTTTTAAATGCAGTGTAGACTAGTCCATTATATATTAACGAAAAATTAACGTTGCTAGTCACAGGACTACATATAAAGAAATAATTTTAAAATAATGAGTATATCTACGACGAAAACTCTTAACTTAGTGTTACACTATTATTCAAGAGTGTTTTTTTTTCATCGAATTCTTTTAAAGGCTAGGGTTGAATGAAATATCTACCAGACTCCCAGACAGCTGGTGATTACATTGGCAATGTTCTCAAAAGTGAATCATGAACCAATCAAATTACAGAAAATCGAAATTGGCGCCAAATTTGAAAAGAATAAAATCTGGCCTATATCACATAGTATAGCCCCTGATATTATGTTGTAAAACACCAAAAAAAAATATCCAATCTACGTCTCAAACACCACAAATACAACACTTTCACTGAGAAAAATACTACATGTAGTAAATAATCATAATAATTGATCTATTCCATAGATACTTAAAAGTACAAAAATAACTTGCTCTTCTCCAGGGATCTCTTGATACATGAAGATAGAACTGGGTCAATGAACTCATGTGACATTATTTAATATGTAGGTCTACAATACTCCAATTGCCGATGTGTTCCTTAATGTGCTGCAAACCCTTCTTCAAATTGAACCGGAAAATCCGCTGAGGTAAGACTTTATCGGATCGGATTTTATCTTCTCTTTGTGGTTTGTTTGATATGCTGTAAGGCTGTCGTTAACCAAGTTACTGTCTGTAGGAAAAAGGTAAGCTAGGTAATTAAAATCATCAGTGAAATATCAAAAGTCTCTGACTAGATAACATGGTATCCTGGACTTTGATAAAAACGAGATTGCTGAATAAAGAATTTAATTAAAAATGGGCGTGATTTCTATACACTTGAAATTTAATTTATAGTAACTTGTTAAGAAAAACGAAAACAACCTTAAAACGAAATATTAAAAAAAAAAAACTAAGATTTTTGAATTGTGAAGACAGTAAGATATTTTGCAAATAAACGAAACAGATTGTTTTAAGTACCCGAATATTGAAAATACGCATTGATACCATAATTTAAATGGTCAACCAAATGTTTTATTTTCAGTGACGTCCAGTGGAACATTGTGGAGACGTCAGTAAGAAGAGCCTTTCTGATTGATGAGGCCCACATCAACAGATCTGCCCTGGGAGGAGCGGATGTACTACCCAAGTACCCGGGGAAGTCCACGGGAGTTCAGACCGACCCTATCCCCCTCAACAGAACGCTGTCCGAGCCACCTCGAGTGAACGTTCATTTAATGACCAGTGTTATAAAAGAACATTCCGCAGATATTAAAGAAGCTTTAGAAGCAAGGTTGAGTAGCCATCCAAAGCCTTCCTGTGATACTCTCAAGCGAATTGACAAGGAAATAGACCGTTGTTTTGATTTTGTGAACGACAATCCATCTTCGTCTGATGCCGTTAAAAATGACGGCGCTTCAGAGCCGTCTTCCCAACTAACAACGAATGAGGTGAATATTAGCAGTTCCGAAACATCAACGACATTTTCACCCCCTCCACCCCCGCCTCCTCCGCCTCCTCCCCCTGTACCAGGAAGTCAAGAATTTAATCGATGTCCTCCTTTTAATTCATCTGATTCAGCACCTGTCCCTCCACCACCACCTCCACCACCCCCTCCACTCCCAGGTACGGGTCATTGTCCCCCTCCACCTCCCCCTGCTCCGCCCCTTCCACCTGGTGTAGCCCCACCCCCTCCCCCTCCTCCGCCTCCCGGCATGGGGCCACCCATACCACCCCCTCCCCCACCACCCCCTGGAGTTAGAATTCCGGCCCCTCCTCCACCTCCCCCACCTCCGGGTTGTGGACCCCCACCTCCCCCGCCGCCACCTGGGATGGTGAAAGCACGACCTGCTCCATTGACATTCTCCAGTAATCAAATTGCATCTAGTACAATGTGGACGCCAACTCCTAAACAGAAGATGAAAACATTCAACTGGACCAAAGTCCCATCTCATACTATATCGTGTAAGTATGAACAATTGCGAAATATAAGCATTATGATTTCACAAATATGTATATTTTAAATATACCCGGTATATTCATGATTTCTGAAAGACACGTATCATAAGTTATTATTGTCAGAAAAACCATATAATATAATCATGCATGTCTATCAAATGCAGCCCATGAAAATGTCTGGAAAGAAATCTTGGACATGCAGGATCACATCAGCGTGAAGTATGAAGCCTTGGAACAGCTGTTCTGCCAAAAGCAGATTATGAAGGCCAAAGAAAACGAGAAGAAAAAAGTGAAACCGCCATCAGAGGTAAATATGAATGGCTCCGTTGTCCCGAGAAAGTCTGTCGTGACGTAAAGAAGCCACATCAAGATATTCAATTAAGTGTTTTAGGTGATTGACAAACCGTTCGTGTCGAAGTGCAGTAAAGCTTTGTGAGAATTGGAAAAAGCACGTCTGGGATCTGTATATGTCGATTTGTTTCCGCTTAGAGGCGACCAGTTCTGTTTCAATGGTTAATTTTATTGCGAAGCCATCGGGGTTTTTTTTTTTCGTAAACGCCTTCTTTTTATTAAAATTCATTCTCTTGGTGTTGTTTGCTGTGTCTCATTCAATTTTTGTACGATCACGAAACGCTCAAAAAATCTATCAATTTTGATAGAGTTTTTTATAATTGTTTCAATGTCTTATTTGTCTTGTTCCAATTATTATAAAAATTTTGTTTTCATGTTTTCTTCTTGTTCTAGATTTTACTACTTGATACGAAAAGGAGCATGAATGTAAATATCTTCCTGAAACAGTTCAAATGCAACCACAGTGAAATCATTTCAATGATTGAGTCTGGCGATATGAATACCATTGGTTCAGAGCGCCTGCGCGGTTTGCAAAAAATACTTCCGGAAACCGATGAGGTATTGTTCTGTACCTACAGTAAAGTGATCAATTTTCAAATAACTCTATTTCATGACTTAAAAAATATTAATAAATTGGATTTATGTAATATATTGTTTAAAGCATGTAAGACTTTGTTTTGAAATTTACAAGATCTTTATTCCATGTTTGATAAAACGTGATGGTCGTTGAGTTTCTTTGCGGTTTTGTTTCATATTTCTCTATTTTTTGAAGTGAGGTGTCAATAGGTTAAGGGTTTTTTTGCCATCAATGTTCGCTCCGTGCTTCAATTCTAGTATTCTGCTCCGTCATCGATCTTGTTTCAATTGAATTGTAACATTATCATGTAGATGCAATTTCAAACACAATAATTAAAAAATCGACATATTCCTGCAGGGGTTCGATGTTTAACTTAATATTTCACACCGTGGATTAAATATTTTTGTAATAGTAACATAATAATCTCATGTAATACGATATATTACACGGTATGTCATTACTTTCGTATATATAACAGCTGTTACAATGTAATATAGTGATAACTGTTCAATACATGAAATAAACCACTTAAAAAAAATTTTTTTTTGAAGTATTATTGATTTGGACTTTGAAAAAACCCCAAAGATTATAATACTCTTATTAATTTGTGCTTTAAAAAATTGAAAATTATCAACTAATAAATAATCACTTCTCCTTTTGCAATAATATAGGTTGAACCCGAGTATTTCAGTGCGTTGATTAAAATCAATACAGACCGTAGTACTATCCTGCTACCATCAACGTTCCACAAATATCGCGACATTTGTTACAAGTAATATTTGCTTTTCCATTTTAGATAATCCCTGCGCAGTCCTTAATTTTTTTTTTGGAGTTGCTACTACATTGTAACATGTGGTAAATCGCCTATTTTGTGGAAAGGGCGATTTTTATTGTTTTATTGTTTGGGAAAAATTTTCCTATAAAATGTCATCTGTTAATTAAGCAAGTAGCCAAACTTATTGGACAGTAGATGATATGCATAATTAAAACTCGTACCAAATGTCATTGTGAATTTCAATCTTCAGAGCAATTTTTAAATAACTGCAATTTACCATTAACCACCACTTTGCGCATTTTGAAACATAAATTAATTGAATATTTTCCCTATACTCTCATACCTAAGTTGCAAGGAATTTCTGATTACTCGTTGTCTGTCTTCCGTCCATCTGTCTGTTTGTCTGTCCGTCTGTAAAATATTCAGTCACATATTCGACCACTTCTCCAGAAACACGGGGCCAAATTCAACCAAACTTTGCATATAGCTTCCTTCATGTGAAGGCAAATGAAGCATGCATACTAGTTTAAACAGAAAATTAACCCACAGATCTAGAAAATAAGGTTGTGTCAGATCATTATATCTAATTTTAGAAACCTTTTTTTTCTTCATCTTCAGGTAAACCTGGTGAAAGGTTTCGAAGGCGACAAAGAAAAGCTAGGCAATGCAGAGAAATTCTTCTCCGTACTCATTCTGTTACCAGCCTTTAAAATTCGTATCGACGGCTTAGTTCTAAAGGACGAGTTTCGGGTTACTATGGACTCGTTGCTACCTAACATCACCGCCTTTGTGAGTGCGTGCCAACACCTCTTGGAGAATGAATCCTTCAAAGTCTTCTTACGTTACGTATTACATGCTGGAAATTTCATGAATGCGGTAAGTATAATGATAGTCTAAAAAAAAATCAAAAATTATGAAATGTAGATTATTGAGAACACAAGTATAACAAAAAATGTCATGGCTCAATTTTATGCCTACATGACTCCACTTGTTTTATATGTGACATAATTTTTGACCAAGTCTTAAAGTTTGTGTGTTTTATTTTCTTTCGCCAATGCTTTGGTACTGAAAAGCCTACAACTGGTTAGCTAAATAATTTTAAAAAAAACATACCTCATACTATATCAAGAAAACATTCCTTTTCCCCCAACAATTTTTGTCGAACTGGTCTTCATGAGATTATGCTGAATATGTCATCCCGTAACACAAATTCAACATTATTCCCCACTTTTTGGAGGTGAGGTGGGGTTTGGTTTGATGTCCATCAGATGACCTCAAGAACTTAACTTACATAAGCTTTGTCATAAAATTAGTAACAGGCTTATGGTATATTGATATCTAACCATGTAATCTTTTTACAGGGAGGGTACGCTGGCAATGCTATGGGTTTCCGCATCAACTCCTTGAATAAGCTGATGGACACGAGGGCAAACAAGCCGCGGGTCACCCTCCTACACTACCTAGTGGGGGAGGCGGAGAAAGAGAACCAGGACGCCCTCAACTTCGTGGAGGAGCTCTCCCCAGATCTGTCCAAAGCGTCAAAGTGAGCCTAGTTTCTGCAACTAATGTTAAGCTAAAATTTTTGAAGCGAATTTAATATACATGTATTTTCACTAAACACAGATTTTTGTGGATTTTGTTGTTGAGTTTATCCAAGAGATCAAACTTTTATGCTCATCAAAATAAGATATGAGACACTCAAATTAATGTATCCTCGAAACTGTTTATTTTGATGAAATTGATGTCTATGAATATTAATGATATTACGTACAGTATAATCCTTGTAGCATAAATCATGATCACATATGCCTATTCTCATCCTTTTACAAAACTAATTTGTGTTGGGTTTCAAATAGCAGTTTTATAACTCTGTGTAAAAATCTTGTTTTTAAAACATTATTTGATATTTGTTGCATTTTTTGATTTGTGCTTTTTAAGGTTCACAGTAGATGCTTTAACAGCGGAAGTGAGGCAAATTAAAACCAGCGTTACTAAACTCCATAAAGATCTAGAGAGCTGTCCGGATGACGTAAAAAACCAACTCAAAACTTTTATACAAGTAAGGCATATAAATACAACCTTCGTGAAAATATGGACTGTGATTTTTGGATATCAGTAATTTAACAACAGATGCCAAAATTTCATTAGATTTGCCAAATGAAGGGAAAATTTTTTTTAAATATTTGTTAGTTCAGCATAAATATATAAACCAATTTTAATCGAATTTGATGTTAGTTTCATTACTATATCAGAGTAATTGTGCGAATGAACCTATCATCTTATTTTCTATTCTAACTAGCTACATTTAAATAAACATTCTACCCATCATCTACGTGTATATACTGTACATACACTTCCCCAAGAGATATCAAAATTAATTTACCACTGTGCTGTTCTTCATAGGATGCTGATAAGGAGATGGAGTCATTGGACAAAGGTCTACAGAAAATATCCGAGCTGACAAAACAACTGGTTAATTATTTCTGTGAAAACGAGAAAAGTTTCAAAATAGAGGAATGCATCAGTAACTTAAACACGTTCTGTGATCGAGTGAAACAATGCCAAAAGGTAAACATTAGTACAATGTATAATGATGTTATCTACATGGTTTAATGGTATGGATTGTCAGAGCCTGCATCCTCTTAGAAAAGAGGATCCCTGTTTAAAAATAGGAAAATATTAAAATTTAATCGAAATTTAAATTTAAAAAAAAGTTGGTTTGCTCTTAGGTAAATAATACCGGTAGTTTATTGCAAGAAGAAAAAAAAAACACTGTCAAAAATTAAGTTGGATTTGATTGGTAATTTGATTTAATTTAATTTAATTGTTGACCATTCGACCTCCTTGAATAACATAAAATTTGTCTAAACAAAAATCCACCTTGTTTAAACAGGAGAATCTGCAGAGGAAACAGCAAGAAGAGAAAGCCGAGCGTAGAAAGAAACAACAACAGGAAATGGCAAACAGACGGACCAAAAGTAGATCAATTATTATCGTTACTTTGGTATTTTCCTTTGATGAAGTTATTTATTGTAGGCCTGTTTGACTAAATATTAATTTGAATTTTTTTTTTTGCTTAAGGTGGCCCTACTGTGATAGAACCAGAGGAAGACGGCTGTATTATAGACCGCTTATTGCAGGATATTAAAAAGGGATTCAAGCTCAGGAAAACAAGCCCGTCGCCTTCATCTAGCAACAAGAAAGATGTCAGAAGTTCACCTCTCCCTTCTCCAAAGCGAGTCGTTAAAATGGCGTCATCTCCTTCGTTGGATGTTCGAGCCACAAAGGTTTCGTCATCAGTGGTTGACACTGTGAAAGAAAACAACGAGGAAATTAGGAAAACAAGTGACATAGGGAGGAAGGAATCGGGCACGGAATTGTCAGAAACTTCCATTAAAGAGCCCGAAAAAACACAACCGGAATGTTCTTCCGAGAATTTGTCAATTACTTCTAAATCACAATCAAATAATGATCAAAATAATGACGTTAAGTGTGTAGTTGATGACCTTAAATGTGTTGCTGGTGACGATGTAAAGTCTTCTGTCGGCGAAAACGGGATTTCTACGCAATCTTTGGAAGAGGTCCCCTTAAAACATTCAGCGACAGACTCAGTGGCGTAACTGCATGGCATTAATTAAAACATTGTTTTCCGATATTGTGATACTTGGAGTTGTACAGTCTATGAATTCTATTCTGTATTCATGTTTAATTATATATCAAATTAAAATATTTTTGATTTATTACACTTTTTATCATTATAGATAAATCGTCGATTATTTTACTTTTTTGGATGATTACTAAGTAAACATAAAAGCCACCCTTGATTCTGCATGTCAAGTGGAGTACAGGGCTCAGTGGTCAAAGGTCGCTGGCTCGAGCCTACCAAGCTGCATTTGGGTACCGGCTTACGCTGGGGATTAACCTGCGATGGACTGGCGTCCCATTCAGGAGGAGTCAATGACTTCCACCCGCTTTGCACCATAAAAACCGGGAATAAGAGCGGGTCTTACACAGGTGTCTTAGGTGAAATTTACGTGATAAGAGCTTCATATGAATTACACGTGAGCTTCATGTGAAATTCATGCGAATTGAAATTCGTGTGAATTTTTTCCTGTGAATTTCACATAAAATTTACGTCAGACAATTGCCTGTGGATGTACTGCATGTCAAGATTAGGCCCAGGAGCAAATAAAACATAACTTTTCTTCATAGATTGTGAGTAAATCCTCATTAGTAGAGCGACAATACCATTAAAAATTTGATTTTGATGTATCGACTTACCTCGGGGCTAATTTGTACCTTTCTGGGAAGATATAATATTAAGTTATAATTTTTATCCGGTCGTAGAATTTTCTATGGTCAAATTTTAAAATATTTAAAGGTCAAAGATCAATTACTGATGTATGACCAAAAATTTACAAACTGAAATAATTTGTAAAAAAAATCATATTTAAACATCTTTATAAGATTTTTGTTTTTGTTTTGTAAGTTGTATATATCAATATGAAACAAATATATTTACCTATAATGTCCGTCTGTCTGTTTGTATGATTAAGCGTTTTTCTTCAAATAATAATATTTTTGAAGGTTGATATGTAATTTTATGTGTATATTTCAAAACAATCATACACAAATTAGAAATATATACTATAAAAACTAAAATTAACAAGAAGAACAATTAAGCTAAATAACCTTACATGTATATTCTTTGGTGATTCATGCGGGATATGAAGGTGGCGACATTGCAGAAAAAATACATAACCCGCGTTATCGGGTTATGTTAATTTTTTCTGCAATGAACACTACCTTCATAACCCGCATGAATCATTAAAGAAAGCATTTTATTGTTTATATTTACATCTTTCTTATAACAAATTAATAAATTGACAGTAAAAAGTAAGCAAAATTCAATAAATTACTGTTAATGTACATCAGTACGTTAGCTAAAAGAAACAGCTAAATCGTCTCCTAGGGGAATTTGAGTCTGACATCATCATGATTATTTCGTGCAGTCCGTGATTTTTCTTAGGTCGCTGTAGGTTTCGACCAATCGATAAACGGGGCATGTAGATTTCATTACTGTCAGTTTCTATACAGCTATGAATTAACTATAAGTTTCCGTAAGAAATAGAGGGAATCATACTCGGTAGATGTAAATATATAGTAAGTATTAATTGTAACTTTAAATTAATCAAAAATTTTTTAAAAGTGATCCAGGTACATAAGAAATTAAGGTTTATATCTGGTGGAAGAGATGACATGAAATATATTTTTTCATCTGTTCGTCTCTGCATATGACCTAAATGAAAATAATATGACTTCTAATGCCAATAGAATAATAGGCTACAAATTTTCAGTTTTCTTGACGTTTTAACCGATTGGACACGGAGCAAAGCTTTGAACAAGCAGGATATTCCATGCAATAATAAATATTGTTTTCCCTCGGACTGAAATGCCACACTTTCATTGGTTTAAACATAGCACGTGATTGCCTCATATATCTCTATGTAGGTTCGGTGAGGATTAATGTTAGGCAATATGGCCGTCATTGGCCGCCGCTTCGCCTACTCATCTCGACATTTCATATTATTTAACACAGAAACCGTGTTCCTTATTATATAAGTTCTTAAAATATTTAGAGTAGTTGCCCTTTGAAATTCTTTAAAATTAGAGTAGTTGCCCTTTGAATATTGACGTCACATTGTTGTGTCTGGAGCAGAACAAAATGGCAGCATCGAGATTCGCTCAAATCTCTGCAGAGGAAAGGGAAAAAACGTTTAAGATTGAATAGCAACAAAACATTGTAAGAAAACATTAGTGAAGCGAAGATTTTCAAAGAGTATTTAAAAGGTGAGATTAATATTTTGAAGAGTTTAAATGAGTTAAATTGGACGAGATGTTAGGCAACTTGTATACATGGGTTTGCGTGGATCATCGCTTTTGTGAATAAATGTGTCACTTGATAGTCCTCGGGAAAACAAAACACTTATTAGGTTTGTTACTGACTCACTACAGAAATATAGGTTGATCAATCTCATAGACGGCTCGGCTTCGCCTCGCCATCTATGAGATTGATCAACCCCATATATTTCTGTAGTGAGTCAGTAACAAACCTAATAAGTAATAATGAATGCATACAATTATAATATGCAATGTATTATTTAAAGCCTGCAATCCATGATTTTGAAATATGCTAGAAATTTCATAATTTTTGTAACATTGAAATATAAAAGCTAATTTTTTAAATACATTTTTATTATTATTATCAAATTGAAAATCACGAATGACATTTGTATGCACATATAAATCTCTACAAAATAAACATATAAGTAAAATTAAAATAGTCAATTAAGTATGCCTTTTTAAAGCATTATCTTATCGGCATATTGTCCTACGTAATGGGTCTCAAACTGTAATTTAATCGTACGTCTGTTATATACACAGTTTAATTCTAACAAAAACTACATGTAAGTTTTCTCCACTGGAACAAACACGAAAAACTTTTGCACATGAGATTTCCTTCCTCATATTTATTAATCATACTTTAGAAGAATTGGTGCAGTATCCATAACAACAGATCAATAATAGCAGAGATTTAAATATTCTAAATGTTTAAGAAGAACTCTCTAATAATGGAACAAATCAAAATCAATGTATCAAACTTACTATAATCTTATCAATTTGTTGATAAAATGTAGTAGCGAACCAAGAGTACAGTATTAAATTGTAATCTTAGAAGTTTTCAACTATTTCGTGAAACAATCATAAATACAAGTAAATATAATTCATTTTTTTTAATCTTGACAAACAATCTAAAATACGAAATATGCTCATTTCTTCACTTTAATTGTCATATAAAACTGATTTGATGAGAAATCTCTAAAATGGGACAAAACTGTTCGAAGAGGAGCGTGCAATTAAGGAAAAATACGTTCTATCACCAAGTACATGTGTATGTCGATTTACGAAACTAAAAATATTTGTTATAGGTATGCCATCACTTCACTATGTATATTGTCTAAACATGCATGAATCATTAGTGTACTAGTTGCCTCAGTATCTATGGATGTGATCTTTTTCACCCTTATAATTAAACATCATGGTTTAAGCTAACAAGGCATTTAACACTATCGCATAATCCTTCTTGTGTTCGACAGTTTATGAATACCAGACTTTGAGTTGATCGATGCTTGTTTATTTACAAGACAAATATTAAAAATATATACTTGTATCGGGCTTTTAGATAACAATTACTATAATATAAATAAAATATCGTAATTTAAATTTTTAAAAATGAAGAACAAGAATGGTTGACAACAAAGTAAAGAAAACATCCAGACGCTCAAATCTTCAGTTTTTTCTCATTTATAAAAATATTTGACTTGAGAAAACTCTACGACCAGACAAAAATGTTTGAAGAGGGTGATATCATATGATAAAAAAATAACTTTCAACCGTGATGTATGCCGGTCCATTAAACTCGAAAAATAAGCGACATTTTCTATCTTTGTCACGCAGGGGCCAAGCCCGTTTTGACATTAATTTCAATGAAACCATAAACAAAGAGTTTGGTTACATTGAAATTAATGTCAAAACGGGCTTGGCCCCTGTGCTTTGTCACTCCACTACATCAACGAGTAGGGTATGTTGTTGTTTCAACCAACTTTTAAAAAAAAATCTTTTCGCAACAACTACATGTATCTAGATTATCTCTCTTTGATCGGATTACAGTTCGGATGGCAAGGCGGTCAGAAACAAAATGCGTTATCCTACAGATTGAGCGATTCTACGTATGTGAAATATTGACATAACAGGTTATTTCCTGTTCATAGAAAATGATATTGATTAAAGGAAAAAAATTACTTGAATAATGTAACATATTGAAGGAGTAAATATTTAAATGCACAGTTTAAACTAAATGCATGATTGTGATATTTTTCTGCACACAAATGGTTAATAATTCATACTGGTTATTAAATTTGAGATTGGCAACGTAACAGTCTATGAATTAACTGGGTTGTAAAAATTTAAACTGTGCAATCATATATTTTATGTCTAAAGTTCTCATTTCATTGCCTCTGATGGCAGTTGGAGACCATTTTAATGCTCCACGGCAAAAATATCCCCCCAAAAAGCAGCCGAGCGCGTGAATTGCATGTTTTTGTTTGTTTGTTTGTTTGTTTGTTTGTTTTTGGTGTCGTTAAGGACATTAGAATTGAGAGTTAATATATTCAAGTGAGATGACGTGAAAAGTATTACCCAGTTTGAAACAGAAAGGGAAGTTATATACATGGAGAAAAAACCGTCGGACTAAAAGAATGTGGTGGGGTGGGAGGGGAAAGAGTCTGCCTCATATATATAGGTGCAAATATCGCAGTCACTGCATATTTATGCATATATGCAAAACGCCTTTTTATTATGATAAATAGTCTTCTGCAAGTTAATATATTTAAGTGATGACGTGAAACGTATACACAATCCAGTTTGAAATAGAAAGGGAAAACCATATGCATGAACAAATGTCGCGCTATTTAAAGAATATAGTGTGATGGTAGGGGGAAAGAGTCTGTCTATTCCATAGTTCTAAGTATTATTGCAGTCATTGTATATCGATGTTTGCAGAACGCCTGTGTATTATGACAAATAGAACACAGCCTTTTGATATCATTTTTTTTACATATAGATGTACATACCTGCATTCGGAGAATGAAATTACCGATACTTTAAAAAATATTTACTTTTATTATTTATTTGACATTTCAGAATTATTTTGTTGTTGTTTAATAAATCTCGAAAAAAGCTTCCTCGACATGCTTTTGTTCTACCGAGTTAAACAGAAGTTTTTCTTTGGATCTCGAGAAAAAATTCTCTCTATATAAGAATATGCGGAAACTGCATTTTCTGAAAGAATGTCTCAGGAAATTTCACGTTAATATTGATTCAAGTAGAAAGTAGAGAAAATTTATCAAAAGACTTTTTTTTTTTACGAATACGACACTCTTCTTTAAAAATCGATATTCCTAAACGTTCTGAACTTGTAAAGAGTCAAGGCTATTACAAATATGAGGTCACCTTTGATCGCTAAAAAAAAAAAACCCAGGTAAAACATGAATTACCCAAATATTGCAAAAATGCAATTTACATGTGTTACCTTCAAATTCTATTGAAATGCCTGTTAAAAAGGAGCTGATATTACACACTGGCAAATGGAGTGGGCGAAATATTTTTTCTTGTCTTTCTTTGTATTTCAAAATCATAGCCTGCTCTGAAAATTGTCAATTCATTTTAAATGCGTTTTGCACATAGTGAAAATCTTTCGAACAGTAAATGTAAACTAATGCCGTTCTTTATGGAAGGGAATTGCCGCCAAAAGTCTTTGTATCTTGCTTTTATTCTTATTATGCTTACTTCTTTATTCTTCAGTACATTTACACTTGTATATCACTTTATTGTTTTCATATTCGTGCTTATCCAATTTCACTTTGATTCTCTTTTCTTCTTTATGGTTTGAATAATTCTATGTTGCAATATTCTCTTCTTATTCGTGTAAATTCTTACTTCTATCTCTGTTACAAACGTGAATTCAATCACGCAAACCATAAAGCACTTTCAATAAAGACGAGTACAAGTTGTATGAATTTAATGTTGCATTATGACGCCAGGCGGCAGTGTGTGCGCTACAATTGCTGCTCCCCTATACGAAAAAACAACAACAAAGAAGCTAGCTTTGCTTTATAAAAATGCGGGATGTTTCGCACCAGGACATTTCGCTCCAATATCACTCCAATATTTATATGTTCAGATCAAAAAAAAATTTTTTTTTCGAGACGGGGAGGGGTGGGGGGGGGGGGGGGGGGGGGGGGGGGTGGGGGGGAAAAATTTATAACTTTGTTTGATTGGGGGGGGGGGGGGGGGGGGGGGTGCGGTCCGAGGCTTACATGTATTTCCAGTAAGTTTACTATGTGAATTTAAAAAAGTTTGAATTTTCAAGGGTGGTGGGGTGACTGGATCCCCCCAAACTTCTAAGTCCGCGCATCAGTTACATGTATATATGAGGCGCTGTGTTCTCAAAGTTCTCACAATTAGCACCCGTATTATAATTATCATCATAGAAAGCTTGATATGGAAGTCGGTCAATTGAATTCTTCATTCAATCAAGACCAGTTCACTGGTAGACATGTATGAGTTTCATGACTGTAAGTTACCGTAGCTTAAACACCTTCAAAACTAAACAGGGACATTCAGTTACATGTACATGATTGATAAATAAACTCTGGCTGTGAGTGATACATACTGTATATACATTTTAATCAATTCAAAAATTTGTGTGAATAAGAAACAATTAGAACTTAAGTTTTGTATTTTGGAAGAAAAAAATATTTTATTTAGAACTGAATATATGAATTTTTAATAAGACTTGTTTTAGATTTAAGATTGAAACGTATATTCATCCATATCACATACCGTATTTTAATCTCTTTAGCCTGATTTATTTTTGTTTACTTTGTAATGTGTAACTTAATGTGTAACGTCACTGATACTTTAGATTCGTTAATTTTACCGAGTATATTTAATTCTGCGATTCCGCCGTTTTGTGCCAAATCGCAAGAATATAGAATCGCGTGCACCGAACTTTGTTTTCATTTCACAAGTTCGCAACTTTCAGAAAAATAAGTGAGATTTTAAAACCTGCAAGTTATGCTGATCGCAATTTCAAGCCTTTTAATTCCTCGCGTTTAATCAGGAATATACAGTACTGTAGCATAATGAGAGTCAGATAGTGATTCATGCACTTGATAATTTTCACACGTACTAGTGGACAGGACAAACTATTACTAAGCATTACGTAACCTGGCCCTTTTATTGTTTTTCAAAAACATCTGTAAGTTCAATTTACTTTTATTTCATTTCTTGTCTCTTACCACCACATATTAACGGTTCAAATCGATAATAACAGAAATTAACGACTCAGTATTATTTCTATTCACATTCGTTTCCATTGTGTGTGTGTGTATATATACTAGCGGAAAAAAGAAACTGTGCATTATTTAATATATGAAAAAACATTTAAAAATTACAATGAACAAATTTTATTTTTTGTAATACTGTTAACACATGTATTCGTAACAACATCTCATAACACATTAATGTCAACATCGAATAACGTCAATTTCAGCACACTCGAAAGTCACTGTTATTTAAAATTGAATTAACAAAATTAATAACGCGTGTGACCACCATTTGCGTTCACGCATGCTTGACAGCGACGCCTCATTGATGCCACTAAAGTGTTCAGAAATGTTTGAGGGATGTTGTTCCAGATGTTGGTTAAAGCCTGGCCTAAATCAGCCAATGCCACTGGCTGATTTGGTAAACGGCGTAAACGTCTTTCCATTTCATCCCAGACGTGCTCGATTGGCGACAAATCGGGGGAAACAGCTGGCCAAGGCAAGACATCGACATTCTGTTGAACAAACAAGTCCCTGACTACACGTGCAACGTGTGGCCTTGCGTTGTCTTGCTGCAGAGTGATGTGATTTTGATGTCTCTGTATGAAGGGTATCACATGACGCTGAATAATTTCATTTCGATAGCGGTGAGATTTACATTGACAATTTGTAGAGGGGTCCTTCCACGTGCTGATATTCCACCCCACACCATAACGATACCTCCACCAAATTGTCGACGTTGCACAACACAAGCGTCCTGGTAACGCTCCCCAACGCGACGATACACCCTACAACGGCCGTCACTCCTATCCAAATGAAATCTGAATTCATCAGTGAACAGAATATTGGCCCAGTCCTGTATTCTGAATCGCAGATGTCGTGTGCACCACGTTAGTCTGGCGATGCGATGACGTTGAAGCAGTACTGGGCGCACCGCTGGACGTCTTAGTCTGATGTTTTGCTCGCGCAGACGATTACGCACAGTTCTTGGACTAATTGGTCGAAGCCCTGGAATGCTACGGGCAGTCAAACTTGCTGTCTGGAAACGATTTCTCAGATGCACAAGTCTAATGTGGTTGTCCTGTTGACGTGACGTCACACGAGGTCGCCCAGAGCGCGGTCGATCCTGGGTGTTGCCAGATCGTTGCAAACGTCTCCATAATGACTGGATGGTGTTCCGATGAACTCCAAAGTGTCTTGCTACAGTATTTTGTGCCATTCCAGCTTGCAGCATCCCAACATTACGTTTGTTTTCGTTGAGTCGTGGCATGACATAGGGGTAAATTTTGTTGAAACTTAAGTGATTTCCTTAACAAAAAAAGTTTAAGCAAATCCTTTACAGTTCTTATTCCAAACAGTATTGGCCCGTAAAACTCGTGCGTACAAATTCGTCAATAAACAACAGGTGCTCACTAACCATGAAGAAGTCCGTGCACCCGGACGGTTATCATCCGATATTGTCAAAAACAATACCATTATCGATTGTTTATATTTTATAAATACAAACAATAGATATAGAAAAATTATACTAAATTTCATAATGCACAGTTTCTTTTTTCCGCTAGTATATATACGAAATTAAGTCACCTGTCACACACACACACACACGCGCGCGCTACTTATTGCATTGCGGATCTAGAATGGGTGTCAGATCCACACCCCCTGGAGAATTCAAACTTATTTAATCAACCAATAAAATCTCAGACCCCCCCCCCCCCCCCCCCCCCCCCCCTTAGCACCGCGCAAATGCATTGTACATGTTTATAAAAAGAAAGCGTATCTTTTTGAGCCTGCGTATATCATAGCTTTTTAAAAAGTTGATTACATCTATTTCATATTCCTATACTGAGCACTTAATTTGATCTGTTTCCAATTCATGATATTTATGCCATTCGTTGGTTTTGTATTCATGAATCTTCGGGAGCAGCAATTGTAGCGCACACACTGCCGCCTGGCGTCATAATGCAGCATTAAATTCATACTTGTATTCGTCTTTATTGAAAGTGCTTTATGGCTTGCGTGATTGAATTCACGTTTGTAACAGAGATAGACGAATAAGAAGTGAATATTGCAACATAGAATTACGCAAAACATAAAGAAGAAAAGAGAATCAAAGTGAAATTGGATAAGCATGAATATGAAAACAATAAAGTGACATACAAGTGAAAATGTACTGAAGAATAAAGAAGTAAGCATAATAAGAATAAAAGCAAGATACATAGACTTTTGGCGGTAATTCCCTTCCATAGTTCTTTGAAAATGTAGTTTATTTAAACAGAAAAAAATATCAGTGTTTTTTAGAGTCTTTGATATATTTTGGTGATACGAATAGTTGGAGTCATTGGTTTTACATTTGAAATATACGCGTAGAAAGGAAATAGCACTGATATCGACATTTCCGTCAAATTTACTCCCGAAAAGAAACATAGTGAAAAGTGAAACCAATACCCCTTATCCATGTTTTATGAAAGTAATATCATTCATCAATACAATCTCAAGTTTAAATAAAATGTAATTGTACCAGGTGGTAAATGAACAGGTATGAATTCAACACTAATTCAAAATAAAGGCGAATGTGGTTTTTAAAAAAGAACAGATTTTCAAGAAAATGGTACATCTCCTCTCGTGAACATTGAATGACCTTTAACTTTTGCTCAAATTTGGGCCAGTTGCTCAGAGATAATAATCTAATCCTTTCGTGTTTATGAAAGGAAATACTTTATATTATTATTCTTACCTTGAAAAAGCTTTAAACAATTTTTAGGCGATCGGTACTTAAGTTTTGCTGCTAAAGGCAAAATAAACAGATTTTGAAATAAGCAACATTGTTCTTTGAAGAAAAAAATAACCGGATTTTAAAATGGACTCCACTTTTCTCAACGCAGATAAGAATTTCTTTATAAGGCCCTAAAATTTAGATACAAAAGAAAAATAAATAAAGATATCCTTCCTTAACCTTCACGCCTCAGCTATTTCAACTGACTCTATCACCATGTGCACTTTATAGATGCACAGCATATAACTTATATTTGATTTCATCTAGCTGTCAACTTTTTCTAAATAGTATTGTATGTATTATCATTAAAAATATTCAAGAAATACTCATCATATAAAACAGACTGTTGAAAGGTCGCCATGTTAATCTTTCTGTTCGGCTCGGAATCTTTCGGAACGTAGCTCTGCTACATGTATATGCATCTAAGCTGTAATGGACTCCGTACTATTTTATTCGACTAGTTTCAACGATGGATACCGGTAGAAGACTCTAAACTCAGATTCCAGATAACAGATAAACGTGGCCGGAAATGACTGCCGTATTTCGAACTAATGATTGAATATATCGGTGTCTATTCATAAGAAGTATACCGGTATATACAAGGAATGAAAGTTACAGATGTTGACATTAAATTTAAAACTCTATGAAGACCCACATGTCAGACTTTATTGTCTTTTGATGTCAGAGGAAAAAAAACCCGGTTATATTCTTTGAAAAAGTTAACAGTTCTTGAAAATAAGCACTCTGTCTTTATAAAAGAAAAAATATCAAAAGTAGAACCCGAAAAATGTCTTTTGCTCATTTCATACAAATTTCTGTATATAATTTTGTAAGGAAATATAATAAAAAACATGTTTAAATTTGACTGGTAAAAATACCGTAATTTGGTAAAGTAAAATTGCAAGTGCGTTTGACATACAACAATCCCAATCATATTAATATTTATTGATTCGAGTTCTCCACTCTCAGACATGAAATCACATAAAACACTGTTTCAAGCAAATGGCCTGAAATGCTGTGGCATCACATAAAGCATTAGATATTCCAGACAAATTCATAAATATCATTAGAAATACTTACACTAAAATGCAAAGTTGCATTGTCTCAAAGAACAGCTAACACAACCCTTCGACAACACCACAGGAGTAAGACAAGGATGCCTACTTTCACCATTGCTGTTCTCTTAGCAGTGAACATAAATCTCACAGCTTGATGACCCGGATTTTGCAAATGACACCGCTCTGCCAGCACAAAAACCCTCTACAGATGCAGGAAAAAATATGCTGAAGTAGACAGACTAGCAAAAGAAATTGGGCTCAGAATAAACACTAAGTATTCCAAGGTGCTCAAGGTAAACACCATGCAAAAACCAAGCCTAAATATTTACCAGCAAGACATTTAGGAAGTAACATTATTCACATACTTAGGCAGCAAGGTACCTGTACAGTACCGCGGAGGACTTAAAATGGAATCATAATAGGAAAAGCCAGAACATTTGACTCTCTTGATTATGTTAATACATACGATTACATCAGCCAGTGATAGATCTTGATCCTTTAATCTCTATCTCCCCTTGTCTGTCTCTTGGTCTTTTTCCATATCTGTTTGTCTAACCTCTCTCTTTCTTTTGTTTTACTGTCATTAATTTGTCCACAAAAGAAAGCAACCATTGACAGCCATTAAAGACTATATGGCTACCGAGGAAGGCTGATGACACCGGATAGAGAGTTGGATGCCAGGAATAGACTAATGACGGGTGGTAAGGGGCAGTTTCCCTTGCCACAGTCTTAGTTAAGGAACATCGAAACAGCTACAGCGTTGAAATACTAAGTAGCCCTAATTACAGAGGTAAAAAAAGGAGAGAGGTCAAGCTAAGAGAATGCCAAGGAGAACTGCAACAACTCAATAAGCAGTTCAAAACGACTTAGGAGGAGAAGAAGATGGGAATCGAAGTGTTGACTGACGATGTTTGATCAGTGCTGGTAAGGTTAAGACGGGCAGCGGGCAGAGAGAATAAAGATACTGAAGAGAAGTACAAGAGGTCGAGCACGCTTTGTGAAAGAACCATTAAGATTTACAAAAGAGCTGCTAGGAAGTGAAAAATCAGGCACTTTCAAATGAGCAGTACCTGAAGGAAACACATTCTGGCCTAGAGCCACCATGGAATGAAATTACAACTGTTGTAAGGAAGGAAGGAGGAAAACTGCGATGAGGCTTACCAGAGAAAGAACATGAAATGAAGTGCACGGATCTAATCGCAGACTGCAGGGAGAAGGGCTGGAAATCCTTTTTGTTCCCTGTCGAGATTGGATGAGGGGCTTTCCAGCTTATTCAGTGTGGAAGCTGTTCACGAAGTTAGGAATGGTGTCGACAGTGCGTATGGATGTAGGACAAATAGCAGGCGCAGCAGAGAAGTTATCCTGCTGGGTTTGGCTCAGACGAGACGAGTCGAGCTGCATGCCTGAAACCAACGAATAGTGGCTGGCTACTACTGCTGACCCACCAACTGGAGCATGTCATGGTCCAGGGTCCGAGAAAAATTGGTGATCATTCAAAGACGTTGGAATCAGGCAAAGAAATTGGCGGACTCAAGTCAGACATATGTCAAATGCCAGAACATCATCAGCAGAAAAACATCAACTGTAAGTTTTGGAAACTTATATTGCGAAAAATGTTAATATTGCCCCAGGTTTCACGTATAGCTCGGATTCGGGTTTACAATGGGTAGGTTGTTGATAAGGTATAAAACTCAGCCATCAGTTTTTTTCAATGTTTTTCCGGCAGACATAAATAAATGAAAAATGTGTTACAATAAACATTATTATAGACGGGAAATGGTCAACAATTTAACAATTTCATTTATCTTATCTCATTGCACACTGTATATGTAAGTACTGTTTTCGAGATTTTCGAAATTGTCGAGACGCACTGACATTTCCCTTTTTATTTTGTGTACTTAATATTAGAATACTTAATAGCTCCAGTTTCACTGTGTTTCTCGAACTATAATGTTGCACACATTGGAAATGTAGAAATTGTCTGCAAAATGAATTAAAGAATCAAAATGCTCAAAATAGAATATTTAGAGCTCCTTTTGCAGCATCGAAACTTTAGTAAAAAACGTCGAAGGATTGGAGGAGGGGTGTTATGTTTTTGCAGTTCATACAGGCTTCGAGGGAAGAAATCATTGCAGAAAATAATCTTTCTCTTAAACACGTATATTATACTGCAATAAAGTACGGAAAGTGAATTTCTTTCATAGCTTAACATTATCATGGTTGGTGATAGTGATTTATTAGTCAGCCCGAGTGCTCTCTAATCAAGTGAGGATGAAACTTGAAATGCGCTTTCTGGGAAGGAATTAGACAGTCCGTGTTAGAGAAATTCGAAGATATGAAACTGGTCAGTTTCTAGGTCAAACTGCGCATAGTCAGGCACGGGTATCGTCTGCAGCCACGGTCTGGTATCAGGCCCGTTTAGTGAGATTGGAGAGGACGATGGCAATGATTTGCGACAAGGGACATTGTATTTTAGAGAGTAATCTATGCAAATTTACAATTTCGAACAGCAAGCACAGTTGCTGTAGATTACTTTATAAACACAAGTGAATGTGTCGTCATTCATTGTATGAACACCACTACATTCTTGTCTCCTGACCTACAGCATAAAAGATACATGTAAGTGTGCAAGCTATATGTACACCCGCATATTATGATTGTTCTGGGAAATATATACATCTATTCCGTCGATTGCTGCCCGCGGCTCTCGCCACGGATGAGATCAGTAGTGTGTATCCGGTGACGTATAATTTAAGGTCCGCCCCGTAAATTGGTCCGGCCGGAGCTTTTATGTTAACATTCAAGATCCGGCTTTCCCCTGTTAGAAAAAGTCCTACCCGTAGTCACTTAATGAAATTTCTCTCAGAGTTACTATTCTGTTTGCTCATGTACATGTATCTAGAAGATGTTTACATAAACCAATCGGCCATTTGCGTATGGTACATGTATGACCGTATCACTAAATTACTGTGGAATGTTAAGGTACATAGTGCGATTACTATGTTACAAAAGCACCCGTGAATTAATCCTTTCAAATATTTTCTCAAAAACACAAAATAATGGAGTAATATTATGTAAAAGTTAATTTTACTCCATTATCTGAAGAAAATAATATAAACCATACCCATAAATTACTCAAGGCAGAAAAAATTGAGGTACAGCGTATTTTGATAATTTCGAAACCTACATTTGAATGGCGTTCGTTTGATTTTTGTGCAATTTAGCCTTGTATAATTTAAAATTGTGTAACCTGTGTTCCGTTCATAGTAAAAAGCCTAAAATTTGGACATAACCATCACCAGTGGCCTATAAAATTTCAAGGTCATATCAAAAGGTCAAAGGTCAAATATGATGACGTCATTTAGGATTTTTATCAATTTTCACATCCGTCAAATATACTTAAACCTCAATTAATCTAAAACCCATGGTCAAATTTTCAATACTTTAATATATTTTAATTGCGGGTTCATGACGATCATACTGCTTAATTTTATTCAAATTTCAGCTATAATATTTCTTTTTTTGAGACCGTTAAGTGTAACAAGTGCTATTTTTTACCTTATATTACATCAAAACTTACCTTAAGTTACCAGTTAGAATTTATTTCAGTGTCTGTAAGTAACAAAAAGGTCTCCTATACAAATAGCAGTACAAACATTTGTAATATCTTAAAAAGTAACTTATTCGCATAGCAGATTCTAACAATGACTATTTCATTTTACACTCCACTGAAAGGAAATTCAAAAAGTAGGTTTGAAGCGATGTGGGCAAAAATTGTCAGTTTGGATTCTTAATTTTTTTTTTACATATTTAAAGATTTTATTCCAAATAACAAAATATCAAAAATTTCGAAAAAAAATTGAACTATAGGAAATTTTTATCTTGTCTGTTTGTACTACCTTAAATATTGATAGCGATTTAGATTTTGTCCAATTAATTGTTTATAAGAATCTGAAACAAAAAATGAATACCAAAAAAATTCATATACCAGAAAAATGTGCACACACCATTTAGTCCCTTTGTTTATAAATCTCTTCCCGTGATTACGGATTAGCAGATAATTTCACGACTGATATACACGGGAAAATGAAGCCCTGCAGGCATTCACACCTGTGCTAATTGGAATTCACCCCTGAACCGAGAAGGAGAAAAATGTTTCCACTATAGTGTTCTACACAGCTAAGATTGATTTCACACCAAATAATGAGTGGTACATGAGGTACAATATGATATATATACAATTATATACATTTGTCAGAGGTGCTTAATTTGATCAGTTTATAAACTAATCACATTTTCATTTTTGTTGTATGGACGTGAATAATGGAATTGTTTAACAGCAGCTGTAGAAAGTACAGTAGAAATGCAATCATAACCATTTTTGAAACAAGTCATTTGAACGTTTAGTTTAATACTATTTAAGTATATAAATTATATGATAATATTATTCTCTCTCTCTCAAACTGGTCTGTAAGTCTTTGCTTCACATCATTTAGTAATCCAATTAACATTTTCAATACATTGTTTGTTCCAAATATTAGAAAATCCACAGTTATCAAAAAATAGAATGCATACAATCAATCCATAGGTTCTTAAAAATTCCGTTATTATACTGTCAACAGATATTTGTATCATATATGAACAGTATTCTATATTAGGGTTTTGTTTTCTGGGCCGGAGAACAATTTTACCCATTCAATCAGTCATTTTATTGATCATTTAATCTCTCTCTCTCTCTCTCGTTGCAAATAACTAATATTTTATGTAAAGTAATAAATGAGCCTTAACGGTAATCTGATCAAAATACAGATCTATACACAAGTGCACAGATTGCAGTAACGGGCGTTTTCTGTAAATAATAATAATAATAATAATAATAATAATAATAACTAGACACGATCTCGTTGCGAGCAACGAGGAGGTCTTCCGTCCGATTTTAGGAAGAGGAACTGAAATTGCCTTTGATCATCATCAACGAAACATATCAGGAAATGCTGGTGGGATCTAAAGGATCAATGGATAAAGGAATTTATACCCCTTTGGATCTTGAATTTGAAGGGCCAGCCCCTTTTTCTTGATGTCAAAAAAAGCTCATGTCATGTCAAACACATTTTGTTCAACAAGTGTTTATAAATGTTATATTAGTCTCGAGATATCTGGAAAAGATCATTTTTGGGGCCGACCCTACAACTCCTTTTAGGGACTGGTTAACAAAACAATGATGATTGCATATTGTTAAGCACATTTTTTTGAGCATCTTTTGTTTAATATTACTTTTTAAAACTTTTCTCCATTTTGAGATATTGAAGATCAACATTTCAGACTTCTGGTCCCCTTAAAATCCCTAATTACGAAACAAAGGAGTAAACAATTGTCATTTATAGATTTATAATGTTTCAATGAACATAATTGCTTCTATAATGTATTACAAAATATTTCACAATTAAAAGTTATCATCAAAAGACTTCTAGCCCCTTAAAACCCCTAATTACGTAACATATGAGAAAACTTTTATCATATATAAATGCAAAACTGCAAATAAACATTTTTCCTTCTTAAACATGTTACAAAATATTTCTCAGTAAAGTGCTATGAAAGAAAGATTTCAAAGCCCCTTTGGCCCATAAATTAAGGGGCCAGCCCCTTTTTCTTGATATGAAATGAAAGGTCTTTTGATATTAAACATATTTTGTTCTACAAGTTTTTAGAAATTCAATACCGTTCTTGAGCTATCAGGGAAAAATAAGGAGCCGACCCCTGATCTCCTAATTGGGGGCACAGAACGAAATTTTGATGGTTGAATATTGTTGAGATTAGCATTCTTAGCATCTTTTATTCTGTATTTTTTTTTCAAAATATTTGTCCTTTTTATGATATAAGTGATCGAAATTTTGGACTTCTGGCCCCTTAAAACCCCTAATTACGTAATGCATGAATTTTGTTTTATAATGTATAGTTCAGTAAGTGTAAGATGAACATTTTCGCTTCTCAAACATATTACAAAATATTTCTCAGTAAAATGCTATGAAAGAAAGACTTAAGAGACCTTTTGGCCCCTAAAAAGGGGG
The DNA here is from genome assembly GCA_016163765.1 of Magallana hongkongensis. Taxonomy (NCBI): domain Eukaryota; kingdom Metazoa; phylum Mollusca; class Bivalvia; order Ostreida; family Ostreidae; genus Magallana; species Magallana hongkongensis. Next base: position 23,319,291 of record WFKH01011581.1, on the reverse strand, counting down.
ACCAGCCCTTTTTTCTTGATGTCAAATAAAAGGTGTTTTGATATTAAACATATTTTGTTCAACAAGTTTTTAGGAATTTGTTACCGTTCTTGAGCTATCAGGAAAAGAACGTTTTAGGGGCCGACCCCTTATCTCCTTTTTGGGGCCACAAAACGAAATTTTGATGGTTGAATACTGATTAGATAAGCATTCTAAACATATTTTATTCTATATTTCTTTTCAAAATATTTGTCCATTTTGTGATATTAGTGATCAAAGTTTTGGACTTCTGGCCCTTTAAAACCTCTAATTACGTAACGCATGACAATTTTTTAAAATGTATAGTTAAATAACTGTAAGATGAACATTTTTGCTTCCTAAACATATTACAAAATATTTCTTAGTAAAGTGCTATGGATGAAAGACTTCAGAGACCTTTTGGCCCCTAATTTGAGGAGCCAGCCTCTTTTTCTTGATGTCAAATGAAAGGTCTTTTGTTATTAAACTTATGTTGTTTTTCAAGTTTTAGAAATTTGTTACCGTTCTTGAGCTATCTGGAAAAGAACGTTTTAGGGGCCGACCCCTTATCTTCTTATTGGGGGCACAGAACGAAGTTTTGATGGTTGAATATTGTTTAGATAAACATTCTAAGCATCTTTTATTCTATATTGCTTTTCAAAATATTTGTCCTTTTTTGTGATATATGTGATCAAAATTTTGGACGTCTGGCCCCTTAAAACCCCTAATTACGAAACGCATGAAATTTTTCTTATAATGTATAGTTAAATAACTGTAAGATGAACATTTTTGCTTCTTAAATATATTACAAAATATTTCTTAGTAAAGTGCTATGGATTAAAGACTTCAGAGACCTTTTGGCCCCTAATTTAAGGGGCCAGTCCCTTTTTCTTGATGTCGAATGAAAGCTCTTGTAAAAACAAATTTTAATTGCTCTACATGTCTTAACAAAATATTTTCGAGAAAAGAGATACATAAAGAAAACCAAGAAAAATCACTACATTTTTTATTTCTCAATTTGCGGGTCCAGGCGAGCTTAGGCGCCTTTTGTGCCAGACATAAATGATTCACTTTATGTAAAACTACAATCATTCGTCTCCAATTCCTGAAAATTTGAATGTGATATCTTATATCTTTTAGGAGGAGTTTGATGGACAAGCTGACCCTCTAAAAATCGCTAAAACCTCATTATCTCTGAAACGGAAATGACGTCATCAAAATAAAAGATAAAAGGTATATTAAGTTTAGATCAATATCTATTAGATCTGAAAGTTTCATGAAAATCGGCCGAGCCATTTCGGAGAAATCGCGTGCACAAATTTTGTAAGAAAAAAAAATTATAATAGGGAAAAAGAAACCGAACGAAAACAATAAGGTCTTCCGTTGGAAAACGGAAGACCTTAATAATAAAGCAGTAATATCATACGCGCTTTCGATTTTTGCATTTGGTTAACCGCCTGAACCCGAACATAAAATTATGCATGATTCAGCCAGGTACATTAAAAATCACAAGTAAAGCACATTTTTGAAGAAAAGTTATCCCTGTGTAAAAGCGTGTGTACAACTATTACACAACACTTCCTGGCTGTGACAGCGCTCGTGCTCTGACCACGTGCCGTGAGAAATCTTATCGAATGTTGGGACACCTCTCTCTCTCTCTCTCTCTCTCTCTCTCTCTCTCTCTCTCTCTCTC
>WFKH01011581.1:23245203-23270017 GCA_016163765.1 Magallana hongkongensis | reverse complement strand
GGAGATTGTGCAACCTGTAAATAAAAACTACAAACCATCGATGTTCGACACAGGGAGAGACTGGGAACTGAGTGTAGACCTAGACAGGAAACTAGTCATTTCAGACATAATAGAAACAACTGTGCAACCAAACATGGTGCTGTGATTCAAACTAGCCAAAACGATAGTTGCCATAGAGCTGACAGTACCATTAGAGGAAAACTGCGACGAGGCGTACCAGAGAAAGAACATGAATTGAAGTGCACGGATCTAATCGCAGACTGCAGGGAGAAGGGCTGGAAATCTTTTTTGTTCCCTGTCGAGGTTGGATGAGGGGCATTCCAGCTTATTCAGTGTGGAAGCTGTTTACGAAGCTAGGAATGGTGTCGACAGTATGGCTGTCGGACAAATAGCAGGCGCAGCAGAGAAGTTATCCTGCTGGGTTTGGCTCAGACGAGACGAGTCGAGCTGCATGCCTGAAACCAACGAATAGTGGCTGGTTACTACTACTGACCCACCAACTGGAGACATGTCATGGTCCATGGTCCGAGAAAAGTTGGTGATCATTCAAAGACGTAGGAATCAGGCAAAGAAATTGGCGGACTCAAGTCAGACGTATGTCAAATGCCAGAACATCATCAGCAGAAAAACATCAACTGTAAGTTTTGGAAACTTATATTGCGAAAAATGTTAATATTGCCCCAGGTTTCACGTATAGCTCGGATTCGGGTTAACAGTGGGTAGGTTGTTGATAAGGTATAAAACTCAGCCATCAGTGTTTTTACAATGTTTTTCCGGCAGACATAAATAAATGAAAAATGTATTACAATAAACATTATTATAGACGAGAAATGGTCAACAATTTAACAATTACATTTATCTTATCTCATTGCACATTGTATATGTAAGTACTGTTTTCCGGTGAAATTGTCGAGACACACTGACAGTTCCCTTTTTGTTTTGTGTTAAGAATACTTAATTGCTGCAGTTCCACTATGTCTCTCAAACCAGGATGTTGCACACATTGGAAATGTAGAAATTGTCTGCAAAATGAATTAAAGAATCAAAATGCTCAAAATAGAATATTTAGAGCTCTTTTTGCAGCATTGAAACTTTAGTTAAAAACATCAAAGAAAGCAGAAGTTGAAGGGTTGGAGGAGGGTTGTTATGCTTTTGCAGTTCATACAGGCTTCGAGGGAAGAAATCATTGCAGAAAATAATATTTCTCTTAAACACGTATATTTTACTGCAATAAATACGGAAAGTGAATTTCTTTCAAAGATCACCATTATCATGGTTGGTGACAGTTTTTATTAGTCAGCCCAAAAGCTGTGTAATCAAGTGAGGATGAAACTTGAAATGCGCTTGCGGAAATTGGAATTCTGGGAAGGAATTAGACAGTCCGTGTTAGAGAGATTCGAAGTTATGAAACTGGTCAGTTTCTAGGTCAAACTGAGCATAGTCAGGCACGCTGAATGTCCACGGGTATCGTCTGCAGCCACGGTCTGGTATCTCCCAGGCCCTTTTAGTGAGATTGTACAGGACATTGGCAATGATTTGCGACAAGGGACATTGTATTTTAGAGAGCAATCTTTGCAAATTTACAATTTCAGACAGCATGCACAGTTGCTGTAGATTACTTTATAAAGACAAGTGAATGTGTCGTCATTTATTGTATGAACACCACTACATTCTTGTCTCCTAACCTACAGTCATAAAAGATAAGTGCGCAAGCTATATGTACACCCGCATACTATGATTGTTCTGGAAAATATATACATCTATTCCGTCGATTGCTGCCCGCAGCTCTCGCCACAAATGAGATCAGTAGTGTGCATCCGGTGTCGTATAATTTAAGGTCCGCCCCGTAAATTGGTCTTTTAAATTGGACCTTTAATGTTAACATTTTAGATCCGGCGTTCTCCTATTACAAAAGGTCCTACCCATAGTCACTTAATGAAAATTCTCTCAGAGTAACAATTCTTTTTGCTCATGTACATGCATCTAGAAAATGTCTTGTTTACATAAAGCAATCAGCCATTTGCGTATGGTACATGTATGACCGTGCAACTAAATTACTCTGTGGAATGTTAAATATTGATAGCGGATTAGAGTTTGTCCAATTCTTTATAAGAATCTGAAACAAAAAATGAAAACCATCAGTATTTGGACAGTAATTTACACACACCATTTAGTCCCTTTGTTTTAAATCTCTTCCCGTGACTACGGATTAGAAGATGCATATGATTTCACGACAGGTACACACGGGTAAATGAAGCCCTACAGGCATTTACAACTGTGCTAATCGGAATGTTAACATTAAAGGTCCCGCCAAACCAATTTACCGGGCGGACCTTAAATTATACGACACCAGACCCTTTTAGAGCAAAGACCGACCTTAAATGTAAACATTAAAGGTCCGCCCGGACCATTTTACGGGGCGGACCTTTACTTATACGACACCGGCTCGGTGCTCAATCGCTTAATTTCGCTGTCCTTCAAATGTTTCTATCAGTATGATTGAAGTATTTCAGCAGATACTACCTTACTTTCTATCATACAGTGTATCACAATTTTAAATTTTATGTCGTTGGATAACTTGAAAAATTAAAAATAAACTTATTTCATATTTTATATGAGTCATGTTATTATCAAGAAATATTAGTTTGGTTACAGAAACTTTAAATGCATTTCCTTTTCCTGTACGATTTTACGAACATGTATCTCTATATGAAAATTAAGTAGATTTCACGTTTTTAAAAACAAACACACGGATAAGTTTTCTTATATTTTTCTTTATTGTTTTACGTTAATTCAAGAATTTTTATTATTTTTATTTTACAATGGTAGCTATGGCTTTATAGAAAACACATAACATTCTTAGTGATGGTAATACATGAATCAGTCATTTTATTGATCATTTAATCTCTCTCTCTCTCTCTCTCTCTCTCTCTCTCTCTCTCTGGGAGTAATATTGAGGTTCATAAGAAGTTCTTTAGAACCAAACTTTTCTGCAGTTGTTTTATACATTTTCAAAGCTGCAAACCACATTGACTCCATGTAGCCCTGTTTTTCGACGTAGGAAGCAAGATACTTGCATGTTGTATTCCCTGTGTAACATTTCATGCCGGTCTCTTGATGCAAGGTCAAATTGGCTTTTATTGATGTGAATTCTATATTTCCAATTTTGGCCGGAAGCAATCCATACAAGTAAACATCATCTATCCAGAAAAATGGTATAGAAAATGCGGCTTTGTACATTGGGCGAATGATATCAGCAGATATCAACACAAAATATCCATTACAATATGGCACTGGATAATGCGTCATGTTCTTAAACTGGTTTGCATCAACCTTCCATTTGCTGTTTTCTCGCATTATAAGGCTTGTATCCTTAGGTCTTAAATGGCACATGATTTTTCTTGATGCTTTCTGGTACAACGGGAGGTAGTATTCCAATAGGTTGAACATATTCACGAAAACGTCGTCATCAACTTTTACAACCATCTCAACATTGGAGCAAAATTCACTTATCCAGCGATATGCAAGAACTCCCTTATGGGTAAGATTGTGATAAGAATCTATAAACCGGCCTTGTATGATATCTCCATAAACAGTGCTCTCGTTTTCGAGCATTATTTGGATTTTCTTGTCACTAGTTTGTCCAAAGAAGAAAGCAATTCGGAAACTTTTATTGCGAAAAATGTTAGTATTGCCCCAGGTTTCACGTATAGCTCGCCTCCTCTCGGTATGATCCGTCGAAGTATGAACAATGAACAAGAAATTAAGTTTGGAGTCGGATTTACAGATGGAAGGATTGTTGATAAGGTATGGAGACATGAGAGTTAATGGATAACCTGTCTTTCCCTCTGGGTCTATGGTTTCAGTTCTCAGAACAAAAGTTGGTTGTAAGTAGATTTTTTTGTCATCACTATTAACTCGCTGATACTTCAACGGAGCTGTTAATCTTGATATTACTGTCACTGGGGTATTGAAAAGATGGACAATCAGGATAAATGCAGTTGTGAGGACACCAAAAAACCGAGCCAGACGCCGGTGAAAGTTAGCCATCAGGTTTTCAATAGTCTTCCCACAAACATAAATGGAAAGACATAAGTTACATTATACACCATGAAGGACAAAAAAAACCCCAAAACAACGGTCAGCGTTTATTCAATTGTTTTGTTTAGGTTCATAGTCATTTAATTATAAAGTTAACAGATCAGTCTTGAGTTGTCAATTTTTTCTAGTTTTTAAAATAAATATTATGGATTTAGTTTCGTGTTATCCAGCAATATTTATGTAAAATAAAAAAAAATCACCTTTAGATTTTCACGTGGTACAACCTCGCCAGTATCTTGTATTTACACCTTGACTTCGGAAACAACACTGAATTAACATACACTCAGTCATTTTATACTTATGTTTAATTAATGATCAGTTACGCCTCAATACATATTGCTTGTACGTACTGTTTTCCGGTTACCCTGTGGCAACGCATTTTGAGAAAAGGACGAGTGCACTTATGGGCCCCGGTAAAAAGTGAAAAAAAATAAAGATTCAAATTAAGCATATTTTTTTACCTAACATCACCTATTGATATCTAATTCATAAGAATCAACAAGTTTTAGCGCTGAATTTACTGTATATAAAAAGCACAAAGCTTTACAACATAGCAGGGATCAGCCGACACTCGTGATTTTGTATAGTAAATCGAGGACGGGCATTAATTTCAAAGCCTTTGTTTACTGTCAGCCTAACCGAGTAAAAACTTGTGGAAAAGACAAAATACGCATTATACATTTAGAAAACTCCTGTGAAAATAAGAAGTTTGTACTACATTAGGCTGGTACCTAAAAAATGAAAAACGTATGAAAATTTCAAGGTTTTTCCTATAGCAAGCGAAAGCTATTACCTGCGTGACCCATGTTTGAACCCACGCATGAAATAAATTATTTCAAACAATCACGTGGGTTCTATCCAGGTAGACGTTTGTCAAATGTGCTCACTGTAACACATTGACACGTTTTAAATCGCTTTCCATCAACTTTGTATGGTCAGGAATGTTTGTTTGATCACTATGGTAATTAAAACTTCAAAGCTTTATTCGATTTTTTTTTCAGACGTAAAATAATGCATAAAGTATAATTCAGGAAACGCGCCAATCGATCCACCAACAGAATAATGTTGATTTAAATGTCTCCTCCCTCTGATTTAAATAGACACAGTTCAAGTAGGTTCGGTTCGATTTTTCCGGATTTAGACTAATTATAGGAATTTAAAAATCCTCAATTTTTTAAACTGTGTGCTAATTTTGGTAAATTTAAGCGTGCATATAAATCAGAAGTATCCATCAGTGCTTAAATATTACGGGAAAAAAGCAATTTGTTGATATTTTCTACATAAAAACGGCACTGAAAAGGGGCCCATTCTCTATAGCTTAAGTGTACTTGTTCTTATGCAAATATGAAATATTTCCTCGAAATGCGTTGACTGTAAACCAACTTTTATTCGCGACGACTTTATTTCGCAATTTACCGGAGATAAACTGGTTTGCGATGACTAATTCTCGCCGCAAACAAGCCTTATCTTGACCCTTGTTGGTGAGAAATGTTCGCGACGACCTGGCTCTCGCGAATCTCGCGAAAATTTATCGCACGCGAATAAAAGTTGATTTACATTAGTTTGAAATTCAAATCATTGCTGCCGTCGCAATGTGACTTGTTTCTCTATAAATAATGTTGCACAGAGATGCGTAGAAATCGTCTGCTTTATTGAATAAAGGATCTAAATGCTCATAATTAATAGAAGATATTAGTTTTCATGGTCTGACTGCTATGGTTAAACAGTTATTGTAGCCGGAAGCTGACATTTATAAATTTTTATTCTTTCTTTTTCATCTATTTGACATCATTTTAAAAATATCGAACTGACCTTCATATACTTTTTTCTTTCTTTTTCGAGTATTTGACATCATTTTAAGAATATTGAACTGGGTCATCACTTAATGAAGTAATCTATTTGATCTATCCACGTATAAATCTTTTTTATACGTGATTTTTAGACTAGTCATACATATTAATAATCACTTTCTGTGAAAAAAAACCCCGGACATTTCATAAAAAGTTAATGGTACGCATAGTCACCGATTTCCTGTCAGTTATATTGTAAACAATACTCATTTATGTAAAAAGCGGCAAGAGACCACACTTGGGATACAAGGAGTATCTTCCCTAGGTAACATATTCTTAAAAAAATTTGAAATCTATTTCGAAGCCATAGAGATAATTACATTCATTAATATACGATATCAAATTTTGTACGATAGAAATTACCGAAATTTTTAAAGAATGCGTTGTTTGTTTTTAGAATTAGATTCATCACTTGGTCCAATTTGGTAAATTGTTACTTCCCTATCATATCATTTATAAAAATTGACAGCAATTGCAATGGTAAAGTTTAGAAAAAGAGTATGAAAAAGTGAGTTTGAAAGCTTGTCATTCTTGTTTCGTAACATTCTTAATTGTTCAATGGTACATGGAATAATTATGAAGTAAAATAGTTTTTGGTATGTGAATATCGATCAGATTTTTTCTTTTAGCATTTTATCTTAGATAGGTAAATACCTAATTACACTATAATATATCTTTTAATATTTTTTAAAATTCTTTTAATATATTTTTGAGATGGGATGGATATATTTTAACGATTTTTTCCACGAATACACAGTGGACAAAGAAATCGTTAAATAACTTAAAAAGTTACACATCAGATCAAACAATAACTGATGTGTTTAAAACACGAGATAACTCTCAATTGATTCCATGTCCTGTGAACAAGCAGATTTGACGTGTGTTATTGAAATATGAACATAGCAGATTTTTAATGCAAACATAAAGGAATAATACATTTAATGTAAATAATTTAGCGTAAATTGTAGAAGTTTTTAAAATTAATTTATCAGTAGTCTCGGTTTCCATAGCAACGGAGTCACATGGCAACAATTAAAGGCTTTTTGGCTTTTTTATTCAAACTTTTTAGTGTACAGAAAATCGGTGAACATTCGTGGTCACCGAATTTTCGTACATGTGTTTATCTAGAAATTATCTGAACTGCATGACTGCATAATTCATATACATGCACTGGTTATACAATGTATTCTAAAATGTAATGAAATTGGTCATATTTTGTTACAGTTGCATAAATTACTGTAACATTCTCTTTTGTAACAAATAACGATTTTCAGTTTCACGGAGTTAAGTTTGAGTTCAGTAAACATGAGGTGCATAGTAGAGATTTACAATTTTAGACAAAAACACGCATTAAATTTTACAGATAAATGATAACATGGTAAAGAAAAAATGGGAATAGGGGTGATTTTATCATGCATCGGACACCCTTTGATTTTTCTCGTTGATCATGCGTCAATTATGGTCCGAATATAAATAAAATTTGTTTTAAAAGTTACAGGTTTTTCCCTTGCTTAATTCAGGAAAGAAAATAAGTGGATGTGTTTAAAACATTAACAATAAAGCAAATTAATGTCATAATGAGCGATTTCACCATGGATCGGAAAATATTATCCAAGCATCGTACAACCATTCAGTCGAAACAACCGAGTGTCACTTAAACAATAAAATGCTTTCTTTGGTGTTTCATGCGGTTATAAGGGAACATGTAGATAGTATTGCAGAAAAAATAACCTGCGTTTTTATTTACCCATCAAATTTCTTTTCTGGAGACTGTGTTGTTAATCTTATTTTCTGGATAACAATAGGCCTTCTGGTGTCTTCCGAATCCATATCTAAAGGTGCCAATAACGTCATCACAAGGATGACGTAAACATAAACAGTCCGCCATTACCTCTCGCTTCAAAAAATAATTAAGAACGTGTGGTTTAAACCCAGATACAAATACCTATTGTATAACCATTACGGAACCACATTATAACTCTTTTATTCCGCAAAAACTTTCAAACAAGCTGTAGTTTCTGAGATCATGTCGCATTTACCCAAAGTCGATAACACATACGGTATTTTGCGAATAAAACACACATTTCAAGTAAGTTGCACAGATAGTAAAGAACTAGAGTCAGAAAGTACTAAAATTGGCCTGTAGTCAAAAATATTATTTTTCACTGCCAAAAATAAGTTCAGAATCTATATTTTTTAAACCTACTTTTCTTTTTTTAATATCTTTAACAAATCTCCCGTAATTGGCGTTCAAAGTAGGCATGTGCACTGAACACTTTCATATGAAACACAACGTCATGATTGCAAATTCCACACATAACATCATGTCATTTGCTTTATATAAATAGGCCTATTTGAAAATGTATTCGTCTACAAAGAAAATTCCAATCAAATAAAACATTTCGTTGTTATTGAATGGATAAGAACCTACATGTAAATATGTACCGAGTAAAACATCCGGTTCGAATGACTTTGGATACGACTTAATGCGACACCGTTTAACACTTGGAATTCGTCGAAGAAAGAAGTAAGCATGGTAAGTGTAAACCTGCCTCATACGACTTAGTTTGTAGATTGTTTAGTTTAACTTTTCAGAGTTATGCCTAATAGAATATGTAATACATGTATATTGCTTCCCATGCATGCGTTCAATGCAGTTTTTATTGAAAGATCAGTCATACAACGCTACGGAAAAAGCATGGTCTACTTTCACTTTGAACTCCAACGAGCATTTTTTTTTTGTCATGTACCGGTCATTGGATATTTATAAATGGTAATGGCTCATGGTAATAATAATAACAATGCCAACTTGGGTTTTATAATTAAGCTGTAAGATTTGAAATGAAATTACAACATTAATATCAAACAATTAATCATACTTGAGTATATTTAAACACAGACCTCTGAATTTCTATCAATTAGACGTTAAATGTATGGGAAGAGAGATATATACCCTATCTATATATATAAATACATATATAGATAGGGTATATATATCTTTTTCAATTCTCTTAAGGGCTTATTGATAGAAATTCAGAGGCCTGTGATTTAAAACACTGAGCAAAAGTGAAATTGACAAAAATTTGGTACATGTATGTACTTTATGAATGTGTTGATCAAGAAACCTAATATTTAGCCTACTTAACCCGGTTTTCACATAAACTGGGTATGCCATTTTCATTAGCGCTGGGCTTACTTTAGAATAATCAATACAAATAATTGCTGGGATTGAATTTTAATATTATATATAAACATGATTAACAAAATATTCCATCAACATATTTCTTGATATGGATATATTATGTATATTAAAAAAACAAGTATTTAGAAAATAATAGTAAATGAATATGACACACAATGTTACAAATAATGTTTCTATGTCTATAGACAGCAGTGAATTGAAGGATAACATATGTCAGAAAAATTCAAAGTTTCAAACACAATTACCGGTAATCCAAATGAGTTTTGATTCTTCACTTACTGAAATTATAGATGCATTTAATTTATTTTGCACAATGTACAGTAGTACTTGGAAATCAATATAATTTGCTACATGTCTAAAATTAATTTACTTAAAGAATTTTGAAGCTGATGCTATAGATATGTATAACAATCACTTAGTACTGTCTATAGCCAAAGCACAGATGTATTGTTCAAAGAGTACAAAATTGCAGTTCATGTTTTTTTCACATTCACAACATGAAGTACACAAATATGCGCTTTAGCTGAGAAATATCTCATTATTGCCAAAATAACATAACAGTCACTTAAAATGCATTTAAAATGCAATTTAAGGGTTTAATATGTACATGTACATACTTTACAAAGAAATCATAAGTACATTTTTAAAATTTGATCTTTAAAAATTTATTTTCTGAAAAGCTTTACAATTTCATTAAAATTAAGATACATGTATGATAGTGAATGGTTTGATTATCATTCATTTGATTGGTATCACAATATAATTTTCATTGGAAGATTAACACTAGAATAAGAAGGGAGAGTTTTTTCACTGTACTTTTGTCACTTTAACTGTCACTGTCACTTTCAGATCCATCTTTGCTGTGGCATTGGATTTCCAGTCAAGTACTCAGATTTATTTACATTATGCATGTGTGGTGCAGAACTGATGCCACACTTTAGATGATGCATGAGTGCATATGCCAACAACCTGCGCAAAAGCTCGAACCTTGCAATAATTCAGAGTTGGTGTGTCTTGGATAAGATATGCTCAAAAGGTCTTCATCTTTATGTGTATGGATGTCACAGTCACCTTTTATATGCTCTTTGGCAAAACTGGAGGAGGTCTAGAGGCACAGCTGGTAACGTCTGTTAGTTCCTGGAGCCTTTCCTTATCTGACTCGGGGAAGTCTACCACCTCACAGACTACTTTCTAAAAGAAGAAGCGGTGGCTTACATGTAAATGCTATTCCTTCACCTGCCACTGCTGATTGACAGAAACAGCATTTTTGCTCCATCTGGACAGGAGTTTTAAATACATGTACCTGCAAAATGTGTGATTATATGATTATATCATCAATTTAAAAATACTATAAAGAACACGAATTTTTATTTATTTAAAAATCAAAAATCATTTTCTGTTTTTATGCATTTTATTTATAATTAGTTCTGTACAATGTACATAATAAATTTTAAAATGCATATTTTTTTCTCTGGGTTCACTTAAACAGAATTCATTAGCGAGAAAAAAATATATGATGAAACCGCGGTAGGTGGGGGTAGAACCTGCTTATACTTTGTCGCCAGTGAATAGAGAAATCATTAAATTTTGCGTCACCGTTACAAAAGTCGTCAGAATGGTTTATACTTTTAGTTTCGCTATCTGTACACATATATACACCCTGTTTCTCATAAACCGATACCTAAATTATCACTTGTACTTAATTAATACGTACATGTGTGCCCAGTATTATGTTTTGTTTGAGACATTCGATCAACAGATTAGTCCTAATATAATGTCGTCTGTCGTCCACATGGAACCTACAGGTTTATATCTTGGTATTTGTGGCATACATCTTGAATATTATTTTGAAGAGATTAATCAATATTGAGTAGCCCCCTTTTCCTGTCAGCTTCAGCTTAATTAATGTTCCATAAATAGTTTGCATGTTTTGAATTGTACAGATAAATATATATTATTAGTTTTTTTCAATCTTTCTTGTCAAAATATTAAAAAAAAGTACACAATACTTATTTCAAAATGCGGTGAATTGTACAAGCAAAGGCCTACAAAAAAATATCGATGAATAAAATAGATGGGCATATAAAGACAATGTATGTATTAGGCATAACGTCAAAACTAGGCTTTAATACAATTTTCATCCTTACATCTTTATAATGATGTGTATAGTTGTTTTGGAGATTTCATTTCAATAAAAAAAATGTTTTTGTACATAAATAACTTTAGTAAATGTATTTAAAATATGTACAATACATAAATACATACATATACATGTACGAATTTCACCGTTTTGCTGTTCCGGTCTTTTTTTTTTAATGGCGAGCAATGTTTAATACTGAAAAATCAAATATTTCTTTAAACATAAATAACAATAAATTTGCTCACCTTAAAACGAATTCTTGCAGTCGGAATGTTGTTTTTATTGCAGGTCAAATTATCGCGAAAAATGTAAACACCGCCGTCTTCTACAGATTTTGCGTCCGCCAGGCAACCAGACGACATTTCATTTTTTCATTAATATTAATTTTTAACATGGGGCGCATTCGTGTCGGAAAATAAAACTTGTTCAAAAATGTACATTTGGTACCAATATTTTATTTTATGTTTGATTTTTTTCCCGAGTCGAATGCGCCCCACTTCAAATCTGGACCCAAATGTTCAAAAGCAGAGGAAAATCCGGAAAAACACAAAATCAGTATAGGTTTCGGCAGTTAGCATTACCAAGTCCACATCCTGTTCGGCCAAAATAGCCCACACGTGTATTGATCAAGTAATGTTTATTCAGAAAACACACAAAACTTAGAAGAAAACGATAGTTTATTTTCCAGGAAATTGGTAGGCCATTTGCAGTAATTTCTGACCCTAGTTCTTTTTCTCGCATGTCAATAAAAGTTGGTTTATACTAACCTAACTCTTTTCAAGGAATGGACTAATTGTAGTACAACTAAATCACAATTTTTCAAATATTCTCAAGCTTTCATTAATGATAAAATTTTGTCATACCATGAACGAAAATAATCCGTCTTACGAATTTGAATTGAAGGAACTAGAAAACTAAACAATTATCTACCAATAAAAAGAGCAACAATTTTTGATACCAGACTGTTGATATAAATAAACACTTGGGTAGCATTGTTTTGTTTTATAATTCTCGGTCACGAAAATTAGTCGACGAAAATCTGATTATTACCTTGAACTGCAAGATAAAGTCGACGCGAGAAATAACTTTTTGGCACTATACACTGTACGTGCATTAAAAAGCGAGTCTTGTTTGATTAGACTAGTAATCGAACACTCTTTTTTGTTTAAGAAAATTTGAATATGAAATGTTGACAAGTTTATTTAGGCATATTAATTTTTCTAAATTCTGCAAGGGTTGAAAATGTGAAATTCAAAAATGTACTGCATGTTGTGTAAAAATGTCCGTCTTTTAAACTCCGTAAGCTATTTCATTGCGATTGATGATTTCTACGGTGAAAAATGATTCATTATTAATTTTAAATTAGGACCCGTTTACCACATTTATATAAAAATCAATATTAACGATTTAAAAAATGACTGCACTCATCGATTCTCGATATTGCAGGTCAAACTACCATTGATTACTAGTATGTTGCAGCAAGGATTTAGATAACAACTGTATTGTGTAGTTGCCACACTGATACCGTAATATTGCATTTTGATCTCATAAATCAATTTTGCACGTATGCAAACGTTACTTTTGTGTAAAGAACACTAACTGAGTCTTCACTATATGGTTAAAGATTCGATATAAGATTTTTCGCTCTGATATCAATACATTCTAGTCTAGCAGACCTTTTAGAATTCGAGTCTTGATTGGAAAACGATTCTATTACTAGTATACTTAGCCGTATTCGTTTAAAAGAGATACATGTTATAGATTCATTATTAATCGTTGACAATCATTTTCGTGGACCTAATAAATTTCACAGTTTCGAAGATACAAGCACGTAAATTCTTGAACATAAAAACTTATGTCATGTCTCTCACTTCTGTGAACATTTAAAGTCGTAAATTGACTCATGATCAACAACAAAATTCACGAAAATTTGAGTGCAACGAATGATTGTTTAATGACAGGCAATTGGTTTCATCAACTGGTTTGACTAGTGAAATATATGTATTAGTCAGTCTATCATGTTAGTTTTATTCAATGGAAAACTTTCATTTTTGATAATAATATTTATAATTTGAAAAGAAAACGTTTCACTTTCATTTGTATTAGAGCTATGGGTTTGATGAATATATAAGTATTTTTAAATAATTATGTTTTATTAGGAAAAAACATTGCCTATTTTCCATTCGCAAGTGATTTAGATAATAGAGAGGTTTAGCAAACCAACGTGTACGTGTACGTGTAGAAAGGAAAATATGTGCATTACGTCATCAGTTTTTGTAATGACACACAAATGAACATACGTGTAGATTGCGAAGTACACGTAAGGTCAAATTGTAGCTTATATTTACTTGTTGGCTATTTATATGAACAAATGTGTTTATTTTCCTAAAGCCTTAGTATTTAATGCAACTACTGATATAAAGAAAGATAAATTTTCACTAAAATGTGTTGTGTTGTAGAGGTTTACATACACTTATCGCTTCTTGCAAAACATTCAATGACTCTAAATCATCTGTAATTAAAAACATATACATATATAAATACTTGAAACGATGTTGTTCAATAAAAATATCACTTGCTATCTTCAGTTTTCGACTGTGATTATCAATACCCAGATTAAAAGGAGAGAATATACAAATTACAATTTAAAACATTTACAAGTACAAGAACGCGTTATAACTGCTAAACAAGAAAAGTAATGTGAACTGGTACGTGTATTTCAAACTTGAAACCTACACGTTCAAGTACGCGAACCCAGTGGTCTGCTAAACCTCTCTAATTTTTTTCTTGGCCCATGTCTTATGTTTTTGAAATCACCTGAAAAAAAATTGTGAAAGTTGGTCACAGCAAGTTCTCTGGCAATCATGTTTCCTGCTTTCGTGTGTCTCTTTATGTATCATTCCCATCAATGCCCAGTGATTTAATAAAATTAACAAAATACTCAAAATACAACCCCCCCCCCCAAAAAAAAACACCAAATGGATATACCCGCAAGGGTATCGGATCCTTTTTTATTCATATTTCCCCAAATAAGCTGAGTCTGCATGAAAATGGACTACATTAAATCAAAGAGACTTCGTATTTTAAGATTAATAATATCAGGTTCAGTGGGTAATGTTGCACGCATCCGCCTAAAATACAATTAAAGCTTTAGATACACGCCTCATTTAATTTATAAATAGGGTTTTAAAAGAATTTTTCTTACTACCCTTATTTAGTGTTCGCTTAGTCAAGCATACTAGTAACACAATTAAGTTTCATGCGATGTGAATCGATATATTTAAATCATTGCTTATAGAAAACTATCAAACCATGTCTAGATTCATAATTCCGGTTTCTCTACATAATCTCATAAAAATGTACATAGATTAGCAACGCCTTTCTATTTTACCAAAACAAAACGATGTTTAGTTTTGATATTCATTGCAATTTGTTTGAAATTGCTGCAATGAAAATTTAAAGCAATTCTGTGATGAAAGAAAGTTTCATAAAGTGTAGCAGAAATATTTATAACAAATATGGTCAATATAATACAATTGATAGGAATTTAAAAAAAACCCAACAAAAACATTGTCAATATAAAAGGAAAACCCAAAATGGACAATATTTTGTATGGAACGAATATGGTCAGTGTAATACAATTGATAAGAATAAAAAAGACATAGTCA
Source organism: Magallana hongkongensis (assembly GCA_016163765.1). Lineage (NCBI taxonomy): Eukaryota > Metazoa > Mollusca > Bivalvia > Ostreida > Ostreidae > Magallana > Magallana hongkongensis. The sequence continues at coordinate 23,255,056 of WFKH01011581.1, read as the reverse complement.
ATATGGAACTCTTAAATATGGAAAGCCCAAAGTGAACAATATTTTGCATGGAACACAATCAGAATACAACCATTGCTCTACAGCTCATTTTTATATTATATAACCATAATAATTTATAGAATAATAAGTTGTAAAATTCCTTTATAGTCTAAGCTAACATTTCATATCCTAGATGAAAAACAGACATGGAAATAAAGTTCTATTAGAACTATTTAAACAAGACCATGGTCTTTCGTAATAGTCCATGGTCTTGTTAGATCTTAAACGCTCACTATCTAAATCAGTTTGGCACAGTCTGCATTCCCATACCAAAAGTGTACAAGGCCTGAAATTTCCACCATTAGGTCTGTTTTACCTCGATAGGAACAAATCGAATTTTGATTATCACTAGTGCATAATAAACATAGTTATAGATTACATACTGACTTACAAAAAGTATCATTTGAAATTTGCGAAATAAAAATCAAAAGCCACTTTCGCATGAGATCAGAAGCCTAAAAAGGTGGCAAGTTGTTGAGTATACGTACTACATATGTGTAAAGACGTGTAATTTGTTTTTACAAAATTGATGATCTTATTCTCCTCTCTCTCTCTCTCTCTCTCTCTCTCTCTCTCTCTCTCTCTCTCTCTCAGTGCGAGACATTTGAATTCATAGAAGTTCCTGAGAAACAAACTTTTTGGCAATTGTATTATACATTTTCAAAGCTGCAAACCACATTGACTCCATGTAGCCCTGTTTTTCGGCGTAGGAAGCCAGATACTTGCATGTTGTATTCCCTGTATAACATTTCATGCCGGTCTCTTGATGCAAGGTCAAATTGGCTGTTATTGATGTGAATTCGACTTTTCCAATTTTGGCCGGAAGCAATCCATACAAGTAAACATCATCTACCCAGAAAAAAGGTGTAAGGTACGAAGCTTTGTACATTGGGCGAATAATGTCAGCAGTTATCAACACAAAATATCCATTACAATACGGCACTGGATAATGCGTCATGTTCTTAAACTGGTTTGCATGAACCATCCACTTGCTCTTTTCTCTCATTATAGGGCTTGTACCTTTAGGTCTTAAATGGCACATGATTTTTCGCGATGCTTTCTTGTACAACGGGAGGTAGTATTCCAATAGGTTGAACACATTCACAAACATGTCGTCATCAACTTTCACAACCATCTCAACATTGGAGCAAAATTCACTTATCCAGCGATATGTAAGAACTCCTTTATGGGTAAGATTGCGATAAGAATCTATAAACTGGCCTTGTATGATATCCCCATACACAGTGCTCTCGTTTTCGAGCATTATTTGGGTTTTTTGGTCACTAGTCAGTCCAAAGAAGAAAGCAACTCGGAAACTTATATTGCGAAAAATGTTAGTATTGCCCCAGGTTTCACGTATAGCGCGCCTCCTCTTGAAATGATCCGTCGAAGTATGAACAATGAACAAGAAATTAAGTTTGGAGTCGGATTTACAGATGGAAGGATTGTTGATAAGATATGGAGACATGAGAGTTAATGGATAACTGGTCCTTTTCACTGGCCTTGTAGTTAATGTACTCACAACTGTAGAGGGCTGGACCTCCTCAATTGTTTTGATATTCAAGTTTCTACTGTTTGTAGCATCCTCATTAAAAACTTGCCTTTCGTTCATTAAATTCGGTAATTGTGACATTTCTGACACTGGAGTACTCATGAGCTGATCTATCATCACCAATGCGGCTATAAGGCCGCTGAGAAACAAGGCCAGACGCCGGCCGAACACCGCCATCAGGTTTTGATTGTTCTTCCTGCAAACACAATGAAAGGAAATCAGTTACTAGATACTATACCTCAAACACTACTGGTTTTAGACCAATTCTTGCCAAGTACCAATCCTCGCCAGTGTTTGTTAAGTCATTTTGTGACGTAACATTGCACTGGTGAGAATTGGTAATTGGAGAGAATCGGTCTCGTCCCAGTAGTAAACGTGAGCAACTGTCGACGTTTCAAATGTTATAACTATCCTAAAATTTTAAGTAGTATTTGAAAACTTGTGGGACAAAACCTTGACCTTTATCATTAAAAACAGTCGTTGGAAGTGACTTTTTATATATCGACAAAACTTGTACAATTGTTCTCCTGGTCTTCACGCTAAATGATGTACATATATGTGTCTTACTCGCTCTGTTGAAATAGAGAGAAGGCTCTTCGATTTGTTTTAATTTAAAACTTAGTGACATCCTGTGGAAAAAGTGCTGCTATAGATACCATATTTTGATATTTAAAACAACATTACACAAATGTTTTCCATAGTATTAAACGAATTTGCGATGAAAAGTGAAAATTAAATGCAAACATATTCAGAATAAATGATGTCTTGTTTCGTTTGCCTATCCCGTCTCAAGGACAAATACACTGTAATGGTGTTTTTTTTATTAATTTCCCATTTGCTGTAAATAATTTCGTTATTTCTCATAACATAGTCCAATATATATATAGTGCATTTTAAAATAAAAACTAAATTAATTTCTGATTATATTGATCAAATGTACTTTACTTATTATTTACATGTTAGTAAATAGTTTATAATAACTCTGTACAAAATATGAAAATTTAAATGTTGATAGCTTATTTACTTTGTCGAGTTCGATTTAAAACATTACAGTATCAGAAAAATTCCTTTAATTCTGAGCATTGCAGTCGTCAAAAATAAATATTGTAAAAGCAAAATCATTATAACAAAACAGAATTTTATTAAGTGATAACAAAAAGTGACATTATTATGATTCAGACAAAACTCAATGATGAAAAATGAGTATTTTGCGTTTGGTTCAGGAGTATGAGTGCTATGTAGAAATCACTTTCTGTTTATTGTTCCGCTGCTCTTTTCATGGCCTGTTGCACCATCGCAATGTTGGAGTGTTTTTGCGTCCACGGAGTCATTTTGGACAAGGTTGCCCGCCACAGTTTTTCCGTTCCCCCATTGTCCCAAGCAAGAATGCCAACATGAACGAGGGGTCCACTACCGTTATATTCCTCCAAACCGGACTTTAGATTCAAACTGAGCAAGCTGGTTATGTCTTCATAGTGAACACCTTTTATTTGCCCTAGCACCATTCCGAAAAGATATGCATCATCTACAGAAAAGTATGGGGACGTAAACGAATATTTATATAGCTCGGGCACGAGATCCGACGAAAAGAGAGTGGTGTAACCACTACAGAATGTTGGGTAATGAGTTTGGTTCTTGAATATGTATTCTGGAACGTACCATTTACTTTTGGAATTTCTAACAATAACACTAGTCCTATTTTCTTTTAATGAACACATGATAACCTTTTCCTTTTTATATATCTGAGGCAAAAGGTATTCAGTTAAAGCAAAAATGTTTACAAACATGTCGTCGTCTGCTTTGACTATATATTTGGCCTGAAGGCAATTATCGTTAATCCACTGCATTGCCTGTATGCTTTTAAGAGTAAGGTTTCGATGAGTATCCTCAAAGTTTCCTTGAATTATGTCTCGTGTTTTCAGATTTTCGTTGTTTATTTTCAACTGGTCCTCTCTGGTCGGCGGTTTGCCGAGAATGAATATAACTCGCACTTTTATGTCTGAGAATACATTTTTGTTTGCCCATGACTCTCGAAGTACTCTACGATGCTCAAAATGGCTCCATAAACTATGAAAGTAAATTAATAAATCTACTTCCGACGAGTTGCAAATTTGATTGTTGGATATAATAGGCACAGTAATGTTTGGGTGTTGTTTACTTGGAACAAACTTTTGGACGGGGGGTCTTGAAAACCATTCCTTAGTATGATCAGGAGTAGATAACTCTTCCTCTTTCTTCTCGTAAGATTCTTCTATAACATTTGTTGGCTTTTCGTTTTTACTTCTAGTTAGAAAAGACAATAGAAACGACTGGCGTGCTTGTTTGAGTGCATAATAGCTCGTTCCTGCGTGGGATGCCTGGCGTCTCGTTGATGACATCATGGTTGAGATTACGGTAAATACGCATGCGGCGATCACAAGACAGGCAAACGTTGTCTCTGAACATCGAGCAATGTTCCATGATCTTCCTTCTCTCATGCTGTCTAATGCATACTACCCTTCCATGCGACTTCCTCTTCTTCCATATAACAAAATCACAGAAAGGACATCAAAACCACACGTGTCTCTTTAATCTGAAAATGGTAAAAAAAAGGCTGCATGCTTGCTTCTCTAGTTTCAGTCCTGAATGAGCTTTTTATCTTTTAATTACCATAATACTCCATACACACGGCGTCTGATAACCTATTTAATTTAAACAACCATTGTACAGAGCTGTGGAGGTAAGGGCCCAATATCAGTGTACCTCTAAGATTGGTTATAATAAAATGGTGTTGTCGAACTCGTATATCTCGATTTTATTGTTTTATATGGGTCTGAGTGTTTTATGATATATTTTGCAACGGGGGCAGTGTCATTCTTGTTTTTTTATTATGTGCTTTTTTAAGGAAACTAAACACATAGAAACGCAATTAAATAACCGGCACGTAGTAACAGCAACCCCCCCCCCCCCCACACACACACACTTGTTTTTAAAACATAGATTTTTTAGTAAAAAGAATTTTGATGGACCCCTTCTCCCACCCCACTACTTTTGGACAGTGTTAAAAATTATAGGGAAATTTAACATATATATCAAATTGTAAGATCCCCCAATGGATTAGGGATTTGAGGATAGGTGAAGTTAGTGGGGTTTTTTGGTAAAGATTTTTTTCAAGACTTAAGGTAGGTCTGACCCACCCACCCCACCCCTGCATTAAAAAAATGCTATGTGCATGAATACTACACATAACACATAGATTGTCTTTACCTTAATTAAAATCAAAAACAACATCAAGCTCATTTTCAACTTCAAATATGAATATGTAAAAGTGAGCGTAAACAAGTACAACGCGTGTACCGGTAACAAATTATCTGTCGTCCAAATTGTGCAATAGTTTGAGGTGTAGCTCTCGCGGTGCAGAACAAAACATGCCTTTTCATTTTATTTCCTTGGCTTTTAAATCAAAAGCTAAGGTAATAAAAAGGCATGTTTTGTATACTGGTTTTTGCACGCTTTGTTTATTTTAAAAACAATCGTTGAATGGTTACATGGGAAATAAGGATATTAAAAAAAAATAAGAACATTTCATGAGAATAAAAGAAATAGCAAATCCTTCCTTTTAATTTGATTAAGGTGGTATGGGACATCTGTCGATATTAATGTGTATTAAAGTACATTATAATTGAAATACTTTCACCGGTTTTAAATTTTCAAATTTTACAATATTTAACCAAAAAATAGCTTTTAAAAATATTTGGCGAGGTAAAAATTGTAAAACCCCCAGCGGGATTCGAACTCATGACTTACATATTCGTAGTTAGCCCTCTTTTTTTAAATATCTTTTATAGTTAGCCCTCTAACCCACTGCGCTACGCGTAGGTGACAATGTTGAGAAAGAAACTACTTATATAATTACACTTGGTTTTATTGTTTATTTCGATAAACAATACATCATAACATGGAAGTGTCCCATACCACCTTAAAAAAAAAGATTTTTAAAAAGATAACTCGATGTCTTTCCTGAACATTGTTTGAAATAACTGTTGTCGAAAATGTCAGAACCTTACAATATTAAGTAATTTTTGGCTTTTTTTAAAGTCTATTTTAAGTTTACAATTTACACTCGTAAGCTTGAAACATGATTTATTTTTGATATTCATTGAGTTTTATTGATCCAAATCAACTTGAAGGTTCTTTTGATCGTACACCATACTTTCTAATTTAACAGTATAAACAAGTATTGTGATACCCTTCAAATTCCATCAAGGTAAAATTATAGTTCCGAGCAAACTAGTTATTTATCTCTTTGATCTCTGTTTCATACTATTTTGTTAAATCATACTGATGACATTTTTGCAGATTAGTAGCTCTGTGGTGAAATTTAGGAAGACATGCCGTAGATGCTTTAAAATATCTACAGTCCCTCACATAGGGAATCGACAAAATCTATGCAAATAGATACATTACCACCTCCTTTTTTTAAGTTCATACTGTCAAAACCCCGTGGTTCCTTATTTTGAAAACAAACTTGCAATTTATCACAGGTCCACACATTAACTTGGGCTAGTTTTGGTCGTTTTAACTGAATTTCCCGAGACGTTCTGTAGAAATACTTAGTAGCAAATATTATTTAAGGCTTTTACTCGCCTTTGACTTTCTCGTAAAACTGCTAACTGACCTTGAAAACAGAATAATTCACATGCAGATTAAGAGTCATCGTTTTTTCATGTAAACAAACCACACTTCTTCACTTTACGGAGTTTGTGAGGGTGTTAAAAAAAATCTTGGGCAAGCCGTTAGTGAAGTATCTAACGATTTTTCGGTATTGAATATTTTCATAGTATACGTTTGAAAATTGGGCACAAGATGCCAAAACAAGCGCAAGTTTCTGTAAGCCGTAAATTGCAAGATCTATGAATGTAAGTAACTTTACATAGCTATAGCTAAATGTACAAGTGCATATCAACCCGAATAAAGCAGGGCTACAGATATGAAGTTAATGCGTGTGTCTGAATACAAGAATTTATATCGAAATTATATTTATAAAAAAAAAATAAACATCAGCATGCATTTCAATGTTTGCAAGGTGCTCAACACTGATTAATTTATGTACATGCAACCAGTGGTAGAACATAGGGTTGCTCACAGAGAAATTCGGATTGACAGATAGTATTAAGCCAACGATTTCCCGTAGAGCTCTGTGCAAGTCTAAAGAATTCAAAACAATGTAACAGAAAATGGTAATTACCTTAAGCGTCAATTCTCAATGGGTACATGCACCTGGAATGAGAGATAAATACAAAGTTCGTGCTGAATTTTGGGAATGGGAAATCAATACGTTGATGTTATGTTCAATGATGCGCAGCGAAGCGGTAAGATTTTTTTTTTTCATTTGGATGGAACTATTGAACATAATGACACGGCCATTAATTAAAACAACATTAGTCACAATGTTTTGACAGACTCCACTTTCGCTGACCAGTAATGCAGCAAAATGTGTACTCTATGAGAGAGAAAGGAGGGAAATATCTTAATAAACACTTTGGACATAGCCATTTATGGAACATGCGTTTTCGTGAAAGAAATCATATTTTAAAAAATATATACAGCGTGTCACTTCGCTTGATCTACATTGTAGCTTGATTCAGTTTCTGCCGTTGTTATTGATTGGCAATACGATTAATAAAAAGATGCTAGCTTTATGTATTGACCTGTCAGAAATATCGCATATGTACGTATAATGCAACAAGTAACACACTTGTTCTTCTTCAATGGTATCGCTTCTCTCTCTCTCTCTCTCTCTCTCTCTCTCTCTCCAGCTTCAGCAAAACCCACGTGCTGGTTGGCGATAGTGTGGATGTTTCTGAATACTGTTCTAATGGGCGTGTCATTATGTAACAATTAAGTTATGTTCAATATTTGTTTAAAGACTATTTATAAAAACGTGTCACTCAAACAATCATTGTACCTTCTGTATAATTAAAATGTTGGTTCAATAACACAAAACTGCCAATAACCAGTAAATATATATAAGATTTTTTAAACAAATGTAGACATCCCAAACCATAAGTATTTTAAAAGCTGGACGAGCACGTGTGCATGATAATCTGTAAGGTGTCGATCTGTAAATGGTTGGGATAGTAATCGTGTTGATGAGGGTTTTTAAACATGTTTTCAAAAAATAAAACAGGTGAAATTCATGATACGGTTTATAATTCGTAGAAAATGGAGGACAGGCCCGTCGACCATGTCAAAAAAAAAATGCGTCAGCTTATTAAGTGAGACCCTGAATAATACACCAAAATAGCAAACATGCCGATTGTTACGACATCATGCTTTGGGTAAACAGTCTAGGCTTGGTCAAGATTTCGAAACTATTGTATTGAATTATTTACATCGCGTAGTTACAAATAGTGATTTAATATATTCCAGAGAAAAAAAACTAAGTTTCGATAAAGGTATTCCTATATATGTGCTTTCATCTATAAAACCTTTACAAATCGCGCTGTCAAGGAACGGGGGGGGGGGGGGGGGGGGGGGGGGGTATACATTTCAGGCTGACACATCAACAAAATCCTATTTGTGTCCTTCACTTCACAAAATGTTACATAACTGATATCGGCCCTTGGTCGTTCCTTGGCTTTACAACACTGTATTGCGTCTTTTAAGAAATTGTGCTGATCCTATTAAACTTACACGCGGCCACGTTTGACTAACCGAAACTAAAGGAGATTAGAAATTCTTTGGCCCTCGATCTCGGTCAGTTTGTTTGAATATGGCTGGAATTCATTTCTACATGTTCTTTGAGTGTACACACTCATAATCTTACAATCATCTCTTAAGTATAATTATGCACAGTAAAGCTTTTGTTCAGTTAAAATTATCCGACTTTCTTTTTAACAATGGTCTCTCAGTTGAGTAATTGAGTAAACTGACTATCCACTTGTAGAAAAGCCAGATGTTTAGAATTATAAGTATTACATATACAAATGTACTACGATAATCTACGAAAAGTGTAATAATTACCACAGTAAACATGGCGAAGCTGCTGTCCAATTGATCTTAACAATCCAACGCAAAGACAAAAAGTCCCTCACACATTCAAGAATCTATATCCCCCCAACAAACGTTGCGAAGAATGTCGCAACTATTAAATACGTACACTCAAAAAAGAAAATGATAACTCCGAGGAAAACCGCGACTAAAAGACATGAAAAATGTGTTCTTACCTGGAGCTTTTCATTAAATCCAGAGTTCTCTCGGAAAAATCGATAGCCCTCTTGCATTAATTATCATCTTTCCAATGGAATATCTACACCTTCAGTATCGGAGTATATTCAAAAGGATTTCTCACGCCCAGACATTCTCTACGGGCATGGACGTTTATAAATATAAACCGGTACCGTCTCTCGGGTACGAGATCGAGCGAGACCTTTTGTCAGACAGTTTCATTAAATGTTTTCCTAGGATCATAAAACGCCTTGCCACGCAAGGTTGAACTTGAAAGTAGTACATCCGGAAAAACCCCGACTAATCCATTACGGGGAGTGGACTTATCAGTCGTTTGTTTAATTTCCACTGGCCATATCTTGGTGCATTTGAGTAAGACTCATGAATTCTCCTTTGACGTCAAGAGATTAGTATGTTACGAGAATACGTATTAGAGCTAGCGAAATTAGGTCGCTGTGTCGATGCAATATCTAAAAAATATTTATTTAATTGAAAAATAATGTAGACAAGTACCGCTTCAAAGCGGATGAATTAAAAATAACCCAACATGCACTGAATATTAAATTTTTTTCACAACATTAACCGAATCTTGATAATTGAACAGGTGAAATCTAACAGGGTACCGCCAGGACGTAAAGAGCAATTTCGTTAATAGGTCGACACTTTACACCGCCTGAATAATGCGCTATTCTATATTTACGCTGTTCAAATCCCGTTAATTTGGATCCAGCCACAACACAACCCAGTTTTGTATGAAAGATATTTTTTTTTAATTTACACACAAACACCGCACAAAAGAAATGGATCGGATAGAAGGGGTACGGCGCAAGCATAAGGACTTTTAAATAGCTGATCGGGGATGATTGGGGAGATGGGGGAGGGGAGGGCGTCTTTCAATAACTCCATATGGTCTATATATCACGTTTAGTAGGGAGTTTTAAAAGACTAAACCGTGGAAATGGTCTCTTTAAAGATGACACAATTAGTATCCCACCCTGTGACAGATTATGCGTGCTGTTGGCGGTGTTGACTTTTCCGCTGTCATGACTATTT
>WFKH01011581.1:23223265-23241360 GCA_016163765.1 Magallana hongkongensis | reverse complement strand
ACACACACACACACACACACACACACACACACACACACACACACACACAAATTAATAGACACTTAATACGGCATTATCCCGAAATATCATTGGCTTCGAATTATGAAGAAAAGACCCTTATGGAAAATGACAATTTAGTACCTAACAAATGCGTAAAATAACGGTATCCTCCTCGGAGATACATTTTTTTGAATATAAATATTCTGAACTGAGGGGAATGAGATAACAATTGATCAATTTATTTTGGCACCGTTGTGACTTTATAAGTAGTCTAATTTATTATAATTTATTATAATAAAACAATTACACGAAAAATAGTTTTTGTCTTGGGATGATTAATTAACTTGCTATGTCTTTTTTAAGAGTTTAAGTACAAAGCCTTTATATCTGAAAACCCGAAAATTACCCCAACCCAAAATATGATAGAAAAATGAAAGTAACCCCAACCCACCCTAATTCCCCATCAATCAATCTGGTATTACAATATCGTTGACAATATTAAAGTGCATTACATGTATTCAGACAATTATTTCTGTTCTACCACTTAACATTTCTTTAACAATGGTCATGTTGTTCACAATCAACCTGAAGACTTTTTCTTTTGGAAATATGAAATACAGTAGTCACTGGTTGTTGATACCGGAAGATGAATGCTGCCGGATACAGAGTCCGACTCACTTCCGGTTACATCCCGAAAAATGTTACACTCGCCAAAGATGCACTTCAGTCCAAGAAACGCAAATACCAGAGCTTCTTTGAAATTGATTGTGTATTTGTCCGGTGACTCTAGATGCATTCCAAGTTTATCTATTTTGCTGCGGAATGCCTCTACCAGAGTTACGTTGAAGGCTCCTCCCCCTGTTACTAATATGGACATCATACGGCTTGACTTCTGATCGTCTGGAGGAGCTTGAGCCGATGCGCATGCGTCTGCCAGTTTACAGGCAACGTGCTCCACAAAGGTTCTCATCAGGTCTGGGATTTTATAAGAGGTCGTCTGTTAAAAAAAAATATTAAAAGTGTAACGAGGCTAGTTTTAAAAATATTATACCTTAATAATACAGTTAATGCAATAATAGGATTTATAAATCATACTTTGTTATATCGATGTGTTGTGACTTTTATCTAATGATCTAACGAAGAGTGTTTACTTCCCTTTCCAGGTCTTAGCGAAAGGATAGAATTAAAACATAAAATTGAATTATATTCAATCACAAATCATGAAAGATTCTTTTGTCTCATTGTTTAAACCCAGTTTTATTTATATATTCTTAAGTCAATTCAGCAGTTTAGTGTTGCGTTTAATTCATTTGACGTCATTTCTGAGTAAAAATGTCAAAAATTATCTCTGTCATACGAGTAAAATTAAATCAAAATCTTGAGAGGGTGTCGATCTTTCAATCGATCGAAATTTACTCAAGAAAATACATGAACTTACATCTAGAATTGGAAAAATATTCTCTTCAATCCATTCTGCGCCGAGTGACTTTGGAGGCGAAGTAGAGTAATATGGCAAAGAGTCCAGTTTCTCCAATACGTTATTCAGAACTTCACCTTGACCTGCTATTCTTCCATCCGTATCAAAGGTCAGAGACGAATCGAACAATGCGGCTAATTTGTTCATGACATAGTTACATGGAGAAATGTCGTAGCCTTTTTTGCCATTAATCCCTATGTTAGCAATCCCACCTAGATTTATACAAATGTCATACGCCTGAAACAAATATTTCTCACCACATGGCACAAACGGAGCTCCCTGGCCGCCATAGGCTACGTCCTTATTCCGGAAGTTACAAACAAACGGGCAATCTAAATACCGAGACACCGTTTCTCCGTCACCCAGCTGAAACGTATAGTTGAGGGTGGGGTTGTGAAAAATCGTGTGTCCATGGGATGCAACAAACTCTACATCGAGCTGATTTTCGTCGACAAATTTCTTAATTAATTTCCCGAGTAGGTGACCATACTCAACATGGAGTCGTATCAAAGCCTCTCCGCTTAGGTCCCTTGCGCCGGCTAATCGAGAAGTCCAGTTCGCATCGTATGGCAGGGTCACTGCTTTGAGAATACGGTACCCCCAAACATCTGTGTCCCGGTCCCCTGTAAACTCCACACAACACAGATCGAGACCATCAAGTGAAGATCCCGACATACAACCGATTCCCACGTAACTCGTCATCTCGAACCAAAAAAAAACTAGGTCAAAGTTAAAAGAAATTGCCAGATGTTTTACGGCTAAAAATAGATTAACACTTTTTATCTATCCAATGACTCTGATAAGGAATTTGCTCTTAGTAAACTAACGTTTATTTTTTTATATAATTAATGCTTATAATAAATGTGATTTAGGTCGATTAAAGAAATCATAACATAACATGATGATAAGTTGCCCAAATGCAACTAATCTCAACACATACATGTAACTATATGCGAGGCTATACTACTCGATAAAGCTTACCTCGATAATAATGCTGATAATAAAGGTGACAATTAATGGATACAAAAAAAAATGGGCGTCACGTACATATGACCAAGAAAACAGAGGCCCTGCAGGGGCGGATCCAGGATTTGAAGTTAGAGGGGGCGCCAGCTTTAGGCAGAGGTCTGGGGGCCGCCTTGAGGCCCCCAGTGGGTCCAGAGCAAAGTCCTGGTGGGGGCCCAGGGGGCAAAGCCCCCGGAAGCTCTTGGATTCTAGAGATTTTGTAGGGTAAAAATGAAGTCTTCAAATTTAGACTTTTCTGATATTTCTTCTCGTGATTATACTTAAAAGTAATACAATTATTTACATTTTTTAAAGATTTGTAGATTTAAGACCTGCAGTAATCTCATCAAATCCCTCTGCCATGCAGAAATATAAGAAACATTTCCTTTATTTTTATGGGGGTCCAGGGGGCGAAGCCCCCGGAAGCTCCTGGATTCTAGAGTTTTGTAGTTTAAAAATGAAGTTTCATATTTAGACTTTTGTGATATTTCTTCTCGTGATTATACTTAAAAGTAATAAAATTATTTATAATTTTTAGAGGTTTGTAGATTTAAGACTGCAATAATCCCATCAAAACCCTCTGCCTTGCAGAAATATAAGAAACATTTCCTTTTATTTTTTTTCTAACGAATGGTTGTAAAATAATCAGTTTTAAAAAAATCAAGTTCAATGGAACGATATAAATGAAGTTTTAAAAAAGATAACCATCCCAGCTTGTATTAGCATAAGCATGGAAGAGTTGTTAAAACACAAGCTAGTATAATTAATAACGTAAAGGTGGATGAATGGTCAAATTTGAACCCAACTAAAATGGGCTTTTTATGTACGTTACACCGTTGATCCCACGGGTTTTCTTCATACTACACCGTTGAACTCAGTCTAATGTAGAGAAATTCAATGAGTTTCCAAAAAGTTAATAATTAAGACTCGCAAATTGTACATTTTTTGGCCAATAGGAGTATGATTTAACTTTACTTTGTCAAATTTAGGGGGGGGGGGCGCCGGGTGAAAGAATTATAGTATGTATATGCGACGTTTGCAAATTTTAGGTAATTTGATAAACAGTGTGGTACTTAAGGTATCACACCGGTAATTGTTTTCACTATATAACACTATAGAGGGAAAATATTCTTTAAAATCAGTATGTATTTCTCTTGACATAATATTCGGAGGAAATGTTATTTGTTACATACATGTATCTCATCAACTAACACCAAAAAAGGGCACACGATACGGCATTTTCTTAAAATATCTAGCTCCAAACAGGTCTACCCACAAAATCACGTGTTTCCATTTGTAGGTAGACAGACTGCACACTTCCAAGGAAGCTGCTGCATGTGCCTTGAAAGAAGTAGTCCCTAAAAAAAAAATGATCATCATCTAACAAAACACATGAAATATCAATCTCAGTGGTACAAAAATGTTTAAAACTGAGTAAAGGAAAATGAAAAAATTCAGTCAAGGATTGGTCAATTACCGGTTTGATACCTTAAATGGTATATATCTGCCGCTTGAAAGTCACTGAAGGAGGGGGTGTACTAGCTATACGAAGCTTAATTCTGATGACCGATTATGTACGTGTGTTAATTTAAAAGTCCTCATCGTTGAGGATTTAAACAACATTGTAACCTTGACGGAGTATACATGTATATTAATAATAATTCCTGACACAGACAGGCTCGCCGTAAATATGTTGATCGTAGACTAAAGCAGACGAAATCTTGAGAAGGCACATAATTTTCCGTTTCCTGAATTTATTAATGTGAACTTTTTTTATCTTTCAAGGTCATGTTTTAATTTAATTTTATTTTATTTTATTTATTTTTTTTTTTTTTTGCATATAGTTACATTAGGTTCGATCACAACAAAAGTCATTAAATCCCAATCGGTTGGTACAAGCCCTTCATGATAGCTTTACATTTTGTTGACAATGTTAATTTTGTAAATTCCCGTTGTAGTGCTTGTATCAGAGCAGTAGAGAAAAGTAGATATCTAAAATATCTTTTTTGCAGGTAAAAAACATTTCGACCAATCAGAAGAGCCGGTATATCATCAAACTATTATAATTTAAACGATGTAGGTTTCATGCAAAATAAATTTAAAAAAAAAATTTTTTTTTAAATTTAAAATTTTTTTTTTTAAAATTTAAAAAACGATATAAAATTGTACAGTACACATGCAGCTAGTTTGCTTGATAATCATCCAAATAAGAGATACAACATTCTTCATTTTTGTCCATTATTTGTTTTCTACATTATTATCGTGCATAATTGCAAATCAAAAAAAAAATAATTTTTCTATTTTTAGTTACTAAGAATGTTTTCCATTATTATAATATTTTTGTGTAAAATGTCGATCCCTATATTGTTTCCTCCCTGGTTATGGTTAGAAGAACAAACCTGAAAAACATTTTCATTTTAGATTGTTCCAAAATAACTTTCACTATAATTATAGACCCCGTGCTCTTTGTTTTCTTTTTTGTAGTCCCACCCACAGAATAAATGTTTTTGTTTTTCTATATCAATCCCATAAATCCAATAGCCTGCATTTTCGTGTATTCAAAGGAATCCTAGAAGTATATATTTCCATCTACTAAGTATGATTCCATCTATTTCTTACGGAAATTGGTTGTAACTTGTAATTCACAACTTTATAGAAACTGACAGGACTGAAATCTACACGATCCAGTTCTAACCAGTTTATTTATCGGTCGAAACCTTCAGCAACCTAAGAAAAATCACGGACTGCACAAAATAATCATGATGATGTCAGACTTAAATTCCCATGATGGACGATTTAGATATTTCTTTTATTTAACGTAGTAACGTACTGATTTACATTAACAATAATTTAGTTACTTTTACATACTTTTGACGAACAATTCATTAATTTGTTAAAAGAAAGATGTAGATATAAACAATATCCCGCATGAGTCACCAAAGAAAGCATTTTATTGTTTAAATAAATCTATTTCAAATTGACTTTGTTTTCAATACTACCCCTCTCTAACCCTGGGGTATGGTATGAGTTATCTGGAAAAAAATTTCATTGAAGCTTGCTTCTTTGATGTATATTTCACATATATTCATATTTATTCTAGTGTAAAAAGCCTCGTAAATTAGTCTCTGGCTGTCGGTCGGTCTGTCTGTCTGTCTGTCTGTCTCTCTCTCTCTCTCTCTCTCTCTCTCTCTCTCTCTCTCTCTCTCTCTCTCTCTCTCTCTAAAAAAAGACTTGGTGACACCGAAACTTTTTGTTCATTGTGTTTCATTAAAATACATGTTTTATGGGGGAACAGGGCGTTGCAGTGTAAAATTATTTGTCAATGAATTTTTTTTGCTTTTTTACACACATTAACATTAAGATGTCCTCTACAGCATATATCATTTTCATGACTACTTTCTTACCTTGCAAGGGAGATATTTTGATAGGAATTGTCCCCCTTTTCTGGCATTATGAATTTTTTTGACAATACCAATTTTCTGCAATAATTAATTTGATGGAATTTATTTGCAAAGTATATTCATTAAATTTAAGAACGGACACTAATTTCAAAATTATTTACATCATTGGCTTTCTTACATAGCAATAATTTTAATAATTTATATAATTTTATAAAAATATTGCTAAAATCAGCACTATAAGTTTTGTAGTTTTTGATTCTAAATTTTAACAAAATGTGATGGCACATAAAAACTTCTCAATGAATTTTTTTAAAAAAAATTCATATTTCAACCTTAACATCTGTATTATAACTTATAAAATTTTCATGGCCACTTTCTTGGCATTTAAGGGAGATACTTCAATAGGAATTACCCCTACCCCTTATTCTGGAATTATGACTTTTTGTGACAATTTCTGTTTTGAACCATCAAAAAAGTAATACATTCTTTAGATTTATTAATTAACACGAACAGAATAATAATCAGAATATATATATATGATTATCTTAACCGTTTATGATTTTGTACATTTGTATTTCTAAAATTAAACATGTTAACGAGGCCGGGTCTAATTTGTTCTGCCCTAGATTTTTTAATGAAATTTTTTACATGAATTTCTACTGATATAATTATTATTTTAAGATAAAAAAATCAGACACTTACCACATCGTTTGTCAGGGGGTCATCTCAAATTTTATTAATTTTAACATTGAACCCTATGGGATTTTGATTAAAATGTACCATTTTTTTACATTTTTTAAAAACTTCTGCCCTAGGGATTTCTTTTTCTGTTCTACATATGAAAGTTATTGCTAAAAGGCATCAAATGGTCAAATAAAAAAACCTTTTACCTCCTGGTTTGTTCCAGGGGTCTTATCAAAGTTGTTTTTTTGTATGCCCAATTTCCCAGATTTGTCAGATAATGGCTATTTTTTATTTGACAAAGGTAGAAATGGTGATCTTAATAGTATTATTAAAACATTCAGACATATTTAAGTAATAAATAAATGTATAACATCACATATTAAGGGTCATTAATATAAAATAAATGGTTAATGTCTTGAAATACATGTATTAAGCTATATTTAGGCGGGGTAAGAAAACGTGACAGAGGGCTAGACATGCTAAAGTCTTTTCACGTTTTCGACCCGAGCCCAAATATAGCTTATATTTCAAGACATTTATTTTTATTCTACAATAAAATATCAATTTTACGCCTCAAACGAGCTATTTTTCGACAAATTTCGCTGAATATCTGCAGTTGAAACCATAACGCCATGACGTCAACCAAGCAAAAAAATGACGTCACAATGCAAATGAAACGCTGCGCGAAAGCGTGCGTACTCGGCCTCGTTAAATTTTTCCCAACTCATGTTGTGAAAATGATTACTTTCGAGAAAAATTTACGGGAAAAAGATCTATCAAATCATGTTTGACGTCATAATGGATAAATGACATCATATTATCATACAGTCAAATCAATTATGACGTCATAATAGAGTTAGTACATCAAAGCGTCATTGCAATGAAAGTCACGTGATACTTGTCCTGTTCCCCCATTAATCCATATTTGGTACTTCGTCAAAAATTTTTAAGTTTATTTCGCCTTACCGTACATGTATTTGGAATTTAACAACCAGGACGTACTTGTATGTGCAATCTTTTATGTTTAAGGGGGTTGGATCTAGAATTATAAAACACAAATTTGGGGTAAATATGCTTCTTTCGGCACTACTGCCCATTTAACATGACCTTTCTGCACTTAAAGTGCAACTTACATATAACTTGCTTTTTTCTCTTTTATTTTTTATTAGGATGAAACATGGCTCTAAATTCAAATCACATGTCTGTTTTCAGACATCGATGATTCTACATTCAATGAAATTATTTAAAAGTCTCAAGCTTTTTCTCAAATTATAACAGACTTATCAGAAATAGCTTATAATTATATAATTATATTACATAAATAATAATAATGGCATATATTGTGTTATAATAGTATATACTTATCATACTTTGTATGAATAGCTGCAAGCAGGTATGTGGCTTCCGGTCTGAAAAAAATCGGATAAATGACCTCACAGTGTAGAAACGGAAGTGTACAGTTTTAGGTAGCGCTGTTCGTCGAAGTGAGTATACAAATTGAACACTTAGCCCTGCGTACAGTCGAAGACAGTGTCAGCGTGATTTTAATCAAATTGATCAGTGGATGAAAAAAGCTTCCGTAACAACTCAATACGTTACGGTAATAAACTGGCAGAAGTATAAAAGTTGAATGTATTCTTTTTGCAACACGATTTTCAAGTCAACATTTTGACAATCATTATCCAATGTCACTTTCCAAGATTGAAATGATTAATATTATGTACAAAATACAATCATTACGACTGAATAGAGGACACGTATAGGTAGATATATACCTCAAGAGAATAATCTGACCTGGAGTTTGATGTCATTGCAAATAAAAGTAGAAAAATTCCTCAGAATATCATGAGCTGTCATTATTTCATACTGTACGCGTACCGCAAAAGCATTAGAATTTTACTGTTCCCGTATTTCTGTGATTAAGCACTGGTTTCGGGTGTTAATTAAAGGCCGAACATTTTACAAACGCCCCTTTTTTACCTGTTTAAACTTCAAAGTGATGCCGCTTGTCAATCAAGTTTGAAACAATAGCACCCGCTATTTAGTAGTTCACGCAAATTCAAATATAAATTGTGTAATTTCAATTAGGCCTACTAAATGATTAATTTTCATAATCAATTCTAATAATGTTAAAAATCTATTTTTTAATTTCCCCTTTTAATACGTGACGGAAGATAGCATCAATCGGAAGATGTCAAAGATAATGCTGTTAATTGCTAATAAACAGAATTCCACGGACCTGGCCAGACCACGCTCGGACGATCACGTCAATCATACTGGGTGCTATTGTTTCAAACTTGATTGACAAGCGGCATCACTTTGAAGTTTTAACAGGTAAAAAGGGGGCGTTTGTAAAATGTTCGGCCTTTAAGTTAACTCAATAGAATGACCATTGTATAAATGGACTCTTTCAAATTATTTTTCAATGATGAAAACAAATTTTGTCGCGATTTTTCCCCCAAAATTGTGTAAGTTAACTCAATAATCACAACAAATAATGACAGAAAAATTATAGGGCGCGAAAGGAGTTGGGAGTTAATAGATTCCCAAATTTAAGTGCCTGTGGTCATTTGATGTTGGGTACATGCTACATGTAGTTACCTCCAGAGGATTGCAGGTTGCACTACATAATAAATTTTACAATATAGTTTGTGAATGTGTTAATGATTATAATCTTCTTTTCGAGATTAAGCAATAATACAGTATTAATTCATATTGCCTCGTTTTATTATGAAAGTTGGGGAAATCACGATTGCCGTTGCCAACTTATTTGTCATATGCACATGAGTGCTAAACTGAAGACTACTATATATGTTTTTGATTAATGAGATTTAAAAGCGAAGTACTAGTACAAGTATTTAGATACAATGTACATGTATTTATATTGACAAGCTGGCCAGAAACTTTATATGAAATATACTTGCAGTATTCGCAATTGATATAAAAATCATTAATATCAAAATTAATTGTCTTACATTCCATCTACATGACTGAATATTAAAAATAAATGAATTTAACTCGCACTTATTTCAAAATTGAAACATTTAAAAGCTGATTGACATGTCTAGAATGATAAGTTAAACATGTACCTTCTACGATTATTATAGTTGTATATTTCAGCGATAGATCTTACAAACGTAATTTCCGTAAACAGAGTTTTATCTTAGCTCACTGTAATGTTCGGAGTTGTTCAGCTCCAAACCAGAGCTACCCGTACACACTTATAAGAGCTACGCGTACAGTAAACAAAATGGAGGCATGGTCAACAAAACTTCAAATTCAAAGAATGCATTGCTTCCTTCATATGTAACTTTTTTTTCTGAAAGTAAAAATATTAAGGAAAATATTTTCCCAACAATAAACAATTCTTTTTTGTCAAAGAAATTGAGAAACACTTCTGTAGATATTGTGATTCAATTTCTTATTGCATTTTTGTACTGTTTTGATCCAATAAAAATAAATCCAAAGAGAAATTTTAAGATTTTAAAATTTATATGACGAGTATAAACTTATTCTAGTTTACCACAATACATAATCGATATACTGTCCCTCCAAATATTAGTTATTTGCGTCTTTTCCATCTGCGATTAAAATACTGTACGCAGCGCTATACTTGTTCTCTCGCTTCGACAAACGGCGCTACCCAAAACTGTACACTTCCGTTCCTACACTGTGGACCTGGTCATTCAATGATTCATCCGAATTTTTTCAGACCGATATCTACAGACTAGCAGCTAACCTTTTTATTGTGTAAATTAATGAGTTAAATTTTACTTTTATTAGTCATTCACACCATGCAATAGATGGCACATGTGGCGCAACACAATATGACCAGCAATAGTATTGTTAATACCGGTAGGCTATATAGACATTCATTGTTTAATGGTCCAATGAAGTGTTTGTGAACAACTTCATTAATGAACATTGCCACCAAACTTTTACATTTTTGTCCACGTTTTATATTAATCAATAAGACACTATTTTGAGAGATTCGATTATATACTAGTATCATGTTCCTAAAAGTTATTATGGTAAACATGCACCTACATCGAGCTTGGTTTGAATTGCGCTACAGAGCTATATATTGTGAGACATGGATAGACTCATAAACCGATAAATTAAGCCACTCCCACCACTTTGACCCAGTCAATTTAAGACAATTTGCTGCTAAGTTCGTCTTGTGTTTCTTTAATTTTATGACGATAATTTTAACAATATGTAGGATGAATTCACCATGCATCGGACAATTTTCTTGGATAAAAAACTTTGTTTCAAAATGCAATATGCATGCACTAGTGTGGTCTTTTTTTATATCCCTGTATATAAACTGAACAAATTAGGGTTTTATGAATAAGGTATCTTTAACAAGAGTACTGTGTATGCAGGCACTTATGCTGCTGCTAAGTTCGTCTTGTGTTTCTTTAATTTTATGATGATAATTTTAACAATATGTAGGATGAATTCACCATGCATCGGACAATTTTCTTGGATAAAAAACTTTGTTTCAAAATGCAATATGCATGCACTAGTGTGTTCTTTTTTTTATATCCCTGTATATAAACTGAACAAATTAGGGTTTTATGAATAAGGTATTTTTAACAAGAGTACTGTGTATGCAGGCACTTATAAACTCTCACTGAAAATACTTTTTAATATTTTTTTTTCAGTTATTTGAACATCCAGCAAAAAAAAAAAAACAAACCATTTTTTAAAAATTTTCTACTGTATGGTTGTTCGATAGATGTTAAATAAATTATTACTTTATTGATATGATATATATTTCATGTGTTAAACTATTTCTCTGATTTCATTTCAAAGATTAAGTAAGGGGAAGACGTGTGACTTTTTAAACAAGTTTTACTCATATTCAGACCTTGGCAGAACCATGACCATATTGTAGAGTCTGCCTTACAACAGTTTTAGAAAAGGAAATCTTCAGTTATTCTAAAAAAAAAGTTCATACAGCACATTTGCCAACTAAAAACATGTTATTGATTAATCCTACGTTTGAATTCTTTTCATACAATGCATTTCAGGTCATGTGCACTTAATTTTATCAGCTGTCTTTGACTGACTATAAACTTTTCTTATTTTTTATTTTATTTCTGAGCAGGTTTCCCAAAAATGAATTTAAGGCAATTTAAGGCCCTTAAGTTTTCAAAAAGGAGGGTTGGGGTGGGTGGGTTAAAAAACCAGTGAAGATGGGGGGGGGGGGGGGGGGGGGGGGAAATCTTTTTTTTTTAAAAATATATACTGCACCAAGAATACAGGACTCTTTTTATTTCTTGATATTTGCCAAGAAAAAACATTTTATCAAAATATTTCAAAACAATGTTATGATTCTGTGTATGGAGAACTTGAATAAAATACAGGAAATATTTTCAAATGTGTTAAAAATATTATATAATTAGGCACACCACCCACGTGATTTCCTTTCTCATAAAGCATAATGTTTCAATAGTTCCTCAGATGAGTGACCAATTGCAAGTTAGCACTATATATTTACTATCTATACTGACATGGAATCATTTTCCCAAAAATGTGTGTTTGTTTCTTGCTTTAAAAAAGAAAGCAAATTTTCCTTTAGGTTGTATCATGCAATATTGACCTAAAATAATTACTTTATAAATGTAGAAAAATGTGTATTAAACTTGTGTCCCGACATGGGTTTTTACATCCTTAGAAATATATTATGTGGTTTAAGCAAAAGCTTCTTATTTGATGGTTAATATGATTCTTTGGATTTGTTAAAAAAAATGACAAAAATATTGCAATTTTAATTAACGTTATAAAATATAATTGCAGTTTATTTAAATAGAGCTCACAAGAATGACTGATGAGGTCAACTGCATTAAAAATACCATATTTTGGCTGGCTTAGGTCCGTCTGTCTGTAAATTTTTCACATTTTTGACTTCTCCAGAACCACTGGACCAATCTTAACCAAACTAGGCGCAAGGCATCTTTTAGGAATAAATTATAGAGAAAAATCTTCAAACATCTTCTTAAAAACCATTTTGCCAGAAATGCTAAAACTCGTGTGGAACATCCTCAGATAGTGTAGACTCAAGTGTTTTCAAATCACGATCTCTGGGAGTAGATCGGGGCCACAATGAGGTGTTAAATGTTTACATAGAAATAAATGGAAACTTTAAAAAAGCTTCTTAAAAACCATTTGGCCCAAAAAGCTGAATCCTCAGATAGTGTAGATTTATGTTGTTCAAATTATGATCCCCAGGGTTAGGATGGAGCAACAAATGGGCTTTAAATTTTACATAAGAATATAGATAGTGAAAATCTTCTTAAAACCCTTTGATCAGAAAAGCTGTAACTTGCGTGTAAGCATCCGCAGGTATTTTAGATTCAAGTTTGTTAAAATCATGATCCCTAAGAGTAAGGAGGGGTCAGGATGGTTTGGGGGGGGGGGGGGTTAAATTTTTACAAAGATATAAATTAAAACAATCTTTGAAAATCTTCCTCGCAAATATAAAAACAACAAAAGGGGTTTGTTGTTTAACGTAGTAAAAATAACCCAAGATATACGCTACTTAATTGTCAAGATAATATGTATTTAATACCATGAAGTTGATTTAATCAGAGTTATGGCTATTGTTGCTCAGGTGAGCGATGTGGCCCTCGAAAAATATGTTACTGAAATATTTTTGTAAAAATAATTAACCCTTCAGATATATTCGAGTGATTTCTTACTGTTTATTTTGTCAAGTGTCTGCCACTAGGAGTATTTATCAACAATAGTAAAGTAAACAAGATAATAACAAAGAAGGTTCTTTTATCTTAAATTAAGACTATAATTTCTATTTAAGACGGAGACATGAAGACAGTTCCTACAACACCGTCGGTGTGCATGTAGTTTTAAACAGAAAAAATAAAGGTTATAAAAATTGGATGAAACATTTAACCGAGGGTGGCATCTAATGATTTGTCCAAAGCTGGACATAGTTTTACTTGTTTTGCAAAAGTGTGTGAGGATGTAATGAAACTGCCTCTTATAGACGTTTTGACTATTCATGTTAAACCTGTAGTCTTCACAATAAACTAAAGAACTCTTCACCTACTACAGGGAAATATAAACTTCGGCAAGAACAGTTAAAAATAAGTTTCATTTCACCACCTGGTACACCCGACTACAATGAATTTGATGTTACTTTGCTCTAAACACTAATAAGAAATTTGTGTCCTTCCCTGACCCCAACACAGGGATGGGGTGCTGAACCAAGAACCACAGATACGCTTATTGGTGATGACATCGAGCGTCTCAGACTGTTCAGAAACAACTACTATGGCCATGCTGACTCTACAGAAATCCCTGATGGCGAATTTGATGATCTTTGGAAGTATGGTTAAATCAGCGATTCAGAGAATTGAAAAATTTACGAACATTAGGATGAAAACCAACTATGAACAGGAATTTAACAAAATAGAAATTTGTAGATTTGGATATAACGATCGGGAAAAGTACAAGCTTTTCTTGGCAGCCACCCTTCAATTATTAAAACAGTCAGATGATAAAGGTAAATTAGTATCACAGAAGTTTAGCATTCTTCATATATCTATCTGGAAACTTAACTAACAAAATGATTTTCAAACAAATACATTGGCAAAGAAATATGGTTATAATTGAAAGTTATTGTATACTTGGGTTGCAGACGAATTGAACATTTTCATAGAAGGTGAAAGGAAAGTTTTATGTGGGAATACAGCACGATTTTTGGTAGAATTAAACCCTGCAGAACCATCAAATTGTTTAGTCACCTGGCAGAAAGTGAGAGGAAGTGTCACAGAACAAATTGACACTAGTATAGAGAAGTACAGGGGTAGTTATGATAGACAGCTTGTCATAAATTACATTTGTAAGGAAGATGAAGGGGAATACCAAGCCGTTCTTTCACGAATATCAACTGAAAAGAATCACAAAATATTCAGCAATTTGATTTTTCTACTTCCTCTAACATGTAGAGAAGGAATCGCTATCCATTACAGTTACGTTGTTCAAGAGAATTCACCAAAGGTACAACAGATAGAGTGGAGAAGAAATGGAACGACACTGGATTTGAAAAAAATGAAATATGATGGAGGAGGTTTGAATGACAGTTCTGTCACAATAATGTCACCTAATATAGAGGATAAGGGAAACAACACGTGTACAGTGACGAATGCAGTGGGATCTGTCACAAATAATGTGATGTTTGGTAATGATGGATTTTACTTTTTGCATTGACCGCTAATTTATATATTCATTCTGCTCCTGTCTTATATTGTGAATATAAAAACCTAGGGTTAAGGTGGAATGATACACCAATATTTTATTTTATTGATTGTTTAAGTATCATTTCTGAAACATAATTTCGTAGTTTAAAGAAGAATATATGCTTTCAATTATTTTATACGGTTTTTTTGTGTTTTTTATGTGAAAGTGAAAAATCTGTTTCGGTCGCAAGTAACACACAAAGATGTTATCCAAAGGTTTAAAAAAAGGAAAACGTCTTATTGACAATACTAGATTCACACCAAGTTTAAAACCCTACAGTGTGTTACTTGCAACCAAAACAGATTTTCCGACTTTTTCATAAAAAATAAAGAAAAATCGTAAAAAATAATTTTAGGCTTATATCCTCCTTTGAACAACGAAATTATACTTAAACGATCCAGAAAAAAAACATTTTTGTGTAGCATTTCACCTTAAAGACTTGTCAAATTAGTTGATGCGTGTTTGAATAACCAAATCTCTACAGTTGAGAAAAAAATATAGATATTGAATTATTTACATTAACATTCTTATTCTTTCATTTAATCTATTTAATAGTTCATATATTTTATTTCTATCGTTCTTCAACTTTAATGTCAATCAAATTATGATTTCAACGGAACCAAAAGAAATATTCATTTATAATATATCAATCATGAGTTGCTTAACAACATTTTTGAAGAGAGACCTAGAGTGTATTTACACGTTGTGGATGATATAGAGCAATATACTTCAATGAATTCCCTCCTACAAACAATAGCCTGCATCGTTGGGTGTACATTGAATGATATCGAAGTTGTTGGAGTTCTTCCAGAAAGCAGTTTTATCATTATCATGACCATGAGGCTGGAGCTTTTGAACATCCTAAAAGATGCAAGTCCACTGAATCTCACGAAGTTGTTAGAATTCAACGTACACTGGTTGCGAATTGAAGACAAGATTGTCAACATTAAAAGGGGTAATTATTACATCTACAGTAACCGCTTCTAAGCTACTTAATTATTATTACCTTTGTTTTTTCTTTCATGTCGCTTAGTTTAACAGGTTTTTTTCCTTCAAAAAAATAGAAATATCTTCAATTTACTGTTATTAAGGTTTAATTAAAAGAAAACTTTTATCATACCAATAACAGATTTGAGACAAAAATGTATTGTAGAGATATAGGATCTCTCATGACTTGCGATTGTATATGATTTTTATCCAACGAGTTGTGTGTTTTCTATCCCCGAGCAGTGGCGAGGGGATAGAAAACACACAATGAGTTGGATAAAAATCATATACCATCGCAAATCATTAGAGATTCTTTTCATCACATGTTTTACCACGTCTTTTGTTAAACCTTAATCTTTTCTGTAAACATTATAATTGTGAGCCGCACAACACATTTACTACAAGAAGTCAACAACTTTACGCATGGAAAAAAGTTCCTTGAAGATTAACAAACAAGCATTTCATTTTCTAACATATTTATATCAATTTATGGGAAAAAATGAAACAGCATAAAATGCTTCACATTTATAACTCCATACTTTTCAACTGAATTATTTTTGTTACTTTTTAATTCTACGTTAATCATCCGCCTAAAGCTACGTAATGTTTAATTATGACGTCACGTGGCGTAAGAACACACAGTGAAATATCAACCGCATATTGAGCTAAACATATGATAAATTAATCTATTCACCAAATTCCGATAAAACTATACTTTATTTTTCTTACAACGAAAATAGCTACCCCAAGACAAGTAAAAGAACCCAGCAACGACAAACACACGATCGCTTAAAGATGTAATTGACACCACATTTGTAATTTTAAAAATTGTATAACTCCATAAGCATTGCATTTAATGGGACTTATTGTTGTATTTTCTAGCTGATCCAATTTGCAAGACCAAGTAGGGGAAATTGGGGTAAATGGGACACTTTTCGATGAAATTTCAAACTAATTAAAATGATGTATGAATTCTCATATTTCATAAATGCATTAAACTGTTCTGCATTTGTGTTAGATAATGGTAGTAAAGATTTGTTTTGTTTTCAATGGATAAACACAAACAAAAAAGTTTATATTTTGTTCTTATTGTCCCAGTTACCCCTATATGTTGAGGTAACTGGGACAACCGTTCAGCTACAGAATGTCATTGATATGTTTGTTTTTTTAAGACTTCTGAACACTTTTAATTCATTCAAAGATCAAGGACAATTTTTTCGGAGTTGAACATAAGATATTCAATATACATAGGCCGTCGCGCCAACACATGGAGGTGATTTTTATGACTAATGTGTGTGCTTATTGGTTTTATGGTTTAAAATCGTATGCACGTAAATTAAATGCCTTTGCTGATAAAATTAAACATCATAATTTTATATGTTATCTTTTCATTCTATGCAATTTGTAGAAAATACCAATTTTATTTTTTAAAACGGTGTATTATCAACGTTTTTAAGGTTTTCAGCTTTCATTCTCATGAGCATTTCATATGATACACCGGTCATTTTCGACACAAGATTGATGAAGTCATCGATGGCTATTAAACATGAAGATTGATCATATCGCAACCAAAGAAGTAATCATGCAATGTGTAAAAAATATTTTGAACCAATGTGATTATTCATAAAATGGCACATTTAATATTATTATGGTCAAAGTATTTAGAGAAATTGATTCGAAAATTTTTGATTGAGAGTTTATCTCCTTGGAGTACATTCTGTAGATGGTATACTAGGTCTGAAAAGGTAACTTAGCTAAACTCTGCTGACCACCTTGATATTGCAACGATAATTTCAAATACAATGAAGATTCTCAATTTTATTCACAACACCTGAGTTATCAGATAAAATAACTTTTAACAAATTTTCTGTTGAACAAACATTAAGTTCATTAAACAGTTTTGTGAGCATCACATTTGAATGCATTGACCCCTTTTCCAAAACAACCAGTGCAAGACTCATGAAACCATCTATTACATCCTTGGTCAGAGCATTTTACCCAGTCTTCGTCGTCAGACTCATCATCATAGTAATATCCATGACAATAGTTACAAAAATCTGCTTCCTTTTCCTCCTCTACTTCCTTCCTGTTTTTCTTTTTCAGCTTCTCTGATTTCCCGTCCTTTTTGTTCAGTTTCTTTATGACTCGCAATTTCTTCCGATTTTCCTTCTCAATTCTCTTTTGCTCTTTTTCGCTTTCTTTGTCCTCAATTTCCTTAATTACTTCATCTGCTGTTAGACAACGTGCTGATGTGATTCTTCGAGATTTTTTAT
>WFKH01011581.1:23167730-23213265 GCA_016163765.1 Magallana hongkongensis | reverse complement strand
CAGTACAAGAAACAATAAATAGAATCATATTAAAAAATGAACCAGAAGATGTTCATTACACCGATGAAAAGGTTATCAATTGTAGAACAAAGATCAAATTTCTGTTGCTGAAAAGTTTTTCTGATGGTTTAAAAGATTCCAGACTGGTCATCAAATGCAATGAAGAATCCAAGACAATCACGCTTCGTGGTCCATCAGAAATCGTCTTAAAAAATAGTGCGTTGTTCTTGGAACGTTTGAACTCTGTTTGTGTTTCTTGGCAACCAATAAGTGAGCGTAAGTATGCTATCTTTCAACGACAAGGCTGCATAGAGGAGTTTAATACAAGAACAAAAGATACATATATGGACAGAACATTCCATTTATATCTTGAAGAAGACGAATCTTCGATAGATCAAAAGTTACACTGTGCGGCATTCTCCGACGAAGACGCCAAGAAAGCACTCCAGAAAGCTTTGGACTTTTTCAAGAAGACGGAAATTATGTTTTCGGACCATCACTTGGAATTATTTTCTAGCAAGGCATGGAGCAACATCACCAATGGCCTCCAGGGTTCGCTAATGGTTGCTATAGAGATCGTTCATTCGCAAACGGTAGTGGAGGTAGAGGGACTCGATAATCACGTGACAGTGGCCGCCAACAAAGTCAGAGAGGTGGTCAATGATCACAAACCCTTTTTGAAGCAGACGATAAAAGGTGCTAAAGGGAGGTTATTCTGGAAAAGTGCTTCTTTGCAAATGGAGCTCAGAAGGTTAAAAGAGGAAGCAATGTGAGTAATTGTAATTACTGTGTTCATAACACACATACACACAAAAAACGGATTAAAAAAACCCAAACAAACAAAAAGGGTGATTAATACCAGT
Organism: Magallana hongkongensis; assembly: GCA_016163765.1. NCBI lineage: Eukaryota > Metazoa > Mollusca > Bivalvia > Ostreida > Ostreidae > Magallana > Magallana hongkongensis. Next base: position 23,212,402 of record WFKH01011581.1, on the reverse strand, counting down.
TTTTCAACTTCAGTTAACTTAGAAAATTCGATTTTTGAATGTACCCAGATCTTTCGCAGTTTTACGTCAAATTTAAATACATTTACTATGATATTTAAAGTCGTACTAAATGAATTGCATTTTAAGGCAAATACAATACAATTGTTTATTGACTGCTCTACAATAAAGAGAAAACAAGGGAACATTAGAAGTGGAGCAGAGCGGGGAAACCATAACAATCAGGTTTATGGAGTATGGCTCTCTTGGAAATCGTATTAAAGATGTCATAGGCCAGGTGAAAGAAATGAAACTGATCGCCAGTGACGTCAGCAAAAACGGTAAGATTGACCACAGCAAAAATCAAAGAAAAAATATTAATTTCTTATATGTGAAAAAAAAATAAATTTTACTATCTGAAGTTGATACAAATATTCTAAATTGAAGAGTTACATTCTCACCATATTGATAACATTCTTTGTTCATTTAAAAGATTTATCCTTTCACAAAAGTAAACATATACATGCACACGCTAAGTTAATGTCCTTATTATCCAGTAGTGTGACTAAAACGCATAGCCACCTGAGTTAAAAAAGTTGAGGAAATTATCTTTAATACTATAAAAAATATTTTTAACCAGCAAAATTGGTGTTAAGAAGCACGCATATGATAAAGGCAATATCAACTCATTGTTGCTTTATGTCGCATACATTACTTTTCATGACATCGATATTTTTAGCCCAGTTTTTATGCATTGTACATGAAAGTCTATAGATATAAAACAGATATAGAATGGAAGAATATATACCAGCAGGGTAAATATTCACTCTGCTCAAGGTTTTAGAAAGAATGCGTTCGCCCGTGTATAATATTTTTCTGACCGTTTAGCATAAACGTAAAAGTAAAACCATCGTGACCTTTATTTTAGGAAGAAAATTATGTGATCTGGAATTAAACCTATTTTAAAAAAGATAATAAGACTATAAATCAAATTGATATACTCCTTGTCCTCAGCTGATGAACAAGAAGTCATCGCAAGGTGCTTAAATACCGAAAAAGGAAAACGTGAACTTCGATCTTTGGAAGAGAAACACAGAGTAACCATTGACGTCATCCCTTGTAAAGAGATAAAGGTCAAGGTCATAGAGGACGTCTCCACAAGGTGACTTTCTGTTCAAGTTTGTTATCTGTTTAGTAATTTTATGTCATATTTTATTAGGGTATTTATAATGCGTGCATATGTCATCTGACGCAAATCCACCTAAAGTTCTCTACTTTCATTTTCAGTTCTTCAAAGTCTGACGTACAACAGGAACCGGATGTCGAACCGCTGGTCGTCGGCTCCACTGAGTTAATTTTAAAGAAAGGGAGTGTGGTCAGTGAAAGGGTGAGTGTTACAAAAATAGCCATATGACCTTGACATTTCATCTATCGATTTTGTTCATAGATTGCTCTAGACGTATTGTTGATTTCATGAAATTAAGGCTAACTCCTATTTCAGGCTTCAACACTTGTAAATGTTCTTCCAAAGTCTTCATTGTGGAAAAAAGCAAAGCTTCCTCGTTTGTTTTCGTCTGCTTCAAGACAAATAAAACAGGTATTTTTCTGGTAGTCTTATTTTGTTTGTTCCTTGAGGTAAAATAGTTAACAAGCTTAAAATTCTGAGAATGACTATTAAGTGAAAAAATGCAATTTCCTCTTTTTATAGGAATTTGAAGCGAAGTATGATGATGAAGAAACAATGGTTGTGACTGCTGGAAAATCAGGTCACCTGCCCAGTGCCTGTCAGTTTGTGTTTAATATTGTGCTCCATGATTGGGACAGAGGGAAGGAGAGAAACAACGAACAGGTGTGAAGATTTGAAAAAAAAATCCCAAAGGAAATTACAGACTTACATATATTATATTTTGTTTAACCCAATCGGAAACAAAACCCAACGTCTTATAAGGAAAACACAAATCCATTGTTATCGCTTTAGAAACTAAATTTCATGGAATTTTGTCGATTATTGTTATTTCTCTCCAACATCTTTTTTCCATGAAAAGGTTTGGTTCTCTGTACATTATGTAAATTTCGCTTTTGCTGGACAAACGCAAGTAAGACATATATTGTACTGTACTCTTATACTTAAGGAATTGAGGGAAGCGATCAGGGCATGTCTGGCTTACTGTGAATTCACACGACAGCCAAGTATCGCTTTCCCCCCGGTTGGAACTGGGAAAATCCTCAAGTTCCCCATCACAGTAGTAGCCAAAGTTATGCTGGAGGAGTGTATAGCCTGTTCCAAGAAGACAAACACTCTAAAGGTAACTGTGAATGAGGCGGAGTCTATCATAATTCAAATACTACAGCAAAGAATTTTAAATATAAAAAGATTTATAATTGTATATATTTATTACAATTTGAAGTCTTAGGCAAGTACATAAAGTTGCGTTATATATACATGTACAAGCGGTCATTGGGGTCGCCACGTCACCTTCTTGCATCGATTTCTGGTCAAGCGCCCTCTGCTTGTAACATGATAAAAAATATACTGAGTTGTTTTAAACAATGAAACACTTTCTTTGGTGATTCATGCGGTATGATGGTAGCGAGGTTGCAGGAAAAATACATAACCCGCGTTAGCGGGTTATGTTTAATATTTTCTGCAATGATCGCTTCCTTCATAGCCCGCATGAATAATCAAAGAAAGCGTTTTATTGTTTATATTTACATTTTTTTTAAAATTGTTGAATTAATCATAAAGGAAAAGTAAAAGTAAATAAAATATTGTTAAAGTACACCAGTACTTTAGAAAGAAGAAATAACCAATTCTTCTTTTATATGAATTTGAGTCTGACTGATCAACATGATTATTTCGCGCAGTCCGTGATTTATTTTTTAGGTTGCTGAATGTTTCGACCGATCGATAAACTGGTTAGAACTGGATCGTGTATATTTAAGCCCTGTCAGTTTCTAGAGCTATAAATCACAATCGGGGGCTGCAAAATAATCATTGGATGTAAATACTTCTTAATTAACATTACAGAAAATTTTATTCGTGATTCACGACAAAGACGAGTTGCTGGCGTTTGACAGGGAATTGAATCGTCATCGCGAGACTTTATCGAAGGTGGCAGGATTTCCTCGGAGAATGCTCACAATGTTTCGTAAGTTTTTTGGTTTGAAGCTTTTATAAACAAACATAATTTTTATTATCATTAAGCAAGGTCAGGAAATAATTTCACATTCATTAAACAGTTAAACAGTTTTCATTAAACAGTTCAGAAAACAAATAAAGAAGCATAATATATTACGTACAAAAAAGTGTAAAACACAAGATGAATAGTTATTGCTATTTAATTGGAAATCAAAAACAAGTTCATTTTATTGCGTCACTTTAGATGACGTATACTGTAAATCTGTGGTAAAAAATTCATCTGCTTTGGTTGTATAACCCGCACTTTCAAGTCATTTTCAGATGAAAATTTTGGACATTATGAATTTGACCGACACGTACAACCTACACTGTACATGTGTGTACCATTCAGAAAAGCACGACAAGTGTTCCTTGAATCATTTAATCCTTTACATAGACATAATAGAAATGCACCTGTTGAGAATACTTTAAACTTAATCGAGTGAATATCTAATAATCTTTAATTTTACATACAGTTTGGTAAACCTTGCAATAGTTTCTCAAATCAGCAAAAAATTACTTGATAGATAGCATGATGCTTAAGAAGTCAAATAGGCGAAAAAATATGCAATTTAGGTTAAAAAAATCGATTTTTAAAAAATGAATTCAGTAAATATGAACAAAAGTCCCATTGTCCAAGGCGGATTTGAGCTCATGATCTGCGGTTCACAAGCCCAATACGTTGACCACTGAGGTAGTACAAATTTGGTACAAATGACCTAATGAATGCTTCCAATTTACATCAAGGTAGATCTATATCATATTGGTTTTTGTAACGAGTATTGTATTTTGAAATGTTTTCTCGTCTACTAGGAACAAGTTCTCGTAGACATATAGGTACGACGCCTGTGTGAATTTTAATTTATAGTTGTCATTTTTGCTTCCTAGTGTTGCTTTTTAAAGATTCCCAGCCTGTTTCTAAATAATGTGATTCTCTGGGGGCTAATTTTTTTTTTTCATTATGGTTTGGTAAATTGATTTGAAACTTGCTGTGCAGCTTTATAATGAGAAACTACAGGTCAAGTTTGGGATTTATCACGATTGATCAAAATATGATGAAGAACTTAATCTATTCGCTTTTTATTACTTATCGGGTTCGTCCTTTAAAAAATCTTTCACCGAATTTTCTCGAGATCCTGTCTCATGTATATAGTGCATATTAACGACAAATTTTAAAATTGAGGGCGCCGATAGCGTACATGCATTGCTTATCAATACTCTCAGAATGCTAGTTTATTATATATGCCAAAAATATAATAACGTCAGTTGCCTGCGCTTTTAAGGCTATTATTCTCAGACTGATGATGAGCAATAATTATTTTTTTTAGAATTTTAATAAAATGATGAAATTGTCGGACTCGATAAATTCTTTCTCTGTTATATTACAGAAGTATAAAATTCTTCGTTAAACACTGTGCCGGATAATAATGCCAGTGCAAAGGTGACATTTCTGCACCCGCTTAAGATGAAGATGCGTAAAAATCCATATGTACCAAATAATAAACCATTGCCTATAGTCTGTCCCAAGATATCCTGAATTCAGATTTTGCTTAATTGCTTGATATCTATAAATACCTCAGGATTCAAACGATGTTCATTCAAAAGTATGAAAAATTTCCAAGATTTCTCAGTCGAAACGCCCCTGTTAGCTTATCAGGTTTCCATACAATGCTAAAAAATGTTATGTCTACGGGGATTTTGTATTGCAGCAAGCCCGGATGATAACGTTGAAAAATTGCGCGATGTATTCCGAGTGCATTCCGAATGGAGAAAAGATGTAAACATTCCCCATTATAAATCTCCGTAAGGAATCTGTTTTTGTTCCTGTGAATTTTTCCGAGTGAAAGATGATAATGTGTCAATGAAATTATCTTGGAAATTATCCCTTTCAACTATTTTAATTGCACTTCTTTCACAGGTATGTGTATTTTTATAAAAAATCGTCCAAATGTGCTGCATAAATATCTTGGGACAAACTATAGAGAGTATATAACCACTTTTGTTTTTAATGCGTCTCACCTGACAGGTGAGATATTTACCTTTAGAAACTAATATATCATAGGAGAAATAATTTTCCTTAAGATATTTTAAAAATCCTGTAGAATTTTCTAAAAAATCCAACAGGAATTATATTTCCTATGGGATGAAAGTATTTCCGACAGGAATTTACTAGTAATTTAGATAGGTTGTTTTTCTTTAGGAAATTAAGATTTTCCATCGGATTTTGAAATCCTATTTGAGTTTTGTTTAAATTCTATAGGAATTTAAATTCGTGTATGTCTCTAATTCCTGTCGGAAATTCTAAAGATCATATAGGAAAATAACAAAAGTGGTTATAAACTCTACAAGCAAAGGTCTATCATATGACATATTTGATTTTTTGAAACATGCACTTTAGACGGGTTACAAAATGCCACCTTGTCACAGATATAATTGCAGTGTTGTTATTTTATTATCAAAACTGGCGAATGTTATTATTTTCAAATATCTTCAAGATTATAAACTGAGGATGGACATGTACATGTAAATCTTGGTTTTAACTTGCGATAACTTGAAAAAAAATATCAATGAATGTTTGGATGTACAGTAGCTATAGGTTTGTATCTCGAAAGACTATACGAAGATGTCACTCGAAATTACAGATTTAGGACTACGTTAATCAAAACAAATCAAAAATACCTTTATTTCCCAAGTCTATATTCAGATTATGGTCTTGGGACCAGATCCTTGTCCATTGTGTGTATTTTATTTGTACTACATACAGGTTCTACTCCACGACCCACAAAACCCACAGAACCTGAACCCAGAAGTGTGAAGTCGGAGGTCGCATATGCCTCAGATCTACTGATCTATGGAGAAAGTAATGAGGTTCTCAAAGACTCTCACAGGAGAATATCCAAAGAACTGGGGGAATTGTTTCTTGGCAAAGAAATAATTCAGCTCAGTAGAGTAGGACAGTTAACCGACAAAGAAAAGGACGAGATTTATGAGGCAACAAAGCAGATGAGTGTGACACTCAAAATGAACAATGGTAACTGTTTGAAATATTGTAAACCAGCTTTTATTCGCGAGCGAGAAAATTTCGCAAGCTTCGCGATAAAGTCTTCTAGTGTACCTTTTATTTGTTGAATTAGTATACAAAGGCTATGTCGCGAAAACAATAGCTGCAAACTTGTTTATCACCGGTAAATCATGCAATGTGTAGACGTGCATATTACCATGATATTTCGATTCCGTTATGTTTCTGGAAATTTTGGCCCTTTTGAACTTAAAATTTTGTTGTTGTTAAAGACTAAAGTATAGATGTGCATATTTGCAGGAAGTTTTGATGTGATGATTTTTTTTATGAGTTATGCTCCTTTATTCAATTATTTTGTGCAATAATGCGTACCCTGCCATTCATCATGTTTAGCATGTTAAGTAATTGGGTGGGGGGGGGGGGGGGGGATGGGTTATTTGAGCTTGCTCACGTTTTCTTAATTTTGGTAGATCAGTGTCTGATAATGGGTCACAAAGATGACGTCCAATCTCTAGCAAACAAAATACGAACCATGCTGCTGAGCAGTATGTCAGAGACATCGCACGGGTCCCATAGAAGCGGAAAGCGGTGGATGGGGCCTCGATCTCGGAAAGGAACGGAAGAATACTGGAGGGAGGTACTGCGCAACAGCACGACTCCTCTGTACTGGAAAGAATTCCGCGGGGGACATGAGATTCAGCACTTCCTGCAAAATGAAGAGAACCATTGTCGGGTAAACCCGGTGGATAAAGAGACCTTTAAAGCCATCAGCGAGTTGGTGGAGCAGACGTGGACGGAAGACGTCGTGGGAAAAGGAGCAGATGCCAGGAACTTGTCTCACCAGCGAATCAGAATCAAGAAAATCGAGAGAGTCGAAAGCATAGAACTGTTCTCACACTACTCAAATGAGAGGGACAGAATTATACGGAACATGTTAAGGAGTGGTTTGACCAGTTATCCTCGGTTGGATACCCTAACAACAAAAGGAGGCTTGTTGACTACTTTGAAAATGCCGAAGCTTTTGAACACCAGTCTTTATCTGGACGTCAATGAACATTATGCTTTTCACGGTACTAAGTCGTCCTATGTAGAAAACATCGTCAGGAAAGGGATCGATCCACGCAGGGCAACAGATAAGCTGCTGTTCGGACAGGGTATCTATTGTGCCGAGAGCTCTACGAAGGCAGACCAATACGCAGGTACCATATACCTTTATACCTGATAAAAATAAGATGAAAATAAAATTTGAATAATATATGCAACTCGAATAATATATGCAACTCAATTTTCAATATTGTGCACATTTTTCGGATAGGTGTTCCTGTATATCATTAGTCAAGCGACATTGATCATATGAATAATAAAGGTTGTAAGATTTAACAGTCATTCATTTAACATAACTACAGCTTCCAGACTATTTGCTATGTTGAAGATATTGAGCATAATAAGTGTTTCTTTGAAACCTGCTACAATATTGATTAAAGTAAATTGACAATATTTAGAAGATTTGTGTTCCCTTGAATATGAATATTTTTATTCAAGTTGTTAAAATCTGTTTCCAATTAGATTAAACATTTACCAACGGGTACTTATATAACCTGCTGCCTGATAGGACATTTCTTTGCATTGAGGACACATTTAATTTATTCATATTTTGTAGACGACAAATCCAAACGCGAGAAGACAGACTTAAAGATTCTTTTGGTGCGGTTGTTGATTGGAAATCCGTTTGTCTCAGGGCAGAGTAAAAACTACAAACACCCGCCGTGTTCCACCTGTAAAACCACGGACTGTATCAATGGCGAACACGGTAATTATGACTCCATCATCGTCGAAGGTACATGGATGTTCCGAGAATTCGTTGTGTATGACTCCAACCATTGCTATCCGGAATATATAATTACATACGATAGGGTTTAACTACCAGATACTTAAATTTGATTCCAATGTAACATGGAAAAAATTAATTACGTTCAACGGCTTCTGTTCAGTGAATTGTATGTACGTGGGTTATGTAATACTGTTAATTCTGCCTTGCCTGTGCCATGTAATGAACATGCACGTTAAAAGGTGCTTTACACCATATAATATAATAAAGTCATTAATTTTTTTTGACTGTGTTCTTCAAAACACGACTTAAAGTCCTCAAATATGTTATTAGTTTACCATGTTAATATCAACTATTTAATGTTACCGCCATTCTTTGGAATTTAAAATTTATGTAATGTTTGTTTGTGGTTTTTAATGCTATTTTTCAATTTGATGATTAAAAATAAGATTTGTTTTGAATAAGTGAAAAGTGCATAAACATAGTAAATCGAGAAATTGAGAATATTTCATTGTACAAAAATAGATCCATTGAAGACAGTTCCTTTTAGGTGTACATGTATGTGCAATTTATTAGCTAGTAGCTACATGTAGAATACATTTTTGACAGAGTTTGTTAACTTATTTTTATCATTGTTTACGTGACTATTTTTACCAATGCAGTAGGTAATTGATATGTTGATTATTTATGTTGTACTTTGACAGTGCCACCCACTGCAGTAAATAAATGCATTAAATGATGATACTTATCTATCTTATACGGTCATTATTCGTTATGTCAACCATTCTGTCGAGCAGACTTTAGTAAACATCTATGTTAATAAATGTTTATGTTAACAATTCAGTAAGTAATTTTAGGGCTATGCTATACATGCCTTGCTATTTCAATGTAGAATGACATCTAGATGGTTAAAGAGTTCCTATTAAAAAATTTGATCATCTAATTCTATGTTGTACATTCACTGTGCCAATAATTATAGATGTTTCTGTTGCATGGCAAATTTACTAATTTACTTTACATATCAAGAAGATGATAAATGATATATATTTCTCTATGTTGTAAGATGGCATGTTCAGTTATTACATCAAACTTTGCAGAAAGGCATTATCTATGATTTACGGTGGGCTCTTTGTCAACTTTTTTTAATTACAGAAATGTTTGTTGTATGATGGTTATATCAACCAATGCATTAAGACAATAAATCTTTACCGATATGTTTGCTTGTGTTTTTCGGTGACTGAGTTAACTGCTGAAGAGTGAAGTCCGTCATTTAATGAGTATTTTATCTCGATGTATAGTGACTTTACTTAATATATGTAGAAACCATCGATTGTCATACAAAAATGTAGCAAAATTATGATAAAGAGTTTATATTGGTAAGACCAGTGCGTTAACGTTACGGATGTCCTTTGCATTGCCTTAATGAATCAACAGTAAATTAATCCAATCATTGCCGTGAACATGCCTGCTGTTGACAATCAAACGGGAAATATTGCATTAACAAGAATTGGTAGTACTAAACATAAGTGTTTTCAGTAATGTTCAACTGTTCATGTGTCCTCACATTTCCTCAAAGAAGTATTTTTTTACACGAATTCCATGGTGGTCAAAAGGGATGCAGTGGTTCTTGTACATGTAACTCCGCGTCGATGAAAATTCATTGCCTGTTGCCTGGACATATTTATCAATGATACGATACGGAAGGTGCATGATTTACATGTAGATTAAAAAGAATAAAATTAGATCTAAGATCACATAAAATTATGACCATTCTGATAGTCCAGACAACAATGTTAAACAACCAGTTGACACTTAAAAAAAATGAAGTTATGTAAAAAAAATAAATAAATAAATAAATAAAAAAATAGGCAAATTACAATGAAACCACTTGGCAGTACGTGAAGGATGTTAAAGAAGGAGAAGGAAACGAGAATGGAAAAGTGTCTTAAGCTAGACCACTTTAGAAATCCGGTAAATGCTCATATGAATAAACAGATAACCTAAAATATTAAAAAAAATTTCTGGAAGAACAGATTTCCATGGTAAAGAACAGATTTCCATGGTGGTTCGAGGTTAACATTCACTGGTTCATCAAAGGTTATAGGTGTTACTAGAATACGTTAATTATACAGTATAATACGTCCTGGAAACACACACACCAAGAAATCTACAAATACATGTATATGCTATAATAATATTTCGGAAATGCATTAGGAAGAAAGTCACAGATTTTAAGGTTCTCGTTGAATTCTTCCTGTTCGATGGTTTTTCTACAAAAAGTCTAGTAGGAGTGAAAACATTCTGGTTGTTAGATTACATACATGCATAGTCCCGATACATGCGTTAAAAACCGCCACAAGAAGGCTTCTATACCTCCCTAGGCTCAAAGAGGTAGAACCTTAATGAGTCAAACTTGCTTTAAAAAGACGAACGTCAGTGTTCATAGCCAAAGGGGAACGGGTGTGTTTTATCACCTTCTCTGCCCAGAGTTACTATTTGCGTGGATCCAGATTTTTTTAAATGTGATTTTAATGATTTTAGTTTTTAAGGGGGGGGGGGGGGGGGGGGCATCCCACTCTAGATACGTGAATGAATGTAAGTTATATTTGCATACAAGAGGTGTGCTAGGAAGAAACCATAAATTGACAACAAATGTCACACGTCCAGAAATAGCAATGAGTTGAAAATAAACATCGGATAGGCGTGATTAAAATGAGGAAACAAACAAAATATCAACCACATGTTCCCAATACACAATATTGTTTTGTCGACTCTTTGAGTGAGGAAGTTATAATGATTGTGTCATGGTTACTAAATATAAGTCATACTAGTACCATCAATGCCCTCGACAAGGACGGATGTTTCCGACTTTTTTATTTTTTGGAATTTTTGATTGATGAAACTAGCCTCTCTTGGTAATTCTATTTTCTTTATGAAGGTTGATAACTATGTTCCTATTTTTTCTTCTTAAGTCTTTTACGACTTGGTAATTGGATTTTAAGATGGGTTGTATTTAATTCTTCGTTTTGACCTATCGACAGGAATACCCACAAGATGGCGGAGTGGGGTGCTAGTGGAGAAAGCAGTAACGGATATTTTTCACGAGCCGGGGGACAATTGGCAAAGAATGGCCATTATGGCTCGTCAAAGTACGCCAAGTCTAGTGACGACGGCGGAGATGGTTCACAGAGTTTAGATCTGTCAAAAATCTGCAGAGACGGTAGGAGAACCATTATCAAATTCACTAAGTGGTCCTATACCGGTATAGGAAATTAATGATATTTACGTTTCTTCGCATGACGATCAGTCGAATGATTTAATACCAATTTTCGATTTTTTTGTGTGTGTGCAATGTGACTTTAACTATAAGTGACATACAATGGCCTTCGAGGTTTCACATTTTTTTTTAGGAGGAGCAATTATACTGACTTGGTAGCTAATCCCCCCCTTTCTTTTCAAGGCATATCTAATTTTGTATAAATATGACATGCATGCTATAGTATAGCAAAATCATATAATTATCTTGCAGTTTTTCTGTGAAACTTTCAAACCAATTAAAAATATGAATTTCCTTCACAACAACAGAAGAAGACATGCAGCTGCTGGCACGATTGCTGAAATGCGGAAAAGGAAAGAAAGTGGTATCCGAACTGGAAGAGAGATACGACTGTAAAATCCGCATCAAGTTCAGGATGACTCCCAAGAGGCGCTTTGGGCGGAGGCGTTCCCAGACCCCCCGGCAGGATCAGAGTCAGACTCAGGTGTATGTACTATCACATATCAAGGACTAGTAATTTAGTTAATTTGAAACCATCCTTTTAATTTTGTTTTGATATTTTAAATAAAAACATCTGGAAGTTTTCAGTCTCATTTAAACACGTTTAATTCTTTTTTTAAAAATATACTTTAAGCTGTTATAAAATAAATTCATTGGAATTAGAGGGTTAGAGGTCATACTTAAGGCAATTTCTTAAAATTGAAAAAGATACAATGTATTAAAGAAGAAATTCAAAATTATATATACTCTATGCCAGGGCATTATTTTCCTTATTTACGAAAAATACCGTATTTGCCGCTTGCCGTATTCTTTATCATTACAAAATACCTGGATTTTTAAAAATACTACATGCAGAAGTCCTCAGCTGCCATCGTCATTTCCAATGAGACTTTTGCGGAGAGTTTCCGAACCGTCGGCCCCAGAATATAAGTCGACGTCATCCACTATTCAGAACACAGAGGTCACGGTCAAACAGGGTGACATCACCAAGGAAACGGTCAGTGACTCTATTAGATGCTCTTGTATTTGATCTGCTTTATTGAATTACTGGTAATCTTGTACAACTTTTTCTAGGCTTTATTGGGACTATTATTTAATTGTTTTTCTTAAATAACGGGTACATATGTAATTGTATAGTACGTTTTCTAGATTTTAATGAAAGACTATTAATTGTATACTAAATTTTTCTAATCTTTGGTGAATTAATAGTAATTGTATACTTATGTATCTTTTCTAAATTAAATCGCTTGTAATTGAATACCTTTTTAAGGCGGATGTGATAGTGAATGTAGTGGGGCCAGACCTGGATTTTCAGAAGAGTGTCATTTCAAAATTTATCTGCAAGGCTGGGGGAAGTGCCCTAGTAAAGGTATGTATACTGTACAATTATACGGGTGTGTAATAATACGAATTAAAGTAACATCTGTGGTGTATATAACTCGTTTGAATTCAACATAGAGTATCAAATTAGAAAACTAAAAGTGCGACACCCGGTATACTAAGTCGTTTGATGGTCCCGGAGTTTGATTACAGTTTTTTTTTTCTTTGACCTTGCAGAAGCATGATTCCTTTGCAATTGCTACTGTTTACAGGGGAAAATTCGCCCCGTTTTATTTTCGCCCCTCTTACCCTTGTTGTCAGCGGGCGAATTTAGACTGGGCGAATTCCAATGTCTTAAGTTATCTCTCTTTAAACAAAGCTGTGTCTGGTCGATTCAAGACGGAATGAAACTGTTTGCAAGTGTAGAAGAGCGAAAATAACCCTGTATACAGTAATTCCTCTGAAGGCCCTTCCTTTTTGAAACTTGAGTCCTGCTCTTCCTAGATCATACTTATTGTGCTATGCAACATGGCAGCGGATGTCTTCATTTTAACTTAAATAACTTAGTTCGGTATTTTATTAAGCCCTGCTTCTTTCCCGTTTCTTACAGACATAATGATCTTCTTGCTCGGTGCTTATATTTCCAGATTTCCCTTTGCTGCTGTGATCGAGTAGATTTCCATTTTTATTCTAGACGTTTGTCAGTTTGTTGGAGCTTGCCTGCCAGCTTCTAGGTCACCATGTAGAGATCTCGAGCTCCAGGGTTTTCCTGGCCTACTGAATATTCTGCCTGTTTAGCTTGCTGGCCTTTCTTATCCTTCCTTATGCTGACTTTCATTTCCTTGTCAGACTTACATGCAGTATATTTACTATATTCCTCCTGTTTTTTTTCTCTGCTCTATTACAAATGTTTTCCTTGCTTCTCATCCGTATACATTGATCAACATGATTGCCTGAATGCCTGTCTGATGTGTATATGGCTGTAGGCTGATTTGGTTCTCTGTGACATGGTCTTGGGATATCTATATGTAGCCTTGTGAATTATTTTATTTAACAAAGTTGTCGTTGGCCCTCACTTATACAAAACCATTCTGAGTTAATTGGAAAAGTAATATTTTTGTGTTCATCTGAGTGGCAGAAAGTGTGACTTTGTGCTCTCAATGTAAAACATTGGTGTGATTATATATGCACAGACAGATTCAAAACGATGAATGTGACTCGGAAGAAAGGAAGCACAATGGCCACTTCATATATAAAATTGATTCCGTAATTTAATAGTTTGTCTAAAGAAAACCGAGCGAAACCTCGTTATGTATACATGTTGAAAAACAAAAAACTTGTTTACCGTCCGATTGTATTTTAAAAAAAAAGATTTACCGAGAGAAATTTTCAAAAATATTATAAACTAAGCAGTAATTAATTAATGAAGATTGCATTAAGGTCTATGGGGACAAGCACATTTTTTAAAATAAAAAAGTAAATACTAAAAATATCAAAAAATGCTTTGGTGAAAAGATGAATTTAATCCTTAGGAGTACAAAAACTATTGAAAAAAAATTTTGTACCGTATATATATTTTTTAAATTGATTTTTATAGATTAAATTCAAAGGGGGGCAACTCTTCAGGAACAGGAAAAGGTCATTTATTAGGACACATTCCACTCCTACATACTGATACTTAAACATGAAAATTATGTCCAATTATACTGAGTATTAAGCCCATACATATATGTTATGCATCCAGAATCATTGAATCTGAGGCTATTATGGATCGGATACCTTAATAAGACCGGTAACACTCTGGTACCAGTATTTGCGTTTCCTAATCGAGTTATTTATAGGATAGTATGTGCACTTTTAATTCTATGAATTAATTACATGTGCATTATTACCGCAGGATTGATATGGAATAAATTAACAAAGCTACAAAGATAATTGTTATCCTGAATATATATATATTTGAGAGCATTTGATTTTTTTTTCTAATATACATGTAGTTTACTATATATAGTAATAATCATGTTCATTTAAGCATTGAATACTTATTTTTTGGTTATCGTCGTTCCTATAACACACCAGCCCATGTAGACAAATTGAATACCGCGCTTATTTGTCCGCACGGCCTGGTGCGTTATAGGTCCGACGATATCCAAAAAAAAAAAGCATTTAATGCTTAAATAATATATTTATATCGATGTTTATTTGTATGAAATATTTGTGTATTGTCGATTTACAGCCATTAAGCTCGTTGTCAGGGATATGAATAATAGATGGAACAGCCATAAAACATGTTATTTAGTTCGCTTCCGCTGCTAAAAATGTAGTGTAAGAAACTTTGTCGAGAACACTCTTTTTTATTAACGAATATATATGATTTAAAGATTATTTTTCATAACTACATATGAAATTGGTTATGTCAGTTTGAACGTTTCATTCAATCTTACAATAATAAGAATATTCAAAACGCGTGATGACGTTAACTTGTGCCCATACGCCGTGAGCAGGCTTGCGTGGTACTGAAAACTGAACGTCACATAATTATTTCCAATGCAAACATAAGGAGAAATAAACACTGCGTGTAAATATTAGACACTGGTGACAATTCACCTGCAATGTGAACATTTATTCTTTAAATAAAAGCATTAAAAACGAGTTGAAATCATATGCTATGCTATGCTATGATAAAACGAATGAGAATCTATGAGATTGTATGCTATGGTATGAGATTCCAATGCTATGGTATGAGATTCCAATGCTATGCTAAGAGATTTAAATGCTATGCTAGCGAAGACGAGTTACATTTTGAACACGTGCTATTTAATATATTTGTCAATTAATTTGTAATTTGGCTTAAAGTTAAGCGATGGGAAATGTGTTTAAAATACCACATCCCTTAATTTTTTCATTTTTCCTATAGGCGCTGAAGGGCATAAAATCACAACAGAAAGGTTGCAGCGTCATCTCAACAGTGGGCGGAAACCTTAAATGCAAGTTCGTGTACACAGTAGTGCTCCAACCTTGGACAGACGTAACGGCCCAAAAGGTAATCACATAGTACAGATCAGACATACGATTTGATAAAATAATGCGAGTCTCTGGCTAACCCTAGTTACAAGTAGGATTAAGAAGGCTGAGTGGTTGTGGCCATTATTAGACTATATTTATTTCCTTGAGAAGAAGAGCCTTGTATAAAGATATAAGGAAACATTTGAAATGAAATATTTCTCAACTTAAAAATAGTTTATAGCTTAAATATCATATCTACAAAATTAAAGGCAGACCTGGTAAATAAATTTGTTGACCACTCATTCTCCTTAAATATTAGTAGTCATCTCACTGTCAAAATAGTAATTGTAAACCTAATCAACACATTGTATAATTTATCTACTTTCATAGGCATTTCCACAGATAGTGGATGAGTGCTTCCAGATGTGTATTCAGGGCGGAATGACGTCTATATCTCTACCGATGTTAGGATGTGGAAGAATGTTACAATATCCAGTCAAAACCACAGCTGAAACAATGATGCAGACGGCTTGCAAAGCCATTTCAACCGGTCAACTCAAAGTAAGATTTCGATACAAGCAAATAAATGTATGTTTGTGTTTATGTCTACGTATATTTTCATAAAGCGGAACCACATATTGCTATATATGTGTTCAGTGGCATTCTCAATTGTTGCGCTGATTTCCGATTCTTGCATTGGTTTCCGGTTCAGCGCCATCTACATGTAAACATGAACTAGGCCATTTCTGTGATATTTACCACCAAAGGCTGAGAAATACCACAAAACTGATAACAATGTTATCATAAATACTTCCACTACTATATTGTTTTCTCTCTTTCTCTTCAACAGCAGGTAACCTTTGTTGCTTACAGTCCTCCCGAATACGATGCTTTGACGCATGTGCTTCGTCAAACAAGCAGTGGTGCCTCTTATGGCGCAGCGGCCCCATCTAATGCTGGTACGCTACCCAATATATATCTATACTACTGTATTAAAATAATAGACTCGAATTTTTGGCCTTTAATACAGATAAATCAGAAGAGTACTGTCTTTTGTTTCATATATTTTAAACATTATTGGTACTTGAAGATTACCAATTTGTTTTTATTTTTTCTCAATCAAGCTTCGCTAATTAATAATCAACGAAAATTCCTCAAAAAAATCCGGAAATCATCTGGATTTTTTTGGATTTTACAATCTTGCGCATGCGTATTACATTTACGCTAAATCACGGGAGGCTCTTTAGTTTATGTTTCCACAATATCACATTTGCATGGATAAATACAAATACGTGTAAATTTGCTATATATTCTGTTCATCAACAAAAATACGGGAGATAACTCTAACACAGTACATTTACTAGGAAAAATCCCGAGAGTTTCGAATGTCGACATGGTGTGTAAATTTAAGCGAGTAAAAAACGTTGGTGAAAAAGTGTTGAATTCTTCAATAATAGAATTTAAATTTTTAGATGAAAGGTATTTACAGCCTCAAAATGGTTTGTTATGAATAATTTTACTGTTATTTTCAATGCAACTTCATTAATTTCTCCAAAATCGTTTCGGAGCGATTCTGCAATTTTCTGCGACATTACGGGTATATGGGAGGCATTTTAACTGTGGTGAAGGCCTGTCCCGAGTCGCAGTTAGATTATTCTAACTAAGCAGAGTGTAGTGAAATTACATTTACAATACGGTGTGTCGATGTATCTATTTCGTAAATGTCCGAAATGCAATGTCAACCCGTGCACGCATGGGTCAAAGTCTAGTCAATAAAAAAATTCTTGCGTCTTAAGAAATTTTCTATAACTCATCTATGAAATCAGTTAGACTAAGTCATCCATTTCGCTCACCCCTTTTTGTTAAAATTTATGAGATAAAGTGAGAAATTACTACAAGTATATAGTACACCAAGTCACCCAAACTCGCAGAACCTCTTTAATCTGTTAATATTAATGAATGAGATAATCTGCCATTAAAAGTGAGAACTACTGTTTTATAATTTTTCTTTCAAGACGATTCCGATGATGACGGCGATGCGATAAGTTGTTCTATATCTGTGTCAGTACTCACCAAAACGAGGCAAGACGTTGTCGGCAAGGTTCTTTCCGGACTCGACGACAGACTGCTGTGTACAGAACACATAACCAATCCAGACAACAAATGTCTGCCTTTAAGAATGAAGGGACGCATTCACGAAACGGCGTCCAAAAGAGGCCAAAGACACATACGCCTAGAAATCGGTGAGATTTCAGGGTACTTAAACAATTACAAGCATGCAAGATTTACAATTTTGATTTTGATTCTTTTCATATTTCTTTCGTATATATTATAATCCTAGATCAAAAGTCAGGTAACATCGACTTAAAAGGGGAAAGAGATCACGTCAAGGCCTGCAAGAGGGAAATCATAACCATGCTGATTGGCACGGTGAATACCTCGGACAAACTGAAGTGCTCGCCGGAGTTCTGGTCCAGCCTTGCTCACGAATACACGCAGTCGCCTCCGTATTGGTCCCACTTTCCGCAGTGCCGCCCGTTGCCCGAGGTGTTCCGACTATATCAGGTCAATCGTAAACCTGTGGTGGTGCCCGTGGACAGCATCACTGACGCGGCCGTACGGAGCCTCGTTTACGGCACCTGGGACAAGCAAGCCGTCGGTCAGGGCCGCGACGCGGTGGGACTGAGCCATTCCTCCATCAAAATTTACAGTGTAGAACGGATCGAAAACCTTGAACTATTCGCTAAATATGCCATCAAACGGCAGGAGTTCTTCCGCGCTTTGGCAGACGACGGAACATACGAATTCCCGCGACTCGAGGATCTTCCATTCCAAAACAGAGGACCGATTCAGACGCACGCCAAATTGACAACCCCGCTCAAGGAAGAGATTTTCCCGGAAATTAACGAACATTACATGTTTCATGGTACTAAGCCAGATGTTTTACAAACCATCATTCATCAAGGACTAGACTTTAGAATGAGTAGTGCCAATGCCATGTTCGGCATGGGGATTTACGGGGCCGAGAGTTCTACGAAAGCCGATCAGTATGTGGGTAGGTATAATTGATTTAGTTTTTACACCTTTAGACATATTTATATACCGGTACAGTGAAATAACATTGAAATAGTACACAGATCGAGATTTGTATGAACGAAATTATTGGCATTTTATGTGTATAGAATGCTGTATTGTACAATTTTTCAAAAATCTACTAAAATATTATTTTCTTTGAAATGTGTCATAATAAATTTCTGATCAACAAATACCCCCTAAAATTCCGAAAATAATATAGGCAAGTACACATTTTCAGCGTTTGTCCATATTACAATTTCAGATTCCAAAACCGACCGAACTCCTGGCAAGAAAAAAATGCTTTTGATGCGGATGCTTATTGGCAAATCATACCTATGTTTGGACCCAAATCCCAAGAAGTACAGAAGGCCTCCCTGTACCAGTTCAGGTTGCATGCGCGACAACTGTGTCGATATGCATGACCGATTCGACAGCGTTGTCGGTGACGGACAGTGGCTGTTCCGGGAATTCGTCGTGTATGCCGTGGACCAATGTTACCCCGAGTATATCATCACATACGAGCGAGTATAATTTGTGCGCTCCCTCCTTGACAAAATAATCTCATATTGTGATGTACATTCATTCGAAATACATGAAATAAAATTGTTAATTTTATACATTTTCCTTTAAGGATTTAGATGACAAACGCAATAGTTTTGGCGTAACTAAAATACACATCCGGAGCTTAAATTTTAGATTTTTTTTCCTTTATAAGAATTTTTAAAAAGCATTTTTTTGGACAAATATTGTACAATTTGAAAATTTTAAAACGATGATGCTATTTCCATTATGATGTACATGTACTTTCAGCCACATTTATATCAGTCTCAAGGTGTCCCATTAACCCATTAATCAGGTTACTGGAACCCTGCACGTTTTATTATCCAATGGGTGCAAGAACAAAACATGAGGTCAGGTACATAAAATTTAATCAGCAACATCAGGAAGAGAAACGTTTCCTTATAACATACAAGAACTCAATATATATCATGAACTCAACATCAATTACAAAGATGGTGTCATTTGGAATTTAAAAAGTACACTTAATTGTAAAAATAGTACTTTCCTGCAAAATGGAAAAAAAAAACCAACTTTTGCATTTAAATTATTTGACATAGGATATCACTCATGACAGCAAAACTTCCACACATAAATTTGTGGGCTTTGTTGCCAAGTTAACGGATTCATATATGGGATTTCAGCAAGCTTTGGAGTATTATAAATAATAATAAATACTAGACAAGACACTCAGTAATTTTCTTATGACAGCATATTTACTAAAATATTTCCTCTTGCTAATATCTATCAAATATCACTAGAGGTATGCTGAAATAATTTACACTGGTGTATATGGTAAATGGAACATTCACGTCATAATCATGGATTTTTCAACTTGTTGCAATGCAACATTCATGTAACATCATCTTTTTGTTGTAAAATTTAAAAAAATCTTGACACAATTTCGTACACGTATAAAAGCCTTCAAGATGATCTCTCCGACTTGGCTGAGTATTAAATATTCTAGAAATATAGAAGCCTGCAGATCTAATTTTTTTCTTGGATAGCCTGTCCTTCCACTAATATCGCACGCACACCCACTGACTTATACAAACCAGGGACTATACATAGAGGTAATGGAGGATGCATGACTTCATCATGAAAAAAAAATTCTCGAACTTTTGGTAAAGAGATTTCTGGTGTAAAATGTTTTCTGTATAAACGAACAGATCACCGCTTTTACAGTGTGCAAAATAACGGTTATAACAAAACACACAACAAAAAACATAAATTAAAAGGATTTAAAAGGATTAAAATAATAAAAAAAAAAAACATGGGATAAAAATTCAAGGTTAAAATAGTTGGTGGTTAATTGACACTGTAAGTTCATCACAGGATACATTTACTCTAATTGACATAACTACCGGTAATACTGCACAAAAATTCAAAAATGCCCTAACTCCATTATCTAGTAATCATTTATGATGGTTTGCGTAGCTCGAATTTATAGTCTCGCTTCATTTCTTTTGTTGCATAACAGTCAAAAAGAAACAAAAAAAATTATCATGCTTATATATTCATCAGGCATAGTAATGTCTGAATATAGAATCGTTAAACATCTGTCAAAATATCTGGCACAAGTTACTCTGGATTTGTTTACAGTGAATAATAAAAATAGAAAACATGCAGTGTAAAACATCAAATAACAAGTTAGCATAACAAAATATAAATATAGTGCTCTCTAAAAAACAGCTAACAAAAACAAATTGAATGGCTTCTGGAAACAGAGCCACTTTGTATTGATAAATAAGTAATAAATGTGCCATTATACAGCATTGTGTGTGAGCTGGAACTATGATTTACTGTTAATGGGTATTGTACTAGAGAGAGAGAGAAAAAAAAAAGAGAAGAATAAGCTAGTCATTGATATGGTTATCTCGGGGATTCAGCTGTGTGACAACTGACGACTGTCGGCTTGATATGTTCGACTTATCACGTTCTACATTTGACAGTACCAATAAAATAAACAACACATACTTTCTAAATGAACAGAGAGCTCGCTGCATTTAATCCACGTAGGAATCGCTATCTAGGAATTGTCTTTGGTGGTCTGGGGCAATATATTCTGCAGACAAATGCATGCACATAATTTGTCCATGCTCACGGACAAAAAAAGCTTCAAGACATGATAAAAATTACCCAAGTGTCTCTTCTCTTTCATCCTGCTAATATCACAACAGTAGTTAGTTGTGCCCTCTCATAGCCAGAAGCATGAGGACAGTTACTAATCAGTATGAAATGTTCATTACATGTATGGTGCACTATCTCTCTCTTTCTGTGAGGATTTAGCTGATATTTAGGGTCAGTACAGATGTCACCGCCCGTTCTGTTTCTGGTTTTGTAAGTTGTAGTTTTCAATCTCTGCATTGGCCTCTTCCTCCTCCATGGCTAGGATCTGGTCGTAACTCATCTGTTCACAGCTGCCGCCTCGCCGGATCTTGATCAGGGCACAGATCTTCTCCCAGTGTCGGCGGTTATCTACCACAGTGTCTCTCACTATGCCCGATGCAGGAAACAAGTCAGCCAGAACTCTGTAACACCGAAGGACTTGATTTTAACTTGACTACTCTGATTTGTGGAACGTTCATGTAGTATATAGATATACATAATTTGTAAATATATCCACTTTGAAGTGGTGGACAACTTATTTATTGAACAGAATTGAACTGCATTGTATTTTTAAAATCACACTACATAAAATTCATTCATTGTTCTTGATGTCAGGCAGCTATATAATTACATATATAACAAATTAACTGAGTTAATTGCTTTGCAGCCTAAACCCTTTCCTAATACATGTAGTTTAGAGTTTTAGCACATTTAACATTCACTATGCTTTGACTGACTTGTAGACTGGGAGAGCGATGTGGTCTAGGAATCCGATCTGAAGGTCCGGGATTCTGGCCCGCTCCCGGTCCATCATCTCAGCTGGTTTCTGTCCCAGCGACTTCTCCATGTCACCCTGGGAGAAAAACTCCCTGTAAATCAGTGCCTGTTGCAGAAAGGAGACCATTCTTACTACATGTTCCATATGCAATATATTCTCCAAAATGAAATAAACATGTAAGATTATATTCAACACAATCATTAGAAATAAAGTAAGAGATTTTCTGCTCACCGCTACATGTTTTGTGTTGTCCCATGGTTTAGTTTGGTCAGATAAATCGGACGCAGTCATCAGCAGACATAGCAATAAGGAGTGGTGTCTCTCGTTTTTAGTGTCAAAACCAACTACAATCAAAAAATAAAATGACAATGAACGATTTGGTAAACCAAGAACGATCTGATGATTTCATGCTACTCAACAAGGCCTATAGGAAAGTCACTTAACAAGAGGCCCATGGGCCACATTGCTCACCTGAGCAACAATAGACATCATTAAAACAGCTTTACGGAGTCATATACAAAAAAAATATGGACAATGTAGTATAACAGATCCTGTATTCAAAAAATATCAATTTTTTCCCTGGATATTCTGTTTATCATTGATCCCTTTTTTTCACAGTATGGTCATTTCACATATTTAGCATTACAGTTCTCAAGAAGATCTAAATCAAATGGGATATAAACCTACATCAAACTTGTGAAGCCCAAGAAATGTCCAGGGGCCAAAGTTGAAACAATTCTAAAAAATTGTAACAGGCTGGCCTCATTGTCCTCCTTTCCACTAGTGATGCTTCAGATATAACTCATGTACTTTGTAACAGTTTAATAATGTCATCACAACTAAGTCTCTATAACAATTCAACAGCTGGTACATAAAAACTGTGTTGGTCCAAATCACATAATATCATATAGGGTCTTGTGAGTGGTGGGAGATAGCTAAATTAGCCTTAGGTCACCATAGCAAAAATAAAGGGAATTAAAGGGGGATAACTCTTCTAATACAGGGAGCTACATATGTACTATGTGAGTAACCTTATACATAGACTAATACATGATGTTCACCAGGGGTTGTCAGTAATTACTTTTTCAGGAATAATATAGTCAGGAGCTCGGTTGTCAGTAATTCAAAGTGTCAGGAATTTAAGTTGTCAGGAATTTAATTGTCAGGATTTTTATAAGAAGGTAATAGAACACTGGGATGCCAAGTCATGTTAACATTCTTAAAGCAAATTACTTGTGATAACTAAAACTTTTTATAAAAATCATGATCTAGGTTTGTGGAACTCATCATACCTATTAGGTCTGAGGTAATTGGTGGAGCTACCAGTGGAGCTATCTCACTAAACTGAGCAGCTTCCTCCCTTATATAGCTTTAGCAGCTAGACACTAACCAATCAAAATGCTCTATTCTCCTGACAATTCCTGACAGGAATAATTTATTATAAATAAATCAATTAAAAATAATTATAAGTGTTCAAATCATTCTAGTAACTGTGCTTGTACTAATTCTATCTTAAACTGATTAATTACTTACTTATTACATCAAGTAATCACTATCTCCTGGGGTGGAACAACACAAAGTTATCAACACTGACTGTATTAATCATATTCAGGGGCAGAGTAAAATAGTACCAATTAAAAAGATCTAATAAAAATAGGAAACATATCTACAAGCAATGTATAAGGGATTAAGTTATTAACACTATTATTTAAACAGTATCTACTTATACTTGCTATTCATAAATGCAAATTAAAATTATTGTGCCAAGTGAACTACTTGATGATGTCACACAATGGCAGCCTACATGCATTAAGTGTAGAAGCCATGATATTTATAGTGAGGATTAACTTGTATCATCACTGAAACTACTGTAAGTACATTTCCATGCTGATCAACAATAGGTTCCTTTATCAATAACACAAATAGTTCTTCAGGAAACCTTCTCAACTAATAATTCTTTAAGAAATAAGTTTATGACATGATAAAAATAGAGATAACAAAAACATGGGACAAACACACTGTGGTATAAACAATAAACAATGACAAACAATGGCATCAATGATCAAGATTCATGGCAATTGAAATAGTAAAATCCACCCCTCTTATATAAAATCTCTTGAATGGTTATTACAGAATCAACAATATGTCAAAAAGCTTGCATATAAGTAAAACCATATACTATAACATTTGAGTTTTGGTGAATTTAAAATGTTTTCCTTTGTAAAATTGGACCCCCCAATGTGGCCCCACCCTACTCCTGAAAAATATGATTTTGACGAATTTGAATCTACACTACCTAAGGTTGCTTTCACTAATGTTGCACCTTTTCTAAGAAAATGTTTTTTTTTTAGAAAAAGATTTTTCTCTATATATTCCGATGTAAATATTTAACCCCTCCCCATTGTGCCCCCATCCTACCCCCGGGGACCATGATTTGAACAAACTTGAATCTACACTATCTGAGGATGCTTCCACACGTTCCAGCTTTTCTGGCCTAATGGTGTTTAAATAAAGGTTTTTAAAGATGAACTATATACATTCCTATGTAAAACTTTGACCCCCTCATTGTGGCCCCACCTTACCCCTGGGGACCATGATTTAAACAAACTTGAATCTACACTACCTGAGGATGCTTCCACACAAGTTCCAGCTTTTCTGGCCAAATGGATTTTGAGAAGAAGATTTTTGAAAAATATCACCAAATTTTCAATAAATCCTAATTATTTCCCCTTAAAATTGGGCATGACCCTTTATTTTAACAAACTTGAATCCCCTTTACCCAATGATGCTTTGTGCTAAGTTTGGTTGAAATTGGCCCAGTAGTTCAGGAGAAGAAGTCGAAAATGTAAAAAGTTTACAGACAGAAGGACAGACGGACAGACGAATGCCAGACAAAAAGTGATCAGAAAAGCTCACTTGAGCTTTCAGCTCAGGTGAGCTAAAAAGTTTAATCTAGCCTTTTTTTGAATTCTTTATCATAACCAGCTACATATATCACTGTTTCTTTTTCAAAATCTAATCCAACAATCATATATACATCTACTAGACTACTGCAACCTACTCTTATTGAAACAGCCCAGTCTCTTTGTAACTCGTACCTTTAGCCATCTCTTTGAGACTGCTCATGATTTTGAGGTGATGAGCGAGATCTGTGGCCAGTATGATGTCTCTAACCAGGTCCAGCACCGTGGTGTAATCCTTGCTGGACAGGTTCTCAAAAATATTACAGCCGTCTGTGTTCACTATACACATTGTCTGGGCAAAATGGTGTCTCTGTGAAGAAACACTCAGCAGGTGAAAAAAAGATATATATTATCTAGAACAGAATTGAATACTTTTATGGAAAGGAAAAGTTTACTCTCTTACCTCCATTACTGAGCCCTCTGAGCTATACAAAGCAGCCAAGACAGATTTCTGAAAATGAATAGTAAATGAGCTGCAATTTTTCATATGGATCAAATTAACATGTAAATACAGAGCTTTCATTCCTGATAGGTTTTCAATACATGAACATCACTAACATTTCATGATTACCTATATTGAATTCCTTAGTAAGCAATTACAAGAAATGGTTGAAAGATACATCAATGTTCAGAAATACACTTATGTGCATGCAAGTTTTCAATAAATACTTCAGGTTTCGAAAATAAAGAAAAAAATCTTTTTGGAAACCAAGGTAAAAATTCTAAAGGAGAAGTTATAGGATTGATAGTCCATAAATTACCACTGACAGTATTTTACTTACATTGACATGCTTTTAAATTCATCAGTATAATTGTGGACAGTACCAAATACAGTGTTACTTACTGAGGCCACCTGATACTGATTATTTGTACCCCGATGATCCAAATCATGACACAAGCACGACACAAATAATGCAAACAGCTCTATATCACTGAAAGAGTAGGTAAAACAATTGATTACAACACAAAACCCCACAGCTACTGAAACCATTACACTCCACAATGTCTACCCACAGCAAATGATACGGTCTATATACAGATCGAAACGTCAAAAAGTCTTCCCCTATTTTTCTACGTTTACCCAGATATACCCGTTACCCTTTGGTATACATGTAGATAAAGGCTCTTGGTACACATGTACAAACTATATACAGGGAAATTTTTGTATCCGTTTCATTTTCACAAATGTCAGTAAACAAATTTAAAATAGCAAGTTTTAATCATAATAATGGCCATTTGAAATGGGGCAGAGTCTTGTACAAGCCTGAGAAGACAAAAATATCCCTGCATACAGAACTTTTCTTGAACTGGTACATGTTTATAGGACACTGTATATGAGACACGTATCATGTGCATGTAAAACATACAAGATAATCCATGCCTAGTTTGAGGTCTAGCTTTACTTACGGAGGACATTTGGTACTGATTATTTGTACCCCTGTGGTCTAAATCATGTCCCAGACTGGACACAAATAGAGCTAGCAATTCCATATCACTGAAAGATCAACTCGGCATGCTAATTCAGATGCAACATATACCCCCTTTATTCTGGATATTTATGATTTAAATTCAAAAACATATAACTGTATGCTCTGCTTGCTTTTTACACATAAATCCCTTCTGATTCATATATTACAAGATAAAAATTCTTTTCTTAATGCTGTCTGTCCCTAAGGTATCTACAATAATATCTGATAAGCTTGCATTGATATTTGTTACAAAACTATCAATATCTACTAGTATTTGTTACAAATAATTATTATTTATTTTAGAATTCTGTAAATCATATATAAAACACATTTGACCAATATATTTAAATAAAAGATTGCTGTATTCTTATTCACAACGGTGTTAACATGACAGTATATCACATAGCACACTTGTTGTGAATTGTTCTTTAATACAAATAAACTTTCCCCAGAATTTTCTCATTTTGCTTATAGACAAAGTTAATATTTGTTATATGATTCTAGTAAAAGAAAATGTTGGAAGAATGTGAAAAAATATCCTTACACATTTCATTTTGTAACATAAATCATATTTTTAAAAATCTTTCCTTTAACAAAAATTAAACAGATCTGAAACTTTCATTCTCCCTTGTGTATTGGCAGAGTACTGTACACAGTAAACAATCTTCTTACTTGTGTTGAGTTTCAAATTTTCAAAGAAACTTGAGTCAGCCCAAACGCCAAATTAAAATGTTGTCTATAGTGTGTTCTTACTCTAGACTCTGTTGAAGATTTAAATTTTTGATGCACAGGAAACAGAAATGTGCCACAGCAAATGCATGGGTCCAGTTATGATAAGGTGGATTTCTGTAGCCTTTCTTTACCATCAGAACAAACCTATAAAAAATTAACGACAAATACTTTCATTGAATATTTTTAGACTATGGTAAAACAACTAATTAGGAAGAGAATTAAGAAAAATATGAATATTAAAATGGATTCTCTTTAATATCCATATCGAAAAATGTACAGTTACCGAACAAGAGTATCCTTTCTTATTCTCCATCTAGACAGAAAACCCAGATCTTCAAACATGGCCAATACACACTAAAATAAAACAATCCAGAATATTATGGAATTGTTTTTTAAAGGCATATATAAAAAGTTCTCCCTGCATCACAATGACGTACAGTATCAATCTGTGTGACACTTAAGAGGGCTGGATGGTCGTGGCCATTTTAAGACTATATAAATCTCCTTAAAAAGAAGACCTCTACATAAAGATATAGGAATACATTCAAATTTTAAAGTTAAAATAAATGAAATCTTTCTTTACTAAATAATAGTTTATTAGCTAATCATTTTTAAAATATGAGGTAGATCTGATGATTAATTTGTTGACCACCGAGCCTCCTTAAGTATATTCTTTTGTTATTTAGGAGCAGAATTCATCTTATTTTATTGATAGAAGCAATAAATTTTACAGCTACCAAATTCAATGAATATAAAATGGATTTGAACAAGTGACACTGCTTCCAGGTATGTAAAGTGTGAACTGTCCCTAACCAGTCTAAATTTGTACAAATTTAAAGTGTAATCTGTCACTAACCAGTCTAAATTTGTACAAATTTTGAAGCTATCAATTTCATTCCCGCCTTCAAAGTTCCAAAATTTACTATTTACATGTATTAGTGTTTTCCAAAATAAATACCATATAAAAAGAATATATAACAAATAGGACACATTAAAATAAAAATTGAAAAACTAACCAATGGTGTTTCTGGCTCGGGAATTTCCCTGGGAGGGAAGGGAAATTTATCAAACTCCACTCCCCACAATGTCACAGCAGGAATGTCTCTTGAAAGCAACCTTTCTACATCATCTGGAGAAATCTAAATTTAAAAATTTATTTCTCAAAAATCATAATTTTATAATAAGCATGGCCAAATTTACAATATATATATATATATATATATATATATATATATATATATATATATATATATATATATATATATATATATATATTACTTTTAGTAATAAATAAATTTAAGATATACTGAGAATGAATTAAATACCAGTAAAAAAAATTTGATAACATGTAATTAACATTCAGAATATTTATTCCGTTCAAATTCCTAAAGTGGAGTTGGGTATTGTTGTATAAGAATGTTTCACTTTGATTATTTTTGGCTAATGATCCATTCAATATAGAATGTGAGCACTAAATTCAAGATATTAACATGCACTCAAGACATATTCATTAGATTGTGAATGAAAGTGAAATATGAAAATGAAATATCACTTTGAAATACATGTAATTAAAAGAGACAAGTGATTAAATATTCAGTGTTTGTGATACAATAATAGATAAAGCTAATAAATAAAAATACCAGTAAGACATTAGTACTATAAGATAATATTACTATCTTAGAAAGTTTAATCTTTAAACACACTAGTTATTCAATGGTTAATGTTAATTAAGGCAGAAAAAATTAAAGTACCAGTATTTATTTATGTACACGTAAATGTACGTGTACATGTAGAAAGCTTAAACAATGTTTCCCGTGATAAACAATCAAATATATTCTTATTTGCTCTCCAATTCATTCCCTTTAATCAATTTTTTTGACTTAAACTCATGCAAGTGTTGTCAAAAATTGCAATCATACTAATTTAGGTGCAAAGAAAGTGTGTATTGTAAACTCAAAAGACATATAAGGTTCAGGGAAAAAAACATTCCAGATCAAGATAACTATAAAGAAAATTTCAAAAATACATAGAAGACACAATCTAAGATGGAAGTTGAAGACTATTTGAGGTACACTTTGTTCATGCTGCATTTATCCACAAGACCATTGTTTATGGAATCAAAAAAACTTGTGTTTACTTCATTATTTATGGCATCAAAAAAAGATTCGTTTACTTTTTATCTTTCTTAATATTTGGTTTATAGAAAAGAAAGACCAACCTGCATATGAAATATCATTAGTTCATTTGCTAATCTATTTCTGTGTTGTGAGTCTTGAAGCTTCTTGTACATAAGACACTGCAAAAAGGAAAACAGTCATCCCCATCAATGTACAAAAAGCCCATCTCTGAGAGAGAGAGAGTCTTTAACCTCTAATGCTACAACCTAACAGCTGTAACGGTTTTTCTAAATCAGCAGCCACCCTTTAAAATATTCCAGTTTTAGTAGCAGCCAGCACGCCTGAAAAACAATGTCAGTGAAGAAGCTACAAGGATGATGCAGTCAGGGCTACCACATGTTAACAGAAGCTGAAGCAAACAAAAAAAAAATAAAAAAAAAAGATAACAGGGCTGAAAAAGAAAACCAAAAAAAAAAACTAAAAAACCCAGAAGGTGTGTTGTAGAAAAATAAATACTGGAGGGTAGATTGTTTAGTGCTACAATATTGATACGACACGGCAATCTACCTAGTTACCTTCATATGGTACATCATTAATTCATTGGCTAAACTGTTACGATACTGTGCAGCTAATACATTCTGGTACATCAGCGACTGGAATTTAGTTTGAAAAAAAAAAGTGTATTAAAGTTACTGAAAGCGTAAATACATGTAGCAGCAGCTGGGACTGGAATGCATCTGAAGTAAATATCAAAATGTAATGAATACCATAGTCTTGGTTAGTAAGGGGGCATAAAAAAAAAATAAAACTGCATATAAATACTATTTACATGTAGGTCATTGTACTGAATTGCCTCTAAATCATTGCCAGTTTTAAAGCAACTGAAGCAGTACATATATAATGGATGTCAAAATGTTAGCCTAACAGAATGTTAATCACATAAAATCACAACCGATATTTAACATATCACTTATAAATAAATGAAAATGCAAATAGAGAAACATTAGGCAAATATAGATGCTCAAATGGAGACAATTATAAAGGTATAATCTGTGTGTCCTGTTATCCTGTAGAGTAGATAAAGACATCAGACATCAGACACTGAATTGTGCTTTTACACATAAAATACAATAAGCAAATTTAAACTATTTAAAAATTAAATCAAAATTCATATCATCTTCTTTGTATACTTAAAAGTAAAATGTAAACTTATACATACTTCTTTGATTAGGCCTTTAAAAAATTAATCTCTTGGTTCTCTGGCCAACATTTTCAAAAACAGATGCGGTCGGGCGGTGATATTTTTTTCTTTTTATTTAATAAAAAAAGGATGCAGTATTTTTCTTTTATTTTAACAAAGTGCAATTCTTATTCAAATCCAGAAAAAGCGATGTTTTAAAGCAAATAAATAGTTACCTTGCAATGAATGTATCGGATTTATTAGCTCAAACTAAATGAAATAAATAAGTCATCATGTTCTTAAAGAAACACCACAACAACGAGGTTTGAGAAAGCCATGTGTTTAAGCATAATGGGATATTTAGTATAGTACATGCTGCAGGAACTCTCCTCCCATATGCATTTGAGGTTAAACGACGTTCTTCTTCATACACCAAAGCTAAAATCATTGCTGTCGCAATCATAACTTAACACAGCATCTCGTAACTAAATTCGGCGGCCATTTGCAATTGTTATACTGAGCGCAGCGAGAGGCGGGCAAAGCCCGCCTTGCAAAGCGAGGATTAATGGTAACACGTATATATAAGAAAATCAGTGAAAAATGAGAGTTGAATTAGCGGTACTATGGGCTAAAAAAATTTCTTCCAGCCATGGGCGCGGCCATATTGGCCGCCATTTTGGTTTTAAAAAATTAGTTCGATCATTGATTGACTGGCACTTATCGATGTTTATTGCCCCTAAATTTGATTAAAAACATTCCAATGTTTCAATTGAAGGTAATTTAAATTCTAAAAAATTGAAGTGGAAACCAGTGAAGTTTCAATAGTGCTTCAATCAAGAAACACGACTAGTTCAACGTATGTCTTATCAAATTATCAGATGGAAAATAAAAACATTAACACCAAGGAACTGATCTTTTAGATACTGAATAAAGTATTCAATTTTATTTCCTCGGAAGTCAACATATGAATTAAATTGATAAACCATGAACGAAAAAATAAAAATTTTTCGGAATCGCGTAACTCTCTTCGGCTATTTCCGAAGACAAAACTTATACGTTTTACGTTGTGAAACATGACGTCATAATGTAGACTGAGCACACGACGTTTAGTTTAACTTTGGCTAATGATTTGAGTAGGCAACCAGGCGGTTGTGTGCGTTTCAACTAAATTTTGTTCTAAAATCAAACTGCACTGTGTTAAATCTGTGCTCGGTCCAACGGTCACACCATTTACATATTAATTAAATCTGAATCATAGCGAGGTTTGCAATTATGTTCTTTATTAAGTGAAGTGTTTTACTGACTTGAGTATCTAAAATGCGGTCCTAAATCCGGATTTTTTTTTTCCGGAATAAGCAAGCGCACTATCGAAATTTTATTTTATTCATTTAATGATAAAAAATTGACAATGCGCAATGTTAAATCAGATGTGCGCTGGCCTGAGAACCAAGGAATTAATTTTTGATGGCGTTAAGACTTTTGAAATGGATCAAATTGAATGGGATTCTCAGTGAGGCACTTACATGACTAATACTAATACAGCAGTAGACGGCGAACGCCGAGGCTAAGTCCTCGTCAAACTCGGTGAAGTGTTGTCCCGTCTTCTTGTTACAGAGCTGGGCCACTCCCAGAACGTCTCCTGGAAAGCCAAAGAAAACAGTTCTCACACCTCATCCAATACTACATACAAATAACATCGGATTCATAGAGTATACTTTTTTTTAAAAATTCAAATAACCTTAATGTTGAATTTCAATTCATAGCATATACTTTAATGTTTTCTCTCTCTAATTTTCATACTTTGAAGGGACCAAGACATGATTTGAGATGAAAATTTCATTGTTAATTTTAATGTATAAAATGGTTTACTTGTGTATTTTAAATGATTCACCAAAATTTGAATGTTGAATGTCAAGTTACAAGCAATATACAGAGGAAAGAAATCGTTGTTATGTAATCAAAGCTCGAGTCTTATATTTTGTTTACAAATAATGTAAAGAAAAGAAATTACCATTTCTTTGACAAAATAACTTGTGGTAAACAAGATAAACAGATTTAATATGTTCATAAATAATTTTATCAACAACAAAAAGCAACATTAGATTGAAACTTATATTAATACAACACACATATTATCAATAACAGAAGTCAAGCTTTGTTTACAAATCAAAGAATTCTAACCTCTGTATCTCACTTGCAACTTGATATTTTACTTTCAAATTTTGACAATTCATTAAAAATATCCATAATGACCATTCTAGACATTAAAAATAAAAAAAATAAAAATTTTGAAAAATTTGAGCTGAAATCATGTCCAAGTCCCTTTAAATAAATTAACTTACCTCTCTCATTTTTAATTGGAAAGCACAGTATATTTCTGTGAGAAAAAAAGAGAAGTAAACGAGTTATATTCTATATCCTTAAAAGTACCCCTCATGGTAAGACGAGAGACATATTCTATTTCCAGCTGCTAGCAGTACCTTGTCCTAAACCCTGTAGAGTCGTCTATGCCCCTATAGAACATCGGGTGGGAGTACGCATCCTTAATGTTCAGCAAATTCCCTGCAACAAATTTACAACACAGTCAAAATTTAAAACCTCCTTATTTTATGATTACTGTTAATTACAGCTGAAGTGAGATTAATCCCAAAATTTGGTTACTTTACCTGTGGTGGCAACATGACCTGCTATTCCCTGAGTTATAGGCATTCGGATTTCATTATGTTCCTATTAAGGAAAATGGTATAAAGTAATCAACATTATTATAAAATAAATTTGCTTATCAGATATCAGTTAATTTAGTGATAAGCATAATAAGGGTACCTCTTTATTATTGGTAGATATACCATCAAACACCTCAGCAACTAGTTCTTTTGTTTCTTTGTCGATCAAAAACACAGAACATCTATTGAAGAAATAAAAGATTATAAAGTAAGGTATATTGTATAGACGTATATAACGAAGAAATAAAATGCATGTCTGTTTCTCTCTAAAAATAAATCTTCAAGATTTCAATGATGATCTTTACATTCAAGATAATAAATGCTTGCTGTCATACTTTTCATTTAAGAATGAAATTAAATTGGCAAAAAATATATAGTTACGCATTTTATTTCATATGTTACTGTACCTCTCTGCCTGTGTAAGATTTCTTGCCTCTTGCATAATTTCTCGGAGAAGTTTAGTTAAATCATCTGCATTAAAAAAATATAGCATTGAAAAAAATAACAAAAAAAATATGATAAAACAAAGCAATATCTCACTTTATAATAGTATGTCATATTTCATAATGATTTTTTGTACTTTAAATAGATAATGGTATATTGATTTTTCCAGCAAGATTTTAAAAACTAATTGTGTAAATTCAAGGCTCCAATACAAAAAGCAATGTATTACATAACTGTGAACAAAAGCATCAGACCTTTAAAACCAACAACTTTACAATAAAAAAACCAATGAACAAACAGTATCAGGATAAAATATTAACAAGACTAAAAAATTTCAAAAAACAAAACTTCAAAAGGAAAATGCAAAAAATCAATTCAGTGAAATGATCAACTTTTTTGTTGCCTTCAAGCAATACCTGTTAGTGAAATAACAGAAAATGGATCAACAGAACTGTTAATCAACTTCAAAAGGAATGCAGGGCCTACTTTTGGTGATAATGAAAATGTCTGTGGCAGGCGGCTGCTGGCGCTTGATATAATCCAAGTCTTTATCATGTTTAATGAACTGACAACCAGAGCCTCTCTCGGATAACCTGTCAACTGAGGAGTAAGTGGACACCTTGGGGTCACTCTGTTGTGAAAAGCAGTGTGTTTTGTGAGAGGTGGTATCCTCAACAATGATCTTTATGACCGGGGAGGAGGAATGGGCGCTGATCAGACCTAAGCTCTCCACAACAGACTCCAGATCATTAGAGCTTATTCTGAGGGGTTCAAGAACAGATTCTGTATCCTCAATAAATGCATAGTTCAAAGACGGTCTGCTCTCCTTGAAATCCAGGGGTGTGTGTGCAGCAGTCGTGTTTTGTTGTTGAGAGATAACTGGATCGCTGTGGGAAAGTCTAGCTTTTATCTCTTCTCGGAGCTCCGGAGATGCTAGCCTGCTTCTGTCTAGGAGAGAGATGGAGAGCCCTTGTTCTGATGTACTACTGACAATTCTTCTTTCAGTGAAAGTATCATAAAACACATCTGAATACTCCAATTCAGAGTCTGAGGTAGAAGCATATGATTTGTCCTTTGTGACTTCAACTTCTGCAGTATGAAAAGATATTCCAGATTTTTCTGATGGCACTTTAAGTGTGTTCAAGTCTGTAGTGCAAACGGGCAGTGTATCAGGGTTAAGTTTGTCATCAGGTCTAGTCCTAACAATCTCTAATTGTGACACTGAAGGTAGACAGAAGTCATTGCCATCACTGTCAATGTCTGACTTTGTGACATCCTCTTCTTCAATGTCAGCCTCCGAGTTTGCCAAATCATCCTCTTCTCTGTGGACACCTGATGTGACCATTCCCACTTCTTCATCCACATCAGATTTTGTACATGTACCTGCATCCTCCGCTCTGTCAATGACAATTGTGACACCCGTTTCAATTTTTTCAGAGCCTGAAACAACGTCTGTTTCATTATCAGAATTAGCCACTCTCCCTGTGTGTATGTCTCCTTCACTATCAGTATCTGATCCAGCCTCAACCTTACATAAGAGAGGGTTTAAGATGCCAACTTCCTGACCATCACTGGACTGAGCAGTACCTATATCAGATTTATTCCCGTTATCTAAAACCTCTGACTGAGAGACAGATGACAGTACTCCAGGGATGTCCGATTGGCTGTTAGTTTTTACCTCTAATAAATTTTCTGAGGTAGGTTCATCATTTACATGCATGTCTTCTGCAGCACATTGTAATTCATTAGAAACATTTTCTGGAGGTTCTTTACTAACAGAAGCTTGCTCAGCATGTAGTTTGGAGTCACTTCCACAAACATCCATGTTTTTCTCAGGACCAGGCACTTTCTCTGTAACAACTACTTCTTTAACCAATGATAAATCATCTTCAACTTCTACATTGTCTTTCTGCCCTATCAAATCCAGGTCATTTGATGTCACACCTGGATGTAAGGTAAGTGAGACAGTTGTCCCAGGCTGTGAAGATTCCCTGGTTAAATCATTTTCACCTGAATTCCCAGCTCCATGCTCTACCTTCTGACCACACAATGTATTTTCTTCACTCTCAATTCTCCTTACATCTGATTGAACGACCTCAAAATTCTCCTGCATATAGATCTTTTCATTGTTGGATATATCATTGTCCTCAGAGCTGTTGCACTGCAAATGTAGCTCTGCTCTCTCAGTTGTCCTTTCAAAACTTTCAGAAAATTCCCTACTTACAGTACCATTATCTTCTTTTGCCTCATATGTATACACAGACTTGAAATACTTTTTCTTTGCTACTGAATTTAGGGAATTCTCCATATCTAAGCATTCCTTCTTTTCACTGTGCAGCATAACAACATGACTTTTAAAACATTTTGCCACTCCATCTCTGGACTTGGAGCTTACAGGACAACTAATTCCATCTATCTTGTCCAGTTCCAGCAATGTATTTTCAGTAATTGATTCAGATTTACTGGACTTGGCTGAACCATTGCTATTTCTGTGCACACTCTCCCTTCTTTTTCTATTGGGGACAACTACCTGTTCTCTGTACTTTGCTAGAAATTGGGTCAGATTAGTACAGCTACCTAACTCCTCACTGTGTCTTACTGAGAACTCACCTAAATGAGTGAACAAATTTCTGGCCACCTGAAGCATAGCCTGTAAAAAATTTAAAAAAATTAATTCTGAAAAAACTTTTTGATCCAATTTTTAACAAGTACCTATTTCATTAGATAAAAGAACAATTATGTTTCCTTGAAAAACAAAACTATTAAATTGGTAAAAAAAAAAAAAAAAATGTTTATATATATACACACATAAATAGTATGATACGGAGATATTGAGCTCTAACAATAATACGAAATACAGCTAATAGCAAATTGCCCAATAAAACAGACAATATACAGATACATAAATCTATCAAGGGTTGTTCACCTGAGTTTGAAGTTTGAGCTTTCGTTCATTTTGAAATGCTAACGTGCTAGTTAGCACAGTCGATGTGTACTGAAAACACTGGAGAATGGCCTGCAGGTCATCATTGGTAAAACTGCAAAATGTCAAAGTAGGGCTACAACACTGATAATACTGCATACAGATGGTCGTACAGATTTACAACGGAGGTAACCTTTAGCATCGTGTAAAATTTCTAATGTCAATTTGCCTTCTCGGTAAAGCTCTGCACTTTGACATTTTTTTTCTAATTGTCTTCATAAATCTTGTGCCCACTGCTTTTTAAAAAAAGTTCCTCATAATATAACAAATCCAATCATTTAAGATTCCAAGACTTTCGCATTTACAATAGAGTTGAAGAGTTCACTACTTGGTACATCTCTTTTTAACAAAATTGCAGTAACAAAAGATTGACTTGATCTACTCACTTTTCAGCATCTTTCTTATTAACCACGCATGCTAAAGCTATTAAACCATCATTATTTCTGCTAGATACAGGAACACATAACATGGACTTTAATTTCACTCCTACAAAGTTTTCTATGTCTTTCCTCTTGTCCTGTAAAAAATAAAATGTATAAAATGTATAAAATAGATTGTTGCAGAATAACTAGAGAAAAGAGCATCCCAATGTTTGGGAAATATACAAAATCCATATAGAATAAAGGATACAGGACAATGGTGTATGCAAATTGTTCATAATGTAATGAACAAAATTTAATATTTTTTAAAACCTGTTGAAAATTTTTGTGTTCATTGTTTGATGTATAACCTATATGAACAATGTTAAAATTGTTGTATAATTATGCTTTATTCTTTTAAAATACTTTAAATTTCATTCTTCATACACTACGCCTGAAATAAACTGACATGGTTATAGCGATAATGCATGGCCTGGCTGGCTCTTCCATCTATGTAACATTTCTGATCATTATCTGAATAACTCATAGATTTGAATATAAATAGTGAAATGCTTTTTTTTTTTTTGGTGGATCATTTAGGCTTTGAAGGTAGCAATCTTTAAAGAAAAAAATTTATAACCCACTTCCTTCATTTCTGCATGAACGACGTACCAATGAAAGAATTTCATTGTTTAAGAATTTGTAATAAGAAGAAATTTGAACCTGAAATATTAGCTTTATTTATGATAGTCATATCTAGTCAGAATTTCGTTCAGAACTACTCAATCTGAATCTTATCCTCACCAATGGTACATCTTCTAATTTCATTGGTTTCTTCGATTCTAAAGGCAAGCTAAACACACTGTTAGGGCCCTGCAAAGATAAGAGAAAACACATACAATAATTAACCATGAATCATTTACATTAAGCAAGAAAAACACAACAAAAAATCATTCACTCATAATGGCAAAAGAATTGCAATACAGTTTTGATTTTTATTTTTCTATATTTTTTACCAATTAACTAATGTACAACTTCAATGATAACAAATACATTTACGAAATGAAAGTTTTCTGTTTCTGTTTTTTGCTCCCAGATGCAATTGTCATGGAGCTATTATTGTTATTTGCCATATTTTATCAGACTTAGTGATCAATAATTAGTATTTCATTAAAGCATATGCATAACTGATTGAGATCAAATTGGATCATAAGCAAATCAATACTAGGACTCCACTCACTATGACAAAGTCTTACTATAGACATTCACACTAGAGTGTAGAGCTACCGCTGCAAGATATGACAGGAAAAATTGTGATCTCTTCCGCAATTACCCAACTACTTCAAATGTGCGTCAACATAGATGAAATTGATTAGTTTGTTACAAGAATAGTTACGCCTCTATCAGAAGTAAATTCGAGCAGACTCTTGCTAGCTAAGTTTTCTTTTTTTTCTTTTTTCTTTTTTTTAACTGAGATACAGTGTTTGCTGTAATCTGCAATCAAAATTGGCTCAATATCAACAGAAATGTACTTTTATCTTTGTACATGTTTTCCAGTTTTGCAGAATTAAGTCAACAATTTTTCTATAGAATTTTTTCCATACTCTCTATACTTTTTTTTACAACAAAAGTTAACAAAAAGATCATAAAATTAATCAACAAAAATTTATCTGCACAAAAATTTCTGCATTATCAGTTATTAGTATTTTGGTACCTAATTTATGAGTGATAAGTCTATGCCCTAACAAAGAAAAAAATTATTTGCTGTTTCTGCAAGTGCAATGCCATTCTCAAAGGGGATTTTTAGCTTCATTGCCCTTCTTGGCAACAAACCCCCCCCCCCCCCAAAAAAAAACTTGCACTGAATAAAGATAGGAGTGAAACCTCCGCTATCCATTCTTAGCATTTTATACCAAGTAACCCGAGATTCTACTGATACTTGCAGTTAAATAATACAGCAATGTTATCTCAACTAAATGAACAGTCCATGTAAACAACAATGTGATATTCTATCAATATTTTCTAAAACAAAAGCAACTGTACTGGGGTTCAATGCAACACCCAAAACATGATACATTATTCATTTTCAATCATTGAAAAATCAACATTACAATCCATTTTTCTGTACTATTGCATCATGAGACCCCTCCTCTTTTCTGGTACCATAGCAACATAAGAGCCTCCTTCATATTCATATTACAATGATAACACAACACAGGAGCATATAATTGGAACAGAAATTTGACATAGCTCAATAGATGGAGCAATAAGGTGCATATCAACTAGCCTTTGTTTTCACAGGTGTTTATTTTATAGAAAATTTTCAATAAAGATGGGTCTGCCAATGAACAAAACTGCTGTATAGTTTTATAAACAAGCAACCCTTAAATTCCACTTTTCCTAAATGGCCTAAGTTTCAGCATAGCGCACAAGCTACAGTGCTGTCTTATAAAATTACTGGTATTAAATTTTATTGGCAGATTTCAATTGTTACATGTATGTGGTTATATCCTTGCAAGTTAAAATTATTTATTTATTAAGAGTAAATCAATAGATTTTGCTGATTCCCTGAAAATCACCGAAAACAGACTGATTCCCAGCTGCAAAACGGTGTGTCAGTTTGATGAACTGATCGATACACACCTATTCAGAATACTTAGCAATTTCTTTTAATGAAAAGTTCCAAAATATTCCGAATGAAATCTTGAATACTCATTATCAAATAGAAACTAGTAGCACATGAAAACAAGTGAAAATGGTGAGTTCGATTAATTTGAACTTTTTTTCTGTTTACTGTATTGTTTGTATCGGTATAATAAAACAGTTAAAGTTTACCACTGAGGGAGTCAGCAGGATTTTTGTTCCTCTTGAGCAGGCCTATTTCCCAAGGCGAGGCCAAGGGAATAGGCTTGCTTTTGGGAACTGGAATCTTCCCGACTTCCTCAATGGTATACTTTAATTGTATAATATATTCAAACTTTGTTGGTGAATATTTTGACAAGTTTGTGTAAAAAAAACAAAAAAAAACAGAAAGAAAGAAGAAAAAAAAAGAATAATGATAATTTTTAACATCAAGATGCTTGAAACAACAGCTTTTGGGACAAAATTACTGTATACAAAATGTTCTCCCACTTTTAAGTTCACCACCTAAATATCAATATTGTTCTGACACCCTGCAACTGAACTTTTTGCTGCTATTCAAGCTACCAGAGATTACAACAGAGCCTCTACTTTTTATTTCACATAACAAATACATCATACGTGTAATTTCATAATCATTTTCCTAATGGCTTTGGAAGCTGTCATAATTTTTCTTTCCTCCAAGTATCATTGGAGGACGCTTGACATTTGCCATTTACTTCAGAGTCTCAAAGTCCACGCACCATACAACCAATCTCAGCTAGCACGCATGAAATATGTCTTCCATTTATAACATTCAAGATCCTACTTCAATTATATCTGGCATACACATCTCTGATCTTGTTCTTGCACAAAACACTGATGGACAAAGGACAAAAAAAAGAATAGGACTTCCTTTCCACTTCCCGCTATATAATCAATACCCAGAGTAAACATTATCAATATCATATCAACAAGTGCATCTGATCAACACATTATAAATGTTGCTAAATTATCTTTGATTAGAAATGTAGAGGAGTAGACTAATAGATTCTATAGAAAATACATTATTTGACGGTTTCTGTCTGAATTTATCTTTGTACTTGTAAATGACTGCTCGATGCACTTTAATCAAAAGGACAAAAAATGTTTGCCCTCATCAACCTCAAGTCCCTTTCTTCATCAAAACAATGAAAAAATATAGAAAGCTTCAATTTCACTTCAAATAATAACTGTGCTAATAATCTTTCAATTATTAGCTCAAATCATCTCAAGACGTCCCATGTGAGCGCCTGACAACAATTCTTTGTTCCAATGCGTCTCCAAACCAAGGCGATATCGTACAGGAAGTGTAAGACTGGCCTACACTAAAACCTACGACAACACTTCAGACCTCGTCTTTGACAGTTATTACAGCTGGTCTCCGAGACCAAACACTCGGTACAGTATTGATCCAGTGTTTGAACCGCCATCAATTGATCATCATCGGATGATTTGTCTTTGGCTAGAATCCTGGATGAGCATCGGTGATAGGATTTACAAGTTCAACCAGACTTCCAGGCCAGACATTAGCCAAGAGACAGAGCAGTGTACAAAAGATGATGTCTGCAAACCGAAGATTGGCAGACTAGTACAATGAAGCAATGCTGGGGGAATTTGATACGAAAAAAGCTAGGGTTGTAATCCATTACTCCAGGGCCATGCATGATCATTTCATTATAGTGCATGTTGTATCAATCATATGTCAGTTCAGAAAATATGTTTCTTTAAAACAAGACATTTTAAGATTATTAGTGCAATTATTAATGAAGTAGATGCATTCTTCTTAATTTCTAAAACCAATGTAACAAATAAAGGACATATCCATGCATGGACATAAACTTACTAATTCATGATTTAGAATTGTTTGTAAAAATCTGTTGGTTGGATATTTCATTTTATACTGGCAGAGGAGTAAATTTGATGACCTTTGACCTACAGGTTAATGGGGGTCATCCAATTGTTATGACCACAATACAGGAAATACACATCAAAGTAAACCTGATCATCTTTGACCTGAAAATGATTAGGGTCATCCACTTGTTAACCATGATTGATGTCCATAATCAAGCAAGAGACTTTAAAACTATTAGGTGGACATTATCTGACACAGTGATTAGTACCGGTATATAGAGTGCAAATACTTTTTTTTACAAAATGTGAACTCAATGGCAAAATTTACTTGCATGTAAAGGAGTTACAAACATGTGCATGAGATCAATAAAGCACCCTGGTATCTGTAACCCATTTCTAATCCTAACAGTATAAAATTAAAAAAGAGTGCATATACTGCAAAATGCATGAATTAGCATACGGTACTCCAAATCGATCAGTGTAATTGTATGGATCTGGAGCAAGGTTTCTATACATATTTGTTTTTAACTGAGTGCTCAAATATACTTTTATGTTTGTTTTCAAAGTATGGTCTACCATACTGATGACAAAATCATCTGAATATATACTTACTGGAAACTTGATTTCTTCCTCTAAAACAAGTCCTCCTATCACCTGAAAGGAAAGAAAACATTATAGAGACCTAAAAATAAAGCGCTCTCTCTCTGCTCATAATTAAAAAAAAAAATAACTTCAAATCATAGATCAAAAATATTCAATGAAATTTTAACAGGTTATAATTGCAAATCAACATACCATCAAATGTGATGTTTTGTTTACAATACAAAAGCAAAGTTAATAAAAGTGTTAAACATGATTCCTCCCAAGTGTTAGGGCCCAATTAATTGAAGAAAAAAGGTATTGATTATAACATTCAAAATATGGTTCAAATTTCCAATTTCCAGTGTGTCCCACCGTGATCTTATGTCGACTCGACGTTGAAAATATGCAATATTTTGTTTACAGCAGGTATATATCGCATGTATTTTGGGTCAACTCAAAATTCTTTTTTAATACAATAGGGTCAAAGTAACATGTGGTAGATTTTATCCTGTTTAAAATATATCATTGCAAGAGTACATGTATATTGATATATGTTCTACAGTATTTCATGATTCAGCTCATGTGCATTATTACATGTACAGTATAAAGCCTACATAAACATATCGTGGTACAGCAGTAATAAAAAACTTACGGGTATATCTTAATAACTTATTATTAATAAAAGGTCAACTATAAACACAGATGTTTCCAAATGTTGTTCATTATATATATGGTAAAAAAAACAATACCCTCCAGTGACAGTTGGTATAAT
Organism: Magallana hongkongensis; assembly: GCA_016163765.1. Taxonomy (NCBI): domain Eukaryota; kingdom Metazoa; phylum Mollusca; class Bivalvia; order Ostreida; family Ostreidae; genus Magallana; species Magallana hongkongensis. The sequence goes on along the minus strand of WFKH01011581.1, from coordinate 23,169,442 downwards.
CCAGATCTAATCCATACTCCCAGATATTAGTGTCCCTATATATGTCTCTATATATAAGAAATTGCACGCAAGTAAGCAACATGAGAGACGAGTCACACAAATACTTTCTTCAGTATTTAGTGTATAAATTACACAAATGCCAACATTCTCACATTTACACCACCAACACATTTCAGATATTTAGCACAAAAATAACACAACCATTAAAGAAAACAACTAAATCCTCTTCAAAAAACACATTGGAAACCAATAAATTAAGAGGACTGAATGGTCATGTTCAGACTATATAAATCTCCTTTGGAAGAAGAGCTTTATATAGATATAGGAAAATATTCAAATTTATAAAATAAAATATTAAGAATTTTTCTTTACTAAAAAAAGTTTATATGGCTCAAAAAATCATGTCAAAATTTTTAAGGTAGCTGATCTGCTGGTTAATTTGTTAACAATCTGGCCTCCTTATTCCCACTTAAGTTAAATGTTTTTTAAACATTGAATCATGTACATGTAGTAAACAATTGTTTCAACATTAGACACCTACCTGGCAAAACAACTCTTGTGTTTCTGGTACAACCAACAGCAAGAAAGCACACTCTGCATTGGTCTGTTCCTCCAACTGAAACGAAGCAAACGTTTGATTTTGATACAGAGAAATTAACCAGTGTGGAATAATAATAAGCTTCTTGGCTATATATATATATATATATATATACTTTCTATGCCATTTGATAGGTCAAGAATCAAATAGATGTGTAATAAGTATTTGCAAATTTCAAGTAAAATGGCTAAAAACTAAAAAATATCTATCATTGTCATGTATACCGGTAATATCCTTGAAGAACTGCAAGTACATAAAGAACTTCAACATGATTTTTTCTTCCTATATTCCCAAATCAACTTAAGTAATGTTATATATAAGTACATTTCCATAGGAGAGATACAATCTATAAATGACAATAAGAAAAAAGAAACAACGTTCAGCTTTAGCAATCAAGTTTGTGCAGTGAAGAATTTTCCAATAAAAGGTCTAATGGTCGTAATGGTCACCTGGGAACAAAGTGCGACACTTCTGAATTATTTCAAGAAGACCAATATGATAATATAGAGCCTTCTCATTCTATGATTCCTAATAGCTTGTCAGAAATCCAGATCAAGTCACAAGTCACAATAAGATAGCTTTGAAAAAAAGCAAAATAAGTAAATAAAATTTCTTAATCTGAATCATTCATCTATTTATTTCTTGATTAAAATTCTCTAAACATTATTAAAACTGAAAATAAAGCATTTTCAATATCTATAGTAAATACAGTTGATTTCAACATGTTCAAGAATTACTTGCATTAAATAAGATATATGATTTTAAAGAACCCCTGTGGACATTACTGATAATATATGTTACTGATAATATATGTTAAGAATTGGAATTATCCCACAAGTGTTGATGAATCTTTTTTTTTTCCCACTAGACTTCAACAATGACATATATGAACATGGACAAATTGAAATTAAAATACTGTGGTTTCATCCTCATTTGTTGTGGAGTGGACCCATAAAATCCATTGTTCACTAAAGTAATAAAAGAAAAATTTATGTATCCTCTAAAGATTACTCTAAACCAACTGTTATTACACAAAACTTTGCCAGGTTCTTTGTCGCAAGTATTTATTGCTGGGAACCAGAACTTTGATGGTTCTTTTACATGCTGAAGTAGT
>WFKH01011581.1:23126185-23162630 GCA_016163765.1 Magallana hongkongensis | reverse complement strand
GGGGGGGGGGAGGGGGGAGCACATAAACAGGTCACTGATATCAATCCAGTAGTGTTAGTTACACAGTGGACTGACCAGAATCAATGCCATTAAGCCAATTAATGAGATGCAGGAAACTAATAAAGATAAATCTAGTGAACATTGTAATCAGTTACCATGAATTTGTGTCAGTCATGAGTGATTTCTTGCCATCGATAATGTCTTAATAAACTATCCCAAATAAACAATGGTTTTTGGAATTAAAGCGATCAATAAAAAGGAAGCACTCTAATTCATAAAGTAATGATTACCTTGTGTTTCAATGGAGTTATTTTGTTTATTTCTACAGTCTCATTTTCTTCAATCTGTCAAAGTAGAAGGATAGACATTTACATATATACACATAAATTTAAAATAAATTTAGTGCAAATCCACCACTTACAGTATTTTTGTCTTTAATTGCTTTTAAAAATCCAGGTTCAAATTTAAAATTTGTGAAAAATGTTAAAGTAAAAGTCTTTTCTAATAAAGATTATATATACCACAAGTAAGGCCAAGATTTTCTGATTTTCTTCATCTGTCACTGGTAAACAATAAACTGTAAAAAGAAAAAAATTGATTTGAATAAACTGAGTAAATTCTAGCTCTGTTATTATTTATTCAGCTGTCAAAAGTGATAAATTATACTTGCAAAGCAGATACATGTATTAATACCTTCCTAGTTGAATACCTGATAAAGCTTTCACAGGCAATGCGTTTCTAGAAATTTACTTTCATTCCCATATGGAATATATCATTATTGATAATAGGCACAATTAAATACAATATGCCAAGATGACATTTAACCTTGAGATAGAAATATGTACCAGATAGTTAAGTATAACTGGTTTATTTTTCTGCAGGCCTGGTGCAAGTTTTGGCTTTTTGATTTAAAAATTGGTATAATTTTTTTTTTCTTTAGCAATTTTTGAACTGATGTTTTGGATGATTTCAAACAAATTTTAGCAGTTGAATGGATACAGCAAAATTAACCAAAAAATAGCATTAGCAGAAAAATTCAGTTCTACAGTATATATTGTAATTGTTTCACATCGTATGACCTTTTGTAGTCAATATTTTCAAGTTAAACAACAAAATTATAAACAATGGAACATCATAATTATCTACAACAGCTGACATGTACACAGGTTTAGGGACATAATCGAAACTTTCCCCGGCTGTCTTAATAACATACCAAAACACAAATTGCAAATTCCTAGCAATACAATATCATATTTTTCTCCAAGCATATTCAATTGTCATATGATCATGTTCTTGAGTTTTGTTAGAAATCTTTATACTAAAAGTGGGAAATTTATTAATTTTATCATACTTTTATACTATAAAAAGAAGATTTTTATTTATTTATATGTTGCATTAAAAAAAATATGGAGTTTGGCATGTGCAATATTGTGACGTCACAATACCGATCGACATCAACGCCAATGCATCATGAACCAGACATTTCCTGTTGCAATCTTGAAGAGTAAGTTTTGGGTTAATCATGTAACAGAAAAATAATGGCGTTTTCATGTTGATCAATGTATGTTTCATCGTCCTGGAAAGAGAATATAAACCAAGGACTTTGTCTTTGGTCGATTAATTAATAAACTCTCATCGGGCGCATAATTTAAAACACATATTGACCTCATCAAAGGCAATATATGTAAACATTTATTAAAATTTGCGGTATTCATTCAAGAAATAAACAGGAAGTTAAAAAGTTCACCAGTATATGAACTTAGTTGGATGGTCACATGATCAAATCCCGTGAAGCCCAAAGGGCTTTTTAGAAGATTTGATCATGTACTAACCAAGTTCATATCCCTGTGAACTTTTTAACATTGCTGTTTATTTCTTATATTTACATTTGAGAAAGGCAAATTGTTTAGAATTATAAACATAACCGTGTCTTTGTTTTTACCATAATGCAACTGTCAAACGATAAGTGCGTGCAGAAATCATTGTGACGTCATTAGTGATGAAACGATTGTCGCCGATGATCGATTATCTATCGTTCTAAGACCCTGATGCTACTAATCGATTTCAAAATAAAAGTCGCCGACATCGTTAACCAAAAAAAAAAAAAAAAATCCGGATTTTGGTCAGTTTTTGGTTCAGATTTTATTTTTTGCATTTCAAACCCGATCTATAAACAAGAAAACAAAATGGCGGTAGTTGAATGCATGAATGGTAACAGTAACAATTTTCAGAGAAATAAAGGAGATGGGGTCGATTATCCATCCTCAGGAGTTACAATGTCAAATACCTGGCAGTTTTTTATTTTAAAATTAAAATTAAAAAGAAACCCTCAAACGAAAATCAAGTTAGTATAGCAAGTCACAAACTGTGCAAAAATTGCATGTCTGGAAAAAATACTCTTTCATTTCAATATTCAAAATACATTTACAGATTTTTATAGTTATCAAGTGTTTTGTTATTTCAAATAAATCATTTTTTTCAAAAACTGCAGAAGATTATAGGATATTGAATTACCTCCCTAAATGCTGCTAGTTTTAGGAACTACATAGAGAGTGTTGGTGGTTATGTGTAAAGTAATTTCATTACTGATTTTTTAAAACATTTCTTTTCTGGAGACATAATAAACTAAATTTCATACTTGAAATTCAGATTTATTTAACTGTGATCAAAGAAAGCAGTCAATACACAAGTTATTAATTGTAACTCGATCTGCTATATTTATAATAAGCCATGCACTTTTAACAATTTGGATGATAATTCCGATTATCTCGATTATTAATCGATTACATGTGCCCGATTATTTCCAATAATCGATTATGGTTTTTGGTCCGATTGCCCATCACTAGACGTCATTAAAAAGTTCACAAAGAATTGCACATTTTTGCTATTCTATAGGTTCATTTAAGGAAACATATTTGCAAATGTAAATATTTCAACATACTTCAACGTTAAAATTTTTTTTTTCTCCAAGGTAGGATTTTATTGATCACTTCAACTCTATTAGCATATTCAAAAGTCATAAGACTGTTTATATTGCAAATTTGCAATAAAATTTATATTACCAATTCATTATACAGATCCAATGATCGAATTATGGATATATATATATAGTAGGGTAATTAAAGTAATCATGTCCCCAAGAACTTAGCTATGACTGGGTTTCACTATATATTGTATATTCTATATATACTGCACTATTAAATTATAATTAAGAATCTACTTTGTTTAGAAATCTTTATGAAAACAAGAATATAAAGGTTTTAAGCAAAATCAAATGTATAACCATAGCACACATACAAAAATAACATCTCTCTGTGGAAAATAAAATATATTTATTATATACTTGGTATAAAATACAGGGTTTTTGCACCCCTGATATGAACAGTGGCACGCGCCTTTATCACACCCCCTGTATCATCACCCTTTATTTCACCCTTTATCACACCCTTTATTACACCTTTCCGGAACACCTTTGTACTTTTTATTCGGATTACCTCGGATCTTATTCTCTTTTCTGTGCATATCTGAAGTCGAAACTATGACGTCATGATCTAAACATTTTTAGTATAGATGACGTCACAATACATTTGAACGTCGAAAATATGCGGTTTGAAGATAAATGCTTGTTAGTTTTTTCGACGTGAAAATGAAAACTAGCTTTCTAAATTCAAATATATAATAAAAACAACAATACATGTCAAAATCTGTATCACATCCCATATCAACCCTCGACCAATATCAGCCCTCTGGCCTTCGGCCCTCGGGCTGATATTGGAGTCTCGGGTTGATATGGGATGTGATACAGATTTTGCCATGTATTATTCTCTATGTATATACACCACATACACATACAAACATGCTATCCGGGTACCCCCCCCCCCCCCCCAAAATCCCCCATCCCACCCTTGATGTCAATTAAGAGAGAGAGAGAATAGCAACTATTGCATGTACTTTCACTTGTAATGTAAAACTTGTATACTGATATCAAACATTCAATGTTAATTGTTAAAATGAAGATTATCTCACAAATGTAGTGAATGTATTATGAATAATTTGGAGAGTATGGCACTAAAGACACAAAACCATTGAATAACAAACAGTATTTGATATAAATACTGCTCATTTGGAAAGTTCTGCAAACAGTATCATTTTTCTTTCAATAAAGAATTACAAGCCATTGACGTGTATGAAACATGAAATTTCACTTTATTGAACTGGAAAGGGGAGATCATCAATGTCTGCATTTACATCCCATGCATAAAACTTTTCCTGTGCATAATTATTGACACTCATTAAACATACAGTATAATGTTCTCATCGATTAAGGCTTCATTAATAGTCGGCTCTATTGATCTAACCCAGGATGGAATTCACACATTAGACTTCACATCTCACAGCCTCATAATGCCACCCTCAACTTTCTTACTGGGAGATAGAATAAAGGAAGAAAAACACAAATTCACTTTGCCAAACAGATCAATACACACTTCGAAAAGCTGCTCCCCAGTTCCAGCAAATTGACAAATAATCCTGGGCACCACGTACTTAAAGCCGTACTTTTATTTAATAGAGATGTAACTTTGTTACCCAGAAGAAATTTCCTGGAAGAATCAAATATGTATAGACCCAAGACCAAAAATTATCTTGATTGCCCAACCAAGCTAACAAAAAAACACTATAGACAACTGAAGCATACATGTATCTTCTTGTAGCTATTACCAAATGGCAGACCTTCAAGTGCAAATTGTTAATGCAGCCATGGACAATTTTTACAACAAGCCAGGAAGAATTTTTTCATTTAAAAAAGGAATCCAATCAAACCTAACTACTTGGAATAGTAACAAGAAGTCTGCAGTCTTGATTTTCATCAGAATTGCTGCATTAATTTGCATGCATGCATTTATTCATCTGCCCAAAAAGTGAGAAACTTCAATATCCAAAAGTCTGGAAAATCTCATAACACATACACCCCCTCATCTATTTAAATGATTCTAAACAACTGTAGTTAATGCCGAAGAAGTATGCATGTAGAGAAATTTTGAAATAATTTTTACAGTAATAGCTCAAGGAATTTAGTTTAGTGTCAATTGTGTACGTCAAGATGAAGATAGTATCTAAGTCCATTTTATACATATAGTCATCAGGAGACTATTTTGTCATTAAAATACTAATGCTGTATAGTCAGTGCTTTCATCTCTAGAATCAATTTGCAAGCAATTCTTCTTCTTAGTATTTTAATTTTTTAATCGACCAAAAATTTACTTAATTCAGAAATCATAATCCTACACATCAAAGAGTTGCAAGCCTAAAATTTGACTTAATTCTAAGTTGGTGGCATATCTCTTGTTGGCATCTTCAGCATTGTATTTCAGCTATAATGCGACTCCCAAGCAACACCATAGAAATGGCAAACAAAAGCAATAATGTAAGAGTTTGGACTCCAAAGAACAGACCACAAAGATACCTTGTATTAATAAATTGAATTTATAATATCCACAGGTGTTAATTTTTGCTAAATTGTGTGGTACATGTATATCTCAAGCACAACAAGTTTAATCCCCAAAATTACATCTAAATATTATGTACCTATTAGTAAATTGCACCCATAGGAAAAAAAAACCCAGCTTTACGTTTTAATTACAATAATGGCAATAAATATGCTTGACTTTTTAAATAAACTGTAGATTCCTTATTCACCTTAATTCTGAGATTCCCTCCTCTTGTATAAAATGGCAAGAAAAAAATTGCAATCACTAAACTTTTGTTTATGACAACTGTATAAAAAATCAAAGCAATATTTTAAAATCAGCGTGGAATGCTCCTTGCCATTTTACGTGAATATTAGTTCTTTGTATTCAATTACAGTAGGATTTTGATGTAGTTATAATCAATGCTGAAAAAAGACTATATCCTTACTATTATTCACTACTACTTTTTGTGTCGGCAGCAGAATAATAACACTGTCACAAAGACATCAAAAACATGTAGATGTTTCAGTAGAACAGTGAGGTAGGGTTGTTAAGAACAGCTCAAACGTATCAAAATTACCACAGATATTTTTTTTCCCTCGAGTTAATTTCCATTGCATTATACTCAAATCCATAAAGCCTTGATATTCAAGGTATATAAAACACAGGATTATTTCAAAGGAGAAAATGTAAAACTTTTCCAATCATTGATTTTTGATGCTTTGAAATTCAAGGTATGTCTAATTATCATGATGACCATAGACTGGTGTTCTTGGGAACCAGGGACTACAGTTTCAATACATCAGAGGTCTTCATCCATGTGTATCAATATTTCATCTGAATTTCCATTGTTAAGCTGGCAGAACTGAAGAACATTTGTTTAGACAATTAAAGTCCTGAGTTTTACTGATAAATAATGGAGATGTATACATTACATCAACACCTTTCAAGAATGCATTAAAACATCGTTTTTTAGACATGTACAGTGGCAAAATAAGCAGACAAAAACAATTCTATGAATTTTGATTGTATTAAGGTTTGAATATCTATATTTTGAAGAAAATTCTCAGTAGGGGACGTAATCTTGAGTAATCTACAATATCTCAAAAGCAGTAAAATTAAGCGTGTTTGGCTGTCACTGCATGATCACAAAATAAATAAAAATTCAAAGTTCAAACAAAACTGTTACTTTTATTTTATTAAGAATGTCAAATCAAACAGGTATCAAATGATCAATGGAAAAAATTCATCAAGCTTGCGAGCATGCATGTGCACAGTTTTATCCCTAAAATTATACCTTTAAATGCACATGTATTTTCAGCATTCATAAGTGCTCCATGAATATTTCATTTCAGTACAAAGAAATTAAGTACCACAAAAATAAAAGAAAGTATTTTAAATAAATTCAGGCTATAACTATACCTGAGTGCTGACATACAAACATTTCTCTGTTACCAGGTACATTAAATTGCAAAAGGCATTGTATGATACATGCATTAGCAGGGCCAAGGTTACCCCTTTTGTGATTTAAAAAAAAATTAAAAAGTAGTATTTATAGTAGAACTGCAAAAAATAAAAAAATCAACTTTTGTTGCTATTTAATGTTCGTATTATGTTATGTATATAGCTAAAATAGCTCATAAAAAGAGTCCTAAAAACCCAAAACATGGGAAATTCTGGGGGCTTTGCCCACTGGACCCCACCAGGGCTTTGCCCTGGACCCAGACCCCAGCCTTCTGGGCCCCTCTTTCAACAAATCCTGGATCCACCAGCGACATGTACTTGTAGTTGTCTTGTACCTGAGTAAAGGGAGAGTTACACAGTATTTGTCCCTATAAGTACACGGTGTATCTACCTGTTTTGGGGTTCCAGCTGCTAGGTGGCTTACACTGGGCCTTTATCACTGCTATAACAGGGTCTGAGGCCACATCATTACTCTGAACATGAAACTGCTGCGTCTCCAATGTTTCCCTATAATGTTAAGTGAAAGCATGTTAACATGCAGATCTTGTGTTCTTGTTCGCATCAAACATGCCATATTCAATTTTATTATCATTTATCTTTTAACTTGGTAAAAACCCTTGCTGTAGGATCTGTCATGATAAATAAGAGGCCCATGTGCCACATTGCTCACCTGATCAATCACTGTCAAACATTTAGTCATGTACAAAAAATGTCAATTATTATATGTTTAAGTTTAACCATGTACAATGTATATTGCAAAAAAGACAAAAAATTGTGATTAAAAATTATTTTCAAATGTAATATGGTGTAATGAATAAATAAATCTACTGGTGATTTCCATATCCTTAAAAAAAAAATTATCCAATCTATTTTTGAAGCTTGAGATTTTTGTTACAAACATAAATGTTCTATGTACATCAATCTATTTATCTATGGACAACCCCCCCCCCCCCCCCCAAATATTGCTTTTTGTCTTACCCTTGGTGTAACAGTATAAGTAACTATCTAATTCTAAAATAATGTAAACAAATTGTGATCAAAAAGGCGCACTTAAACCTTCAGCAATTACACTGAACCCAAGGTCAAAACTTTCAATATAATTCATGGACGTTTCGTGATGCTATCAGGCTATTAAAATCAGCATCACGGCTATTAAAATCGGCCTACACATATTTCAACAATTGGGAAGGAATCAACAGACTTAATGCTTCCAATACTGCATGTCACATTTTGCATTTCTTATGATCTAGACTGGCTACTTTCCAAGTCAGTTACAAAGCCAGCATTTTTTTTCAGCTACTTTCTCACTGCACTTACATGCACTTGTTCCAGTAATACAAGTTTACTAATCATAGAATAATTCTGACGCATGGAATATAATTCCAAATTACATGGAGTATGATAAATTCAAGAACTTCCTTCATTTTAGCCTCCATTAAATAAACAATGGTAAATTACTATCTGCAATAATATATCTATGTTCTACAGAATAATATACATGTAAGTCATAACTGCCTTTATTGCACCAGGCTCAAAGAATATACCATGTGAACATGGAATACACATTCCTCGGTCCTCACTGATTGGGAAAATTAATATCATTAATTGATTTTCCTATTCCAAATCACAACTCACCTATGAAAATACCTCATATCCTTTCATGTTTTTATTTTAGTTAAAAAACATGCAGCCTTATGATTTATAAACATGCATGATGAAATGCCAAAAAGTTCAGAGGAAGCGGGGTCAAATCAAGTTTTATCCAAGCTGATGGAGGAAAGTCAGGGCTAAAACAAATTACCCATCAATCTTCATTCCATGGCATTAAAAAGATACCGAGAGGATATAAACCCTTAAGAAGTATGTCAATACTGGATTATTAGTTGGACCACCAACCACTAGCCCTACAGTCAGGCTTTCACCGCCCTCACTAGTATCAATAGTGTGCTCCATTTCACTCTGTATAGGTTCTGCTGTCATGTACATTATGTGTGACAGGATTCAATGAGCTTCTTTTTTCTGATCAATATGTTTAAGTTCAAACTTCTAAGCATGAAAATTGAACAGTTTTTCCTCAGTTAACTCTAAGCAGATTGGAGGGTGCAGATACGAATAAGAATTTATTATCCAGTCAGAATCAAAACATGCACAGAAAGTGCATCTCAAGTACAATATTCTATGCATATGCAGAAACAATGGAGGAAGTATTGTTACATTCTTTGTACCTTTGTACATACAACTCCTTATAACATCATGCATGTACCAGTCATAGTATTGTATTTAAAGAGAGATAACTCTTTCTATAAGTCAATAAGACATACCTAATGATTCCTTTGCTTGGTGCAGCATATTTTTTTTCTTTGTCAGCATACAACACATCAGATTTTTCATCCAAAATGTAAACAATGGAATTCACCTGAAAAATTGTAAGGCACTAAATAAAGCAACAAAATCAATAATTACACTCACATCTCTAATGAAAAGTACATAGCATTTCTTCTGAAAACATATATACTATACACTATAGTACAAAATCAATTTCGAGTCAACTATGTAAAATGTGTTATATATTCAAGATACAGATGCTCTATGCATCTTATGTACAAGCCAATATTCTTTTAATGCCATTGCGAGAGCTTTGAAAAAATTCTCGAAAAGAACATCAAAGCTCCATATCTCTAAAAGATCAACACATTAATGTAGCATCAAATCTTGGATCAATTCAACATACATGATATTTTTGTAAATCAAAGCATACCAATCAATATAAATAATAAATAAGGATTTTCATCACCATGCAATATTACATTTGAACATTAAGAGGAAGGGAAAAAATGTTAAAATATGAATAAAAAATAAATAAACTGATATTATCAATCTAATGACAGGGATGGGGTCGATTAACTTTTTCAAAATGTTATCCATTAAATTACAATTACTTTGGATTTTAAAAGTAATCAATTACAAGCCGATTAAATCCATTTTTAAAACTAATCGATTACATTACTTTTCCTTTTTGCAATCATGATTACTTGTGATTAATTTACATTACATTACCTGTATTTGTTTTTTAGCAATCTGTAACAATTGATTACATTTACTGATTACGGTTACCCCCATCTCTCCACAATGTTATTACAAATTTAACTCTATTATTTTGAACTTAGTATCACATCAAAAATTGATGACCATCAATGACATGCATTGCTTCATTCACTACCACTAAATACTGATGGGAATCCAAAATTCCATTGAAGAATATCTGTAAATTGCATGTAAATCTTATACATGTATAGTCTAATGCACATTGGTCAATGAAGGACTCCAATATTTATAGTGTTCATCAGAATTTATATTGCATTGTGCATTCTAGTGAAGAAACTCTCTGACTGCACATGATTAAATACTTACATGGCATCATAGAAACATCTTTTAAAAGAGTCAAAAGCAGTTATGCAGGAATAAAAAAGGAGTAAAGAGAAAATGAACAACAGGCAGAAAGGAAATACACTCTGTTCCTATTAGATGAGGGTAATCTGATAGCATATAACAAATTTAGTGCACAAAAAAAGTTTACGATCACTTGTTTTTTTTGTTTCCTTCAATTATCCTAATTTCATCACATGTATCCAAGGAAATTTGTGGCTGTTTGCAATTTTGTTCATTGATTTTCTCGCTTAGAGGCTGGCCCATTAAAGCCACTATTGCCTCGTTTCCTTCTCCAATATATAACCAGTGATTTTTAATGACAAGAAATTGTCTTGCTGATTTTTAACAAGTTTCCTATTGATTTTTGTATCTTTTACAGAAGATAAGGTGAGTGCAAGCTCGAAATGACGTTATTGATTGAATAAAACAAGACTCGTCAAATCCTATTATAACTTACTTTTATCAAAGACCAAATAAGATTTAGCCCTTCTTCATTTCTGGCTTACATAGGGAGAAAAAACCAAGCAAAAGGTAATTACAGGGAATATTGGTTTGTCAAAGACATGAATCGATTTTAACGCAGTTGATTGAGGCAAGGGATCCAAAGAAAATCTCCAGCATCTATCTGGATATCCAGGGAATAAGTGTGCGCAAACATTTTGCTTTTTCGGAGCTTGATACATGTAATAAGCAGGCATTAATACTTAGGTGTCATGGAAATACACAACAACATGAAACCAATAAACTTAATCTGTTTTGGTTTTTTTGACAAGTTTGATAAATGCACTTATCGTATTTCATATTACATGAAAAATATTAGGGTTTTTTTTTAAATCACAAAGCTTTGAATTCTGTTTATATAAGGTTTCTATGATGACAAGGCCATGGATTTAAAACAAATTTTGTAGAGATCAAGACAAATTACAGCATCACTTGGATATGGTTTTATAAAAGCCCCTACGGGTTAAGGCATGCATTAGCCAATATTTTCTTCATTAATTTAAAAATAATCGATGGCCCACTTCAAACTTTGCAGTGTTTGACATAAATATTTTCCTTTTTCACATAATTGTCTTTGTATCTTATCTTCCTACACAACCTGTAGACTTTAACTGTTGGCACCTATATTCATAGTAAGTGTGCATACAATTTAGCTGTGACTGCCATTATCATGTGTCGGATATGTCCATTATCACATACATGTATTGATACCCCTGTCATTTTTATGTCTCTCTCAGAGGAGTTCATACACTGCATTTTGTATCAAAGCTGGTGGTAGTCAATTTGTGCAAAATTTGAGCAAGCTGCATGTCATAGATAATTTTTTTAAGTATTCAGAAAAGTTCTTTAAATGTCAAGTGTAATGAAAAAAATGAAATAAAAAAAATATATCCTAATACTACATGCATGCAGTTAAAATTACAGATCATGATGTCATCTATTGCACAAGCATCCATACACAATAGTAGAAAAATATGATTTGAACTTCTGAACATTTCAGTGAATAGAATATGCTATAGGGTCTGATTTGATTGTAAAAAAAATGTTGATGCCTTTTTTTTTTTAAATCAAACTTTAATTGTTACAGATATGATGGTTCCTGTTGAATAAGACTAGAACTGACACTGAAGCCAAAGTTGTAGGCAAATACAAGGATGAATAAGATGAAATATTGAAGAGTGTTTGCTAGTAATGAAAATTATGTAAATAGTCTAACATATGCAAAAGGAATAGATTTTCATCCAAATTTTTATGTTCCAGAAACTTTGGTTCAATGATCTTAAGACAGACTTTGATCACTGGTGCATCAGCAGGTAAAAATCCGGAAAAAATTCAGCCATCTTTAAAATTCCAAACCACATTAAATGCTTCAATAGTGATAACCGATATAATAAGTTTGGAGAAGGCAAATGAGCAGTAGAAACAGCTAAACAAGTCATGCTTTATTATAATTCTAATACACACTGAAAAGATACTGTGTTTTGAATAGTTTTGTTGCAAAACCAGGTTTTCTACTACCCTTTTTATAGATATAAAGCCAAATGCTCAATATGAGACCTTAAATCTTAAATTGTTTAATCAGGAGAACAAACCCATTTTTTTTTACAAACAAGAGGCCCATGGGCCACATCGCTCACCTGAGCAACAATAGGCATGATAAAATCAGCTTTAATGGAGTCATAATACAAAATATCTGGACAATGTGGTATAATACCTGTATAAATAAAAATTCATTTTCCCCCCTGGATATTCTTATGTTTATAAACAAGTCCCTTTTCTAAGAGGATGATTTTATAGTCATATCACATGTTGAGCATTGCAGTTCTCAAAGAGATCCTTAACTCTTTTCCCCTTAGAGGTTTCTATCCTTTAACCCTTAATGACGCGTTTTGACGACCCTGGCCATATCCTTAATGACGACTTTTGACGCACCCTATATACAGCTCTTAATTCGACCTCTCAACACCTGTTGTTTATTATAAACATGGACTGGTATACACCTGGCCATGTATACGGATGATTGTTCACTCATTCTAAATAAAGATATCACGTGATTTACCTGTGTTTGGTGGCGTGATGCATTACTACAATAAACAAAGATGGCGGAGTACGATGCGGACATCGCACATGTTTTCACTTTTTGTTTATAATCAAGTTTAGAGGCAGAATTATTTAGATTTATTGGTAGTAAGATTGAATGATGAAAGCCAGATGTCAAATTCATGCAAAATATTGTAGAAAAATCTGTGTAATTACAGAAAAATGGAACACAAGGTGTGCATTACCTGCAACCCCTAAATACACGAATATACCAGTAATTTTTTTTTTTTCAAGAAGTTAACACACTTATTTTGTTAACATGTTAGATTTATCAAATCCTCTTACACCATTTACTGAAATAAAAGAAAATATTAGTCTGAAAATGATAGACATTAATTGAAAAGTCAGCCACAGGTACATTTAATTATTTACTATCAAAAAGCCAATTTCATGATAATAATGGAATTTTTTAAATAAAAATTAAATAATTATTTGTAATACATAGAGTTTTAAACATGTTTACTAAGTATCTGTTGTGAAAATTATTCTTAATAAGGCATTAATGTAGAACACTCAGTTTTATTTTCATATACCTGTTAGCACCTGTATTGTTTTATTAGTGACTTAAATAAATTTTTTTAAAATGAATATTGAAATTTTAATTCATTACAAATCCATTGATATATAATTTTCTATATTTTTGATTTGCTAAGACCTGTAATAAGTCAATTCAAAAACACACATTAGCTGTTTTCAGTTCATCTGAAAACAGTCTAAGGGTAGCCCAGGGTAGAGTGTTAAGGATATGGGCTATGCGTCAAAAGGTGGCATTAAGGGGTAAAGAGTTAAAACAATTGTTTATAAACGGGATAAAATCCTACATCAAACTCTGAACCCCTTGTGAGGCTCAAGAATTGTCCAAGGCCAAAGTCTAAACAATTTTAAAGAATCAGCAATATGTCAAAATGCTTGCATATAAGTAAAACCATATATGATAACATTTCAGTTTTTCTGAATAATTAAGGTCTTTCGATTGTCGCGTGACGTCACTGTGAGCATTCCGGAATATTTTACCGTTATCGGTTATAATATTAATGTTATGTGATGCATGGTTTTGCCAATATTTCTTGATTTATATGTGTGTTTACACATTTTAAGCTATGTAAAGTGAAATGACACTAATGTTTAACAATTTATAGAGAGTAGTTTGAGTTGAAATCGCTGAATTCAATGAAAAACTGTTAAAACCAACAACAATTCATATTTTTTTTCCTGGCAAGGTAAACATTTCTTTGCAGATTTCGATAGGATATATAATGAATTACAAATGTACCAATTTTCAGTGAGTTTGAACCATTATTTCAAAAGTTATAGACGTTTTATGCTGCAAAAACGTACTTATTCATGGTTGAAAAATTGTTTCAAAATGCACTGTAAATGTGATAGCTTTCATAATGGCAAGTTTAAATGGCCTTAAAATGTTAAAATGTATAAAATAAAGGATTGCGATTAATTTCTTTAAAAAATTGCTATATTATATACAGAAATCAGTAAAAAAAATGTGATGTTTGATTGGCGCAGTCGTCGCTATAATTGTCCTGATGTCCTCACAGCATGAACAAAATATTTGCAACATACCAATATTTAAGTTCAATTTGAATGTTTACATATTAATCTTCCAATTTTTACAAAAATTACACGGATTAAACCATTAAAACGTCAAGGGTGGAGAAACCTTAAAGTGTTTTCCTTTGTACAACTGGATCCCCAATATGGCGCCGACCTACTCCTCAAGATTTCGATTTTAACAAATTTGAATCTACACTATTCTAAAGTTGCTTCCACTAAAGTTACATCTTTTCTAGGCAAATGGTTTTTTAGAAGAAGATTTTCAGGTTTTTCTCTATATATTCCTATGTAAAAATCCCCCCTCCCCGTTGTGACCCCATCCTACCCCGGGGATCTTGATATGAACAAACTTTAATCTACCCTACCTGAGGATGCTTCCGCACAAGTTTCTGCTTTCCTGGCTGATTGGTTTCTGAGAAGAAGATTTCTAAAGATTTACTCTTTATATTCCTATGTAAACATTCCATCCCCCCCCCCATTGTGACCCCACCCTACCCCGGGGGTCATGATTTTTACAACTTTAAATTTACACTAGCTGATTCCCTATATATTTCTATGTAAAAATTTGACCCCCCATTGTGGCACCACCCTACCCCCAGGTGTCATGATTTTCACAACCTTAAATCTACACTACCTGAGGATGCTTTCACGTAAGTTTCAGCTTTCCTGGCTGATTAGTTTCTGAGAAGATTCTTAAAGATTTACTCTATATATTCCTATATAAAAATTCGACCCCCATTGTGGCCCCACCCTACCCCTGGGGTCATGATTTTCACAACTTTGAATCTACACTATCTGAGGATGCTTCCACACAAGTTTCAGCTTTTCTGGCTGGTTGGTTTCTGAGAAAAAGATTTCCAAAGATTTACTCTATATATTCCTATGTAAACATTTGACCCCCCATTGTGGCCCCACCCTACCCCCGGGGGTCATGATTTTCACAACTTTAAATCTATACTAGGTCAGGATCCTTTCACGTAAGTTTCAGCTTTGCTCGCTGATTAGTTTCTGAGAAGAAGATTTTTAAAGACTTACTCTATATATTCCTATGTAAACATTCCACCCCATTGTGGCCCAACCCCACCCCCAGGGGTCAGGATTTTCACAACTATAAATCTACACTAGCTGATTATGCTTTAACATAAGTTTCGGCTTTCCTGGCCGATTAGTTCCTGAGAAGAAGATTTTTAAAGATTTACTCTATGTATGTAAAAATGTATGTAAAAATTCGACTCCCATTGTGGCCTAACCCTACCCCCAGGGGTCATGATTTTCACAACCTTAAATCTACACTACCTGAGGATGCTTTCACATAAGTTTCAGCTTTCCTGGCTGATTACTTTCTGAGAAGATTTTTAAAGATTTATTCTCCATATTCCTATGTAAAAATTTGACCCCCCATTGTGGCCCCACCCTACCCCCTGGGGTCATGATTTTCACAACTTTGAATCTACCCTACCTGAGGATGCTTCTACATAAGTTTCAGCTTTCCTGGCTAAATGGTTCTTGAGAAGAAGATTTTTGAAAATTTCTCAAATTTTTTCAATAATTCCTAATTATCTCCCCTTGTAAAAGGGGGTGGTCCCTAATTTTCACAACTTTGAATCCCCTTTGCCTAAGGGTGCTATGTGCCAAGTTTGGTTGAAATTGGCCAAGTGGTTCTGGAGAAGATGTCGAAAAAGTGAAAAGTTTACGGACAGACAGACAGACAGACACAGACAGACGGACAGACAGACAGACGACAGACAAAATGTGATCAGAAAAGCTCACTTGAGCTTTCAGCTCAGGTGAGCTTAAAATGAAATAACAAATTCCTTGAAAATAAATTTTCAATATTGTGTTTAATTGGGGAATTTTCTATCTCAAAAAGAGTAATATTTATATCTACATGTATTTAAAAAGGGTAAAGGTAGCATTTATCAAAGTAAAAACAGCCTTGCTAAATCCCTGATCAGCATGACGAGCGAGTGATCTATTAGAACATGCAGAGATCCTTAACTCTTTGATTACTTGTAATATTTGTGCTTACTTTTCGATGAAGCAAAGCATTGAGTGCCTCTCTGATGGTATCATACAGATCTCCTAACCTTGCCACATCATCAAGGGGTGACAGGGCCTCCTGAAAGAGCAAGAAGAAACATTCAATCATTCAACGTATTACTTTTAAGATATTTACCCCATATATATGCCAGTATATATATGTAAAATTAACAGTGGGACATCTCATATTGATAAATAAATCAACACATGAACAGAAGTACAGTCATAAATGGTGGGAAAAAGAATATGGCTACAAGAGGTCATTTCCCATTGCCAATTGGGCCAAAATAAAAAGATTGTATGTTTGCCCAAACGCGACCGACCCGAAAAAAAGCCGCCAAGTCAAATTCTTTTTTTGCCGTTTTTTGGAAGAATTTTTTTTTTTCCGGATATTTTTCGTGTCCGCTCCGTCATTTATATGTTGTCATCTTTGCGCTTGAAAGTGACAGTGTTTAAGATTAAAAGAAAGCGTGTAGGAGACGCAGTAAATCGATATTCGATGTTCCCGGTTTTTATCTACTAATTTAACGAAAGTAAAGAAGTAAACATGTGTCGATGTCAAGATGGCAGCCAGTTTTTTTACGCTGTCATCGTCTGTTATTCTTAAAGTAAACAAAAAAATAAAGCCCATTGTGTCGAATAGGCTTTATCGGTTCAACAGTAAAAAGACATGGAATGATGTGTTTGACGAGGTTGCCGATCCTGATGAGATCGGCATGCGGAAAACGGACGAAGTCGTGGTAAGTGTATCAGACAAAAGTGGACTTCAAATATTTTTAACATTTGAGCCCGACATGAGTGAGTCGATAGAGGTGGTCCAGGAATTTGACAACAAGCTTTTGATTGTCTCTACAAAGGTATGATGGTGAAAAAGATATACTCAGTGTTTCAATATCTTCATGCAAATTCTGAAAAAAAAAAAAAAAAGAATTTGCCTACCTACCTACCCACACCCAGTCATCATGGGTCGGGTTTGGACAAACTGAAATATTTTTAATTGTGGCCTTGGTAATTGCACAGATCTTGAATGATTATATACTGTGAACAGAAGTACCTGGAAATTTTTAAAATCTTGCGAAACATGTCATCTTCCAATGACACACAGTTGCAAGTGCGTTTACTTTAAAAGAAATGTTCCTTTTTACAACTGATAAATCTATGTATTATAGAGCAAAAGTACATGATTGCTTAATTGCCACTGAAGCTGTATCCAGCAAAATAGACTAAATACAGTGTAAAATTCTAATGAAACACAGGAGTACATGTTGACTGACTTCAAAACAGCATATGCCCACAGGCAAGATTTAGAGATGAAGATGCAAAAACAGTCTGAAAGGCATCTGTTTGAACTGAGCTTTATTAACACTTGAAAGCTCTCAAACATGAGCAGCTTTATAATTGTTCTAATGCCAAGAATCTTGACTTCCAGAAGAACCTGGGTGATAAAGAATGTGCTAAATGTGCAGCATGTGTAAATCACGGACTCTATCAACAAATGAACTTCCCCCCTCCTGTTTAGCTAAACTGTCAACAAATTTATCGATGAGAGGTTAGTACTGTTTACAGATCACACAATAGGTGGGCCTTTATATCTTCAATACAGATATGTTGCAATACAAATATTGGCAAAGCATTGTGTTGATCTGATCTATGTTAAATAGGCCACAATGGCAATAATCACAAACTAATAGAATAATGTCAGTGTTCACAGAAAAGCTGGGAATTCATTAATGGTTATAGCAATATTGACAAATCAAATCGTGAATACAAACTAGATAAAAAATAATCACTGAACAATGATTTTTATGGCATCAATCAATTCAATAACACTCAATTAATCTAAATGAAATTAAATTAAGGACTAGTATACACCTGTAGTGCTTAATCAAGACATATGGGATATATTCATTAACATGAAGTTCTCCAATCCTCAGCCCAAAAGGTTTCAAAAAGTTGTTATCATTTTAAAGATACTGTCTGTTCTTCATGCCTCATTTATAAATTGAAGTAAGAAATAATTGTAGCCAGGCATTTTACAAAGTTATAGCATATTTGCCCAGCTGATGTAGTAATTAAAATTTAATGAAAAGTGGAGAATTTTGTAAAATTTCAATTAGCATCAAATTGGACAGTCTAACTAAAAACGATTATTGCATTAAGCAATAGTAACACTTTCAGACTTGTACACACTTTCCACAAAAAAAGGGAGATCTTCAATTAATTAGCAAAATTCTAAGAGTTAAGGAACCATTCTGAAATTGCTAGTTTTATTCATGAAAACACAGTGGGATTTTGCAATACAGAAAATTTGAGTAGTATTAGCACTATGCTATCTCCCTTTGCCTTTTTTTCCCTCAGTATGTGTGTGTGCTATGATGTATCATTTTATACCAAGTTATGCAAAGCGGAGGTTGCTTATTCATATTTCACATCAAATAAATTTCTGATGTTTCAAATTACAAACAGATTGTGTTTTAATTTATCAAAATGCATAGATCTATAGTTTTGTTTTAAAATATGATCATTAATTTAAGAGGGACTAATAATTACCGGTAGATGTATATCAATCTAGGTAGTGGGTGTAATCATACTGGTATGTATTGCTATTTACAAATATAAAAAGCATATACAGATGATCACTGGATTCTGTATTTCCATTTCTGTTTAAGGACAAAACTGCTGTGATGCTAAAATATTTGTACAAATACCTACCAGATGAAGCATTAATATAACATCATGTATTGATTCACAACACAGATGACAGTTTTCTAGAATTATACCAAGATTGATGAGAATCCAGCGGTATGAAAGGATGTAAAAGCATGCTCATTTTCCTCTCATATTTCTTCATTTCATCAAGATGAGAACTACTATACTATAACTTATTAATGAATAGAAAACTCAAAATCAATCTAAAATGCTTAATCTGGCAAAACTGATTTCCATACTTGTTTTGCAAAGTGAAGGAAAAAAAATAGAATGGACATAGCAATAAATAAATTTGCATTCAATCATGCAGGTCTACGGTACAATATCTTGGCTAGCTATTTTGATAAAAAATATGGATTACTATCTATTTCACATAAAAAAGTGTGTTTTGTCATATTTATACCTTGAACCATTGAATGATTCAAAACACTCCCAAATTAAGATGCATTTAAGATAGTCATGTATTTACAAACTTTTCATAAAAAATCAACTTCTGCCTGAGGTAATTTTAAAATTGTTTTAGCAAAAAATTTTACTTCAAATAGTAATATCACACAATAAATTCATTTGTAGGTGGTTTGTATACAAAATTTGCAAAAATACAATGACTCTGAGTTAGAGACATATATAATCATTCATTTTTCTGAGTAAACTATTAAACAAATTTTTTATCATTATTTTGCTTAAATAGGTAAACAACACGTATAGCTTCTAAAAATACAACAACCTACAAGAAAACGAAAATTTTCAGCACACTATGCCATTAATAAAGTGACATAAAGTGACTGATTATGAAATGACAGACACACACACAAAATGCAGTATATGTAACCCTGATGAGATTGACCTTGAAGTGGACACCCCTTTTCTATAGTATACAATGTATAAAACACGATACACGGTCAGTGATCCCGACAGATGCAGCTCTCGTATTGTCTTACCTGATCAACCAGTCTCTCGGGGAATGAAGTTTGGTCAGCAACATCCTGTAGATGAGCATGGCGATCTCGGTTACGATAATACAGAAATAACGACACAATAGTGTGACTCAATACAAGGCCCATTTCGCCTAAGATGAACTTTTAAATGACTCAACAGCAAGTTTCATTGAGAAACGCTTTTGAATTCGTGCACATAACATGTTTCCCACTCTCCCACATGCTTCTCTGTTTACAGGTCGATCATGAATATCCGTCTGCAGCAGCAGTGCCACCTTGCGACAAGCGGGGTAATTCAAGTGACCACAGAGTATGTACCCGAACCCGATTAAAAAAGACTAAGCGTGGAAATTTTCTTTAGATATCGGGTTTACAAGATGATTAACTATTTACACAATCAACAAATTTACATTTCATTGTCTTAATTTCTTTATTTTAGTTTTTTTATTAACTACAGCTACATTATTTCAATGATATATGAAGTCAATTTTATTTTATTTTATTTTTTTTTTTTTTTAGAAAATGACCCATACCGTACAAAACAAGTGATCCATGTAAACAGGTATATATCCAGCTTTTTCAGAACTCGTCGATCAAATACACAAGTAAAGGCAAATGTGTTGGCTACTCGTTGATCCGTTGTAAGGATATCCGATAAGACATCAATTAAAGGCTAATTATGAATTATGTTAATTGCAAAAGTACATAACAATATCAATACAATCACCTCGATTAAAAAACTGGGCGGGGATATGGTGTATTATAAAATCTCCAAATTTAGAACAGGATGGGGAAATATGTCATCACAACATAGCTAAACCAGGAAAATCCCCACATACACTCGACCTGGTTAATATAAGTTCCTCGCTCTATAAATAAATGCAGAAAACAAATGACACTCATGACTGTACACAATTTCTGTCAGCTGTTGACTAAATGAACAAGCCGAGAGCCAAAAACAATTTATGCGTACAATTTCTCTTGAATAGAGACAGCAGGTTTTTAAATGAAAAGTTGTTTGTATCACATGTATATGTATGCATCCATGTGAAAATATACTGTTGACTTATCTAAGATCATGGAGCAAGGAAATAAAGCCCACGGGTGGTTAATTTTTCTTCAGCGCGAAAGGAAATATTTAACGATGAATTGATTTACACCACAACAACAAAACTAAATTGATTTTAAATCAGAGACATATGATATTTATAGTTCTTGCTTACATTATGCATGATCTTACCATATTGTGAAGAATTAAAAATCCAAAATTGTCTCAAAGGGGATAAAATGCTCTTTAAATATACACTGAATAAGATGAGATGGGTATAGGTCACAGCGAACCGATTTTCTGCTTTGATATCTACTGTCTATATATGATAGCCCGGCCACGTACGTCAACTATTTACAGGTATTTCGCCTGGCTTCACAAACACACCGCATGTACATACACATCCCATTTACTTTTCAAACTTTCGATCGGCCATGAGAGTGATGGGCCGCGGAGTATATATTGTCAACCAAGATACATCGATGCCTTACTCCGCGTTTCATCACAGTTCTTGCTAGTCCGGATTCAAAGATAGTATATAACAATGGACCGAGAATCAGATTGTTAAAATCCAATTCCCTAGCTTTTTCTGTGATATCTTCTAGGGCTTGCCAATTTCTTCAGTATACAGTGTATTGAATCAGGACAAGAGAAAATCACATTCGCCGTTCGCCCCTGTAGATGAATAGATCTAGAGCTGTGAATAAGATATGATTGTTTCCGGAAACCAACGATAGGAGCCACATTTACTATAGAGATATAGCAATACAAGATATAATGATCCTATGAAGAAAGTCAGTGAAATTATAAAGTTGTCCCATATATAATGAAACTTGTTTATCAAATTCACTATCGTGTGTTATATTTACGAATCTCTTCTTATATGTATGCATGTACTTTGACATTTCTTATTTTCATCTGTTTTGATCAATATATTAATTTTTGAACAGTTTTTAAGTGCGTGGAATTATGCTCTTAAATGACAAAAAAGACATTTAAACTATCAAACATTACAAAATCCGACATTTAATTCAATGCCCTGTGACGAACCCAAGAAATCCGATAATCCATTACCTATTGAACGCTAAAAATTATTTTGATAAGGGGTCCCTAAACCGTTTTAAACAATTACAAGGACGATTTACTCTTAAAGCTTGCACGGTGATGAGTTTTTAAACGCTGTTAGTACAATGTACATATAGAAACTCGATTATTTCCTTTATGGCATTATAATTTTACTTATATCATCTTTCGTCGTATAAATTTTAATATACATGTAGATATCAGCGAGGGAAAAAAGAAATACTGAAAAGGTAACACTGGAAATGTCAATAATGTAGGTGACAAGTAAACGATTTAGATATTTATTTAAGAATTCTAATTAATCAAAGAATTAATAAATCAACAGAGACAAGTAAGTCCTACCTGCGATTTACAAGAGATTAAGTATTTCCCATACATGTCTGTCTGTCTGTATATCAAAACCGTCATGGACTCTAAACAGTCCAAGAGCAAGTCCACAGAATTGTCAGTGCTATCAAATCCCTTCAGTCAACAAAAGCTTATATACAGGGTGGTTGATCGTTTGGGAATTTTTTTTTATCCACACACACATACACACACGTACAGCTGGGACATGCTATTTAATGAGAAGTAATTTATAAGCATCTGTTAAAGGGTCGAAATATTTTATAAAGAATTAAAGTCGTAAAACTCTTTACTTGACCATATATTTTATGGCATATCTCTTGCATTGGTTGAGTTTTGGAAGATGTGCCCCTTCCTTGACTTTGTATGGCCATCGCGAACCATGACAACTCGTATTTGACTGAAGATGGAATTAACATTTAAACCAAGAATTCTCATCATCGCATGCAAAGAGTATATATAAACATTGTAAATTCATTTTGTTTCATACACGCATATAATAAATATTAATAAATAGATGGGTATGAAGGCTTTGACAAATGCTCTATCTTCAATATTATTCCTTTATGTAAATATGCAATACGCAAGAAAAATTTCGGCATTCTGTTGACTCAGTTCCATTTTCAAATAAAACGGACTGAAGGGTTCCGGCAGGGATGTTAACGAGTATTTAATCAGTGTAGTATAACTTACAAGAGTTCCACATTAACCACTGAATAAGCAAAGAGTTCTGTCAATATCTCTATCGGAGATGCAAATATACAAATCCATCAACTTGTTATAACAATTTATTAATTATATCTTTAATCGATTTATATTTATAATGCAAGTACACAACCTATACCCCTATTTATAACTATTTTGTTCAGGCTTTACACATACAATTAAATGTATTTTGATTAATTTTATTTATAGCAATGAGATAAAAGAAACCGCAATACATAGAAGTGCAGTCTGATTAAAACCATCCCCTGTCTCCTTACACTCGTAGGAGAAGGGGGATTGTTTTAATCAGACTGATAGAAGTGGTGACCATCTTTGTGTAAATTTGATAAAATCTGTATATCAACAAATATTGATATTGCTAATTTTGGTAAATAAATGAGTCTGCAACTGAAGAACTATTTCGCTGTGAAAATTCTCTATTTCATAATATTGAAGAAATATAAATGAAAACACAATTCTTAAATGAAGGACAGTTTGAGACAAGCTGCACTGTTCATTTTCATATCAATTAACACTACAATCTACATGCATTGCCTACTGGTGGCTCAATTTTTCCTCATTTCAAATTTCTTATCGAGTTTCGATGTAAACAAATTTTATACAATTTTATGGTGATCCGATATTCGCATTACACGGTTTGAGTTGATCCAAAAATCACTACAATTACCCATGACATATATAAATTCATGGTAGGCTTAAGTTTATCATGCTGAGCTGTGGATCATACTCGGTGTTCACATGAAATCTCTCTTTAGCTAGCTTCAGCTGCGTGAAACAAATACATAAAAGGGAGATAAACGAGTCACGGAGAAGCCATAATAGGGAGTGTAAGTCAGAATATACAGCAATACTCGGAATGTAATGCAAACTAATGTTCCCCTCATTCCCATTGGCTAATTACTGGAGCAAACATTCTGATCCTACTGGGAAAGGTTTATTTTACCCATGCAGAAACGCAGACAAAGATGGAAGAAATTTCGCATTCTGTGAATAACATTCACTCGTCTTGGACAATTATAGGGATTTTTTTTTTTGGCCTCTGTTAAGCTTATTGTAGATTCAATCTCGTAGGTTTTAAAATTGTTTTGTACTTTTGTACTTAATAAAAATGCATTTACACTTTAATAGCATGAAAAACAAACTTTAGGAAAAAAAGACATTGTCATAGTAAAGATCCAATAGGTCTATGACTCAATTCTTGGATTCATGTTTTTCTTCTACAGCGGAAAAGTACTGCGTCCTTTGTGATAACATAAATAAATTCCATTGTTAGGAGAAAAAAAATCGAGTATTAATTAAATAAATCCATATCTAAATTTTGTGAACGCGTCTATTATATTTGAACAACACTCACCCCCCCCCCCCCCCCCAAAATAAGAAAAAAAAAATCAGTAAATTTTTACAATGATAATTTTTTTCCCGATTTTTTGAACATTTTTGTTGTTGAAAATTTAAATTCATTATGATAAATTTTCAATCTGTTCATCTTAAAATTAATCCCCTGTACACCTTATAAAACCAAGCTATTGTTATGAAGCATCATTGAAGTAATTCATATTTCAAATTTCAGAAAACTGTAGGCTTCTTTCATTTATTAGATCTCGATCCAAACGGATTTAATCATAACTGAATTGTTCAGATCGTGAGTTGGAATATCCGTGTAGGTATAGTTTAACATTATGTAGAGGACACACATACACACCGTTAAAGTATTGCTTTTTGGTGGTGAATTTCATCCTCATCATCATCTCACACTCAAACTTTAAGTAACAAACTGTGTCTTTTATGACATTGATAAATCTAGCTGTTTTTTAAAACGATAAAACGCAGAAATAATTCGTAAACCATTACAGAATTCCGACCTTCTTACAAAAGAACATAAACTAGGCATAATTATCATTTCAGACTTAATCATTGTTCAACGAGACGGAAAAAAATCATAAGAATGTTTTGGGATCCCTATCTTTTCACAGGGACAAATAAATTATCTTTGGATGTGTCCGACAGTTTCTTCGATCCTGTGCAAGTGAAAGCGAGAAAACTCGTGAGATGATTTCAGACACGCTGTTCAGAATATATTGATACACTGCTACGAGAACATTTAAATGATGATTATTTCTAAGTGATGCCACATTACTTATATTATAGCTGGCTTTTTTGGTGTGTGTATATATATATATATATATATATATATATATATATATATATATATATCCCAGTATCAATCTACAGCTAGATCAAAAACTCCCGGGGGACATCAAATATACGGGAAAAAAGCAAATACAATATAAACACCCCCAAAGAAAAACAACGAAAGCAAAATCAATAGAAAAAATGAAACTAAAAAAAAAACTACCAAAAAAACCCCCCCCCCCCCCCCCACACACCCCCCCCCCCCCAAAAAAAACCCCCCAAAACCCCCCAAAATACAAAACAGAAACAAAACAAACAATCAAACAAATAAAAAAGAAAAATATAATATAGACAAAATAACCCCCCAAAGAAATCTCTTAAAAGCCCCTATTAAAGCATTTGTAATATCCACTTGGAACTAAGGAAAACAACACCCCACCCCTTTCATAACAAAAGAATACCCACACACACAATAAAAAATAAAAATAAAAAAAATAAAATCCTATTAAACGGGGAAAATTGCGTAAAATATGCAATATTATAAAAAATGTACGTTGAAGAATATAGTCTCAGTCAATTTTTCAAGCTCCAATATATTTCTTGGATTGTTTGGAACACCCAAATTTTCAAAACTTAATATGGGGATCTGTGTTGAATAATGTTTTTACATTGAATGGTTGTTGATTGACGTGATAACATCAAGACGTGACAGCACAATAGAGAGTCCCCTCACATACCACTTGTACAAAGGTTACCATTGACGTCAGCACTGACGTATTCAAACAATATTGACAACGAGATTAAACAAAATTGAAGTATATGTAAGAAACAATTCATCCTCTCACTTTTGTATTAAAGAATGCCTTTCTTCAATTCTTCTCTCAATATACAAGCAAAAATTTACACACAATACAACACAGCACAATTTATACCAAATCAGAGCATATCTCATTATAAATCGAACATTCTTAGACAATTTTACGCAATTTCATGCGCAACTAGTCGAAGAAAGTAAAAAGGAACTCTTGTGCACTGAGCGACAAGTCAAGAGAGTTGACCTCACAAAGTCTCGCGAGTTTGTATCTTTAATTGAATTTGTTCTTGCAATGAAACGAAGGATCCTGTACAAAGTCGTCATAATTATTGCCGCCTGCTTTGCCAATATCTAAAACTAAAGTAGAACAAACGAAATTAAAGGAGAAGAAAAAAACCCTTAAAACTTGGGATTAATGGCGGTTTTATGAATCGTATGACTAGTGTCAAACAGAGAGAAAGCGGAAGAAGCCGATATTAATGGCTATGATCCAACAGTACTGGTTGTTGCAATCTCTGATAGATTGCAACTAGGACAAAAAAATGTCTGTGCAATATAGGGAGATAAAACCCCTTGCACAGGCCCACGTTTCCAATTTATGTCAAGACAATTTTACAGAATAGATCTCTCCATGACATTTTTGTTCTTTATCAACCTTTTCCAGAGACCCTGCAAAGATTCTCCAAGAATCGGAAACCATTGGCCCTATTTATAGAGAGATGTGGTCCTACGTGGACATTGATTTCTCTCCAAATCGGTTTTTATCATCAATATGCCGGTACCCTTGTGAGTCTTGGGATATACCAGACACCGTGAAGACTTTTAAATCTAAAGTAGACATGCCCTTAATTTCTCAGAGTGTAGTGGAAACTGGGTTTGTTTTCAGAAAGTAGACTGTCTAGACAACCCAACAAATGTTTAACACGTCAAATTTATGAATATAGCGAACATTAGTTTGAGCTATTAAGATAAATTAAGATTATGGTACGACACGATGTTACAGTAAACACAATTGCAAGTGGGGAGGGGGGGGGGGGAAAAAATTTAAAAGCCCCCTTTTTTTTTTTTGGTCTTCCGATCGTGGAGAAAATTAATGTATTAATTGACCAAGTGACAGTATTTAAAATTTCATATTATTGCAACATTGGAAAGTTTGTTTTTACCGTCACTCGATAAATAGAATAATTACAGCGTGACGTAGAGTTTATTTCTAGCGGTCCTGAAATTGCAATTACTTTTTAGTCTCCGTATATACGTCCCAATACGAAAAAGCATTGTGTTAGTCACGAGTCCATATACTGCAGTATGTGACTTCTTTCCTGACAAATGACCTTTCTCTTAGTTATTAACAGGGTGTCAAGAGGAATGCTTTTAGTAGTGGGAGTTGATCCATGGAAATGAATGTGTAATCATCCTCTCAGGATAGACTCTGTCTCTCTCAGGGACTCATCCCTACGTCTCTTCTTCTCTAAGCCTATACCATTATTCGCTGTGGTATTGATTATCAAGTAGAATGGGGGAAATTTGAGCTGATATATAGTTAATAAAGATGTTATTTACGATCAGGTGGCTTCTCATTCTAAAGGCATGAACTCC
Source organism: Magallana hongkongensis (assembly GCA_016163765.1). Lineage (NCBI taxonomy): Eukaryota > Metazoa > Mollusca > Bivalvia > Ostreida > Ostreidae > Magallana > Magallana hongkongensis. The sequence goes on along the minus strand of WFKH01011581.1, from coordinate 23,134,667 downwards.
AATTCCGATCACAAACAAATCATTTAACTATTTGTTCACGGCACTCACGAGCCAGGCCAATTTTAGCCCCTGTATACATCTATTGTCATATACTAGTATATGACTCGGGCTCTTGAGCAATTCTAAGTAAATATTCCACGAAGAAGATAAAGGATATTTATTTTCTTTTAGGATTAGATTTAACACTCGATGTAAACGCCTCTTTTGGGAATTTCTACAAGAACACTAATGGTAAATGGGGAAGTGTCAAGTTGCATTATGGAAACAGATCCGGACATTTACAGAGCTATAGACTTCTCCGGTCTTCAGTTTGTTACAGTATTTTTGTTATATCTGAAGTCAATGGTCAATTTAAAATATGTGCTATTAGAGATAAATGGTGCGCTCCAGTGTTCTGTTTGTTACAATATTTTTGTTATGGCTAAAATCAATGATCAATTTAAGAAACTAGTATGTGTCACTAGAGATAAATGGTTGCTTAAATGTTATGTAAATGAACGTTAAATACGGAAGTTATTTTTTTTTAATGTACGAGCATTTAAAGAAAAAATAGGGAAAATACCAGTGTGATAGGACGCAATTGGTGTAAGTCGGACTGTCTGATTAAATATATAGAGCTCTCCAGCGGGAACACTTTCAATTTCAATTTGTTTTTCATCTTGATATCTTAATTTTAGTTTGAATGACCATATATATATATATATATATATATATATATATATATATATATATATATATTTTGAACTCACGAGTTTACATGTTTGGCGAGGTATAGACTTTGAAGTTATAGACTTTGTAGTTAAAAAACCCAAATAATCAACAGTGGTATTTACCTGCCCCCTACCACACTAAAAATGGGTTCACGTAGCTGAGGTGTGCAATTATTGCAACATTAATTTTTGAAAAAAGAGAGAGAGAGAGAGAGAGAGAGAGAGAGAGAGAGAGAAAGGGGGCATACATCAACATCTTTAATGACTATTCCTGTTGTTAACACGGTTTTCTGGTGTTGAAAATCGAAAAGTAAAAGACTACATGTACGAAAGGAAAGTTACAATTAAAAATCAATGGCAACTACGGACTGCAATTTGTCGAGAGATCTTGGGCTCTGATTAATGGAGTCTGTGATCAGTAGTGATGGCTACTAGCGACCGGGGGAGAACGCCACTGAGAGAGGCCAGGAGAGGGCAAAATAGATTTCGGACGCTAATCAAACACTCGAGAAAGGGGAAGCGGAGAGTCCATCGAGAATTACGCCAAACGATTTGTCAATTGATTTCAAATAACAAAATTAATCAGAACTTGAAGCCTTGCGCAAACAACTCGAAAACAACTGTATTGCAGCGAAGAAGAAGAATTGGAGATGATAATTACATCAGTGACGGCGTATATGATTGGCATCAGTAATTGTATTATGTAAAAACATGTCCACAAGAACTCTTGTTGCTAGATACATCCATCCCCCGACTTCTCTCTCTTGAAATCCATTAACAATGATGATGAATCCTGAGATACAAATTAATCCGTTTTGAATCATCTTGTCGGTCGCTTTGGATTTGAAAGGGGGAAAAAGAGAAAGTTTTACAAGTAAACAGCTTAATATTGGGACTAATGATTGATATCACTTTAACGTCCAAGCGAAAATCTTTTCACTCACATTGAAACATCGTCAGCTTTTGGTGAAGCGGAACAATTCCAGACAAGCGGATGCGAGGAAGGTCCATCACATCCTACCGCCTACATTCCCGGTTCTTCGTTCTCATCTTCTTCTCATTCGTCTTCGTTTTATTTCTTAACAAACTCAAGACTACATCTTTCATTTCAAATGTCAGATGTACAGCTGGAAATGAAGAAAGATACATCCATAAATCAAAGTCCAGAAGAACTGAAAAGCGTTGAGCGATTTTTGTCCTTATCGTGGGTTTAACATTTTAATTTGTAAAAGAACAATGAAATAACAAACTTTGTTATCTTAAGTTTATGAATATAGTGATCTTATATATTCAGTTTAGTACTGTCAGAATGTTCAATTTTGCCTGTAGAGTCTTTGATCTATTTAACATGCCGAATTTGCAATGTTTGAAATTATTTTGAATCAAAAATATTTTCACAAATGCTTTTAAAAATGCTCATATGCGAAGTCTCAATGTGTCATAATAAATGATTCTCAAAATACCTTTTTACTGTCTTAATCTCTCTTAAATACACTTTGAGATTATTCCTAAAATATTCTCTCTAATCCTGCTCTCCAATATCAAAAGTTTTACATAGAGATGCACATTGTAGTGTTGTGTTGTTCAATCGCAATTTTCCGGATCTCTTCAGAAATGCCAGAGAAGTTACAATTGGTTGTTTTTATTAATTTGTTTTGCCTCTAACGATTAATGTCGTTTTAAACGAATTTCCGGTTTGTAAGCGCAGACCTTCGCACTTATAAATACAACTAAGCTTAAAAAAATAAATAAATACCGGTAAATAAACAAATAGGAAATCCAATTCAACAGACAAACAGACAAACAAACAGACAACAACCAAAGGAAAAGGAGGTTTCATTTTTAAGCATCGACCTAGTTATACGTCCAATTTATTCTAGTCTGAATATTTTGGATTCAAACAACAACAACAACAAAAAAACCAAAAACCACTAAGGTTCAAATTTAAAAATTCATTCATCTATTATTTGTTATTTTTCCCGTTTTGATTAGAATTTAGAATTTGTTAAAAACAAAATATCTTATTAAGAAAAAAAGTTAAAAAATGGAATGAGAACAATGAAATGATATATACTGGAACCATGTTTTGCGTTTCTTCAGCATTATGGTAGCGCATGACTTTTTGTAATTCCATCAGAGAAACCGCTGCTCATAATGACATGTTTGTTGAAAAATTGTGTTTAAAACAGATGTTTGCATAATGATTTTTCTCTCTCTATTTTTCAAGCTTTTTATGAAAGCAGTTAGATATTGCATACATGGAGTGATGAACGCAACTGGTGGTTGCTAGATATAAATATATAGAAGTACATTTATGCATACATTTAAACATCGCACAGCCGAAGTGTAGATCAACTATATACACAATGCAGAAAATAAACAACAAAACACTATTTTTATCCGAAGTATTACCAAAGACAAAGGCTTTGGGACAAAGCTGTAACTCACAACATCGACTCTGGTAATTGACCAATTTTACGTATTTTTCAAGAGGGTTGTTGCTCGTCGATATATACGTAGTGATAAACTTATTCATTTTCTGTACTCAGACTGGCAATAATTGTGGGGAAAGTAATGAAAAATGACGGTCTGCGACAAACACAAGTCCGTTAATTCCCCTCTGTAAATGTGATTTTTCCAAATGCAAGTGTTATTGAAATGTTTTGGCGTCATAATGGATTTGGGGATAAAACGATTCTGCCTCTGCTACTGCCTTGAATACTTGCGAGACTTTGAATGCGTAGCAAAATGGATTTAATCACAATTATTTTACGCTACAAAAGTATTTTCTCGTTTATTTTTTCTCTCTCTTTCTCTATGAAACTTAGGGATAATAATTATATATCCGCTCCGGCAATTTTTTTGTTCGCGTTTTTCTTAATTTGTTAGTAAAAGTCATCCGTCTATTTCACACTCACAGGAAGAGTAACTTTTAAAAGATTAATACATCTCCGACATTCTTCGGAGCGACAATTCATCTTGTACATAAAGTTAATTATGGAGACAGTTTAAGGCTAGACTCAAAACTGCAGGTGTTTTGATCCCGATAAATTAAAAAAAAAAACAACCAATGTATTTGTCTGGTACTTTTTAGATCGTTTCGAACTTAATTAGTCCTTACACTTCATCATCATCACCAATTTGCTTTTTTCCCCTACACCATTTATCCTCACCCATCTCTAACTCCTTGATACAGTGTGCGACATTGGTCAATGATTCTAAAAACATTAAAACCATATATTCTGTATCAAAATACACACACATATCTTAATTAATATAATATATTTATATAGATAATATATATACAATAAAGATATACTGAATAGACTGAAAGGATTTTAAACCATATTCACATTATTAAATCAAATTTGATTACGTCGGAAAGATGTCACATCGCTCATCAAATAATGAATCAAACGTTGCATATCAAGTTGAAAATTACGTGATAGCAATGTTGTCATATCGTACGATAATCGAATTCCGACACAGATAGCATTCCCACGGCAATACTGTTTAATTCGTCTCTACTGTGATTTTACAAGCTAAATGCTGGCTGCTAGATGTGAGCAAACTGTCTAAGAATAACTATAACATCTTTTACTAAATGGCGTGTAATTTGTATGAGTAAGGAAGCAAAGATCCGGGACTTCGTTTCAAGTTACCTCAAACAATTGATAACAATTTCATATACTATACTATACAAGATTATTTGTGATTAAGAAATAATCATATGCTACTGTAACACTGAAGAGCCTTCTTTCACCCTATGAATAGTGTTTGCGTGGAATACTATTTAAAAAAGCTTTATTTTTAAATTTTGCTTTCAATGACATTAAAAATAAGAATCTTCAAAGCTCTAGTTTTCTCTAAAGCTTTTTGCAAGCATCTATGTGATTGGTTTTGCGGGATGTATGCATGGTCATATAAATGAGAAGGAATTGTAGGATACCCCGAGAAATTCATTCGTTATTACACACTTGAACAGTTGTTTACAGCTATCGCAATCTCATCTTTATTCATCAAGTTATGGTGCCAACGTTTGATGAAATGATTACACCTTTTTTTCTTTTTTTTAATAAATTTAACCCCCCCCCCCCCCGATATTTTACTTTTTTCCATGGTGTCGTGGGATTTAAAAATGGAAACATAAAAAACCAATAATCTCTGTACTTGCTATTCTGTTATCTAGTACGCTAGCATCCTTATCTTTCATAAAAGGACTGCACGTTTAAAACAATGAGGCACATTTCGACCGCAAGCTTTGCAAAAATTTACGTAATCTTTTACTATCTACTTTTTGATATCAAATATTATAATTCATGAAAGACAAAATAATAGAATAGAAACAGTCACTGTGGTAATTGAAAAATGATGTATTCAACAGACGTTCATAACGGGGCATCTTATAACCCTCTGTTGGATACAAGACATTTAGAGCTGTATAAAAGACCCCAGGCAACAATCACGCATATGGGGCCCCAATAGAGATCGAGATACAAGACAAGAACCGACGTTTCGATACCGTTGCCCATTTCCGATTCAAAGTTTGGCTAAAAGCACGTATACCGGCTTCCACAATGGTCCCCTGGAGAAATACTGAAAAAAAGATTGAAAGTGTTCAAAATCTCCATAATACTAGAGACGAAAGGATTCTTAATCAATAGGATATAATCGGCGAAAATCCTCGAATGATATAAACTCCGCAAAGTCATAGAAGGAGATTTTTCACTGTATGTCGAAGTGATGGAAATAGCGCAAAATTAAATCATTACTGAATTCGCAAGGGGTGACGAAATGACGTGTAAATTTACTACCAAATAGAGTTTGGAGGAATCAAAAATCCGACTTTACTGGAAAAAAAAAACTTTCGGATCAATAAGGGGAGAAAAAAGAAATGAGGTATTTGTGAACCACGTGTTACTTACAAAGCCTGCAGAGATAGAGAGAAGGAACATTGTTACAGTAGTCGACAATGAAGAAAGACCACTGTGCCACCGTTACGATAATCTTTGTTCTGTCATCTTCTGTCATCATCATATCTTCATCGCACAGCTATCATCATCATTATCATCACCGAAGCCAGGGTAAGTACATATACACGCTTCCAAAAAATCTATATATAGTACAAGCAGTGGGCCGCGGTGCTTGAAGTACTATTTTTATACACAATACGTTCCGCGGCTTTTGCTTTCATAGGATATACAATATTGTATTATATGCAAAAGTAGATATTTTTCTTCACTATCACCTAATTACAACCCGAGCTAGCTGTTTTCCCGAAAACTCGAGGCTATATTATATGACGTGATTTGCTACATCGCTGAAGTGAATTATATTTTCAGAATATCTTGCATTTCATTGCATTCAGTATGCACCTCTGTGTTTCTCTCATCTAATGGAACAGATACAGAAGTTATTGGATCTTTTTCTATTAGCAATAGGACATAAAGCCCTAAATTGAGCAAATATAAAAATCTCTATCATATGCTTCATACGCTTTTCTTTGAATAAACGTATTCAGTCATAGAAAATCTATACTTTTTTCCCAGGGAAAATGCAAATAGAGTATGATTCAAGAGAAACCGTACTCGCATCAAAGTGTATTATCTAATTACCTATTGCCACTACGCTCTGGATACTAAAGGCTTTCTCTACGTTGAAAGCCGGACAGTGTAAAAGTTTCACAAGTACTGTTCTACATCATAAATAGCGAGTTTTTTTGGCGGTTTTTGTCAATAATATTCAGATCTAATTTTTTTCACCTCTTCCTTTGTATATAACTTTTATGAGAAGAACAATCCATCATTACAAAAATTCTATAGTTAAATGCATTTACTGAACTGATAGACAATTGAAGCTCTGGTTACTTTGATCCTTTCTTCTCCATATCTCCATAGAAGAGAGTACAGTGCATGTATGTGGATTTCATTGAATAGAAAACAAAGAAATAACATAAGGGCAACAGATACATTTCGTTTGAAGAATAGTGTATAGTAGATGAAACAACCCGTGTATTACACCACACTCGGTGATTAATTCTGCAGAATCATGCAACGGGAACGGATTGCAATAACATCGGGGTCTATAGTTATATCATTAAGTGTACTTCCAGGGAGGAATTTTTAACCTGCCATATAAAAAACCATTGATCAGATTGCTGCATATTAACGTAAACCACGGAAATAGGCAACATTCCATATATCAGAATTCCCAACTGCTAACTTACTATACCGCCAGACCTAAATAAGGAGAAGATTAATCACTTTGTAGATCCCTCTTACAAATCCACAAAGGGGTTGTTTCTGAACAAATGTACTTCTTTCTGTATAAAAAAGCAAAATATCCTAGACGTTTGAAAAGCATGTTTCCAAAATCGACGTGACATGCTATGACTACGCCCAAATTTGCAGACAAGAATGGTTATGTTGGTATTACCAAAACAGGAATAGCTAAGATACTCGGTTTGATGAAAATAACATTTCTTCAATTTTATAAACTCTGTGTATAATAATTATTCAAATCGCCAAAAATTGCCGGAAACAATACAACAGTTTTAGTTTTCGTAAACAATGTCAGTACGATGTATTTAAAAACCGGAGAGCATTCAATTTGTTGTGATCATTGATTTCATTGGCGTCAACAACTGCAGCAATGTCAAGAAATATTTTTTATTTCATAAAAAGGAAACACTTTCAAAGCTAACAGTAAAAGAGTAAACATGTTAAACGGTAGATAAAAAGAATTAAATACATGCTTCACAAATGGATGGCTTGAAATCGTTTCTTTTGCGATAACCAAATATACAAAAAAGTTTCTGGTGTTGTAACAACGTTTGTCGTAGAATACTCTCAGTTAAGATGTACTAGGTAAAAAAAGACGAACATCAAGCCTAATTTCTAAATACACAAAGAAATTCCTCGGAGAATTCCCTTTTATCTTCCTCAACATGCATTAGAATCTTGTTTCACATCGCTAACGACTAATCAGTGACGTTTCTTTAATACTTTTAGTGAATTGAGAATATGTGACCGGTAGAGATGTAGTCGGGAATTATAGTTCTATCCTTTTAATTTTCCATTTCGGGAAGGAAAATTATTGCAAATTAGAACCAATTATCGAAAGGAACTACTTTGAAACGTTGCTCCACCGTAGTCATCGTTTAAAGGAAAAAATTATCTTGTAACGCACATATTTTTGGTATGCAATGTCTTAGAAAATCATGGCTATTCAGATAGAATTCACAGTCGATATTCCTCAAATTCGTTTGGAGGCTAAATTGTAATGTTGAACTTATACTGAAACGTATTTTACAGTTGGGCACTCATTGTTTCTTTGTATATAATATACTTGTACACTCATTTTTCTTTCTCTATATATATACTTTTAAATATATGTAATATAAATAAGTACTTTAATGCTTGACAGGGTGCACATGGGGATCTCAATTGTTCCGGACCAAACGAGGGGTACCGGTGACTCTTAACCTTCCTGTTGGTACGCATGCGCATTAATTCATTTTTAAAATAACTAAAATGAATGTAAAACGTGTTTGTGTTTGACAGAAAATTATTTAAAAATGGTTAAATGAACTGATCGAGTATTTATTTCTAGGTACAATCTATGGATATGCAGATCAGCAACCGCGATCAGCGTTTAAATTTGAGTTCGCCAACTTTAACGCCCGAGAATTCAATTTCAAGCTTCAGCTGCTGGAGAACATTACCAATACCAGAAACAGTTGTTTTCTCGCCAATTCACGTAGGTGTCAATGC
>WFKH01011581.1:23097052-23118693 GCA_016163765.1 Magallana hongkongensis | reverse complement strand
GGGGGGGGGGGGGATTAAACAACGTTTCCACTATAACTTCTCTTGTTTTTTTGTTCAGTTTGTGATCAGATGGCGATCGGCGTTTTCTTGTTTTTTGGCTCCAAAGATACCAAATCTGCGGAGACTATCGAATCGTTTACCAGGAAGTTCCACGTTCCCTTCGTGTGCCCATGCTTGACCAAAGTGGTGGATCCAGAAAATAATTTTCAAATTCACATGAAGCCACCATTTACAATGGCCATAGTTGACATGATACGCCATTACAGATGGAGAAATATGATATATTTATATGACTCCAACGAAGGCAAGTATAGGGAATTAATGAGATTTTTTTTAAAACTCCAGTTTAAGATGTCTTCTGGCTCTTTCATAGCGCGTAGTAGTCTCATATATCTATTTTGATAGGTTTCCTACATTTCTTGTGCTAACTCTCCATCATTTCCGAAAGTTGCACTGCTTAAGTTCACATGATATTCCTGTTAACGATACTGAAATTAAACAGATTCAATTTGGAGTGGAGGCCATTTAATCATCTACAAAAATTAGTCATAAAGACAAAGAATCCCTTTTTAAAACTTGGCGATATTGCTTCTGGTTTTTACACAGACAACGATATTGACGCACTACACAGCGGATATTATCAACTAAAAGTCATTTACAAAGAACACCTAGCTTTTCAGACTGATTCATTATCATCTCGCCTTTCAATAGGAACGAGTTGCCATTCGTCAAACAAATTGATGCTTTAAACTTCCAAGATGAGAATTAAAACCAGTCCACCGTTGTTCAAACCATTGGCCCATTGTTCACGAGCAATGTGTATTCAACAGTAAAACAGTGAAGAATTAAATTAGTTCTAGCGATCATGGGGTCTCTGACCGCACTAGGATCGAGTTTGTCATACTTCTATCAATTGGATTTGAACGCGCAGAGCGGGTCCCCGTATCATAATTTTACATCATAACTGTGTCAAGCGCAAACATCATTATTTTAAGCAACTCAATCATCATTTCAATTTGATTTCACTGAAGCCTGTAGCGTCAGTTTGTATATTGACTTTGGCTACTATCAGTACATCTGTTGGTCCAAAGGATATAAAACACAATGCTGTCCAAAGTTTCGATGGTTTTGGTGTGCACTAGGCTAAAAAAAATCAAAATATTCATCTTGATTTTTTTTCCAGATAAAACGCAGTACATTAGTGTCTAACTCTGTTCATCTAATTTAGAGAGAGCAAATTGTCTTTTTATCCGATCTGCGAATGCCATATTTTATTTTTTGCAAAAATTTAAAATTGGGACGATTCTGTATGATAAAATGCATTTTTTTCACTTGCATTTTGCAAAGTTTTTAAAGTTATTATCAAATACTGAGTAAGTATTACGTGTAAATCAAATCAAACATTGATACTTAATTCTCTTTTCCCGAATGCTCTCTATAATATATGCATAAACCAAGATGCATATTCAAATGTGTATATAACATACAAAAATACATGTATGATATGTAATAATATTTTGCATATGATCGTTTTTAGAAAAGATCAATCCATCGTAGTTTTGCATACAATTTCATATCTGTATCACTACAGAAACTTGTTACATGTATAAGTCTAATTCATCAACTGATCGCCATATGAATTGTTAATTGAATAAATCAACCCATCATAAGTATTGGATTTATTCTAGGATTACAGCGATTTAACGAAGTAATGAGTGCCTTTTACGAAGATATGTCCAACAAGGAAACAATGATAGCCATACGTCTATCTGACATCAACCACGCGCATGAGCAGCTCAGGTTTATAGACGCCATCACGTTTAGGAACGGGGATCCCAACCTCCGGAACATCATATTCGATTTGTCGTCCCAGGAAGCGTACGAATTGATTATGAAACAGGTATTATTTTTCTTGTTCAATTATATAATGCAAGAATACTGTCATTTTGACGGATTTTGGTTCGAGCAATAAAACTTTGCATTAAGACCGCTGTGACTTTTTTGCGGAAATTGATTTGAGCGATAAACTTTGCAATTTATGACTGCTATGTCAGGTATATGACATATACAATGACTACAACAAATTAGAAGAAAAAGTTTATAATCTAACTGATGCTCAGACGTCAAAATGTTTAAGACATCTTGAAGAATGTAAACAATGGTTATTACTACATGTATTATCATTACTGATATTTCCAAATTTCAAAGGTCAACTAATATGAAATACGATCTAAGCGAAATTATCTGTTATATAACTTGTTACTAGTAAATTTCATCATGCACAATATGAAAAAAAGTTTAAGACCCCCCCCCCCCCCCCAGCAAAACTTATTGATGTAACACGTGTTCTTCAGCTTGCAGAAGTGGGAATGAACAAAGAGGGATACTTCTATTTATTTGCTACAATGGTGACTATGAACTTTTTTTTTTCTCTTCTATTTCACGATACTATTGTATGTTTGTATGATACAACAAAAACAATTAACAAATTAAAACATTTTCCATTTACCTATTTTATTTTCTAATTCTTTACCATTTTTTTTCAAAGGATTTTTCAAAACTGAATTTTAAACATTTCCTACACGGTGGGGTGAACGTGACTGGCTTTGATTTGGTCAACACGGAGGAACCAAATGTGAAGTCATTCTTACGGAAATGGAGAACTGCCAATCAAGCTATATACCCAGCCGCTGGCCACCCACTGATGGTAAATACATGTACAGTCTACAACCCACCCAACAGTCTCATTAATTAAGGATGTTTTATAAACAGTGCACACTTAAGAGTTCTAATTCTGTATTACTTTATGCAGTTAGAGTGATCAGCATGAACGTGATATAGCGTCTTTAATTCTAATTTTGCAGTTACAGACTACATTAAAATTTTCAATTTTAACTATTCTTCCGAACGGATTTTAAAAAGATTTCGTCTTATAATAGACCTGTATAACTTGGCGTATGTTTAATTTGCAATTCCTTGAGATCTACAATCGAGACGTCTTTGAACTTTACAAAAAATGAAGATTTGTAGCAATTATGATTTTAATATCAGCAATACAGAAATATAAAGCCGCAATCTTCTTTTACAATAATAAGTCCATTGTGAACACGTTTCTGAGAGCAGACCTTTAAGTGTCTCCGTCTCCCCTTGTAGTCGGAAGCAGCCTTAGCGGTGGACGCCATGGAACTTATTACCACCGCCTTTAGAAGGATGCTTGCAAAGAAAGACTCCGTGTTTCAAGAAAACTTCCGAAGGACACAGATGTATAATTTCTACGGCGATGTAATTCTTAAAGGGATTCAGTGCTTTAATAATGAACACGGTTTTGTTCCCTGGCAGCATGGTCAAAACATCCTAAAGGAACTCAAGTCGGTAAACATGATTGATTATAACATTAATCGTCTAGATTCACTTATTTTAGCTTCACACAAACAATGAGGTAATGGAAAATGGGGGTGATGTAAGTTATTATCTCATGTCGAAAAAAAAAATATCCAAAAACACAAGGTGATAACACCATCAACCAACATACAAACAATAAGATTAACAAAGCAAAGAAAATATCATCTACATTAAAATAATGTCATTTTGGATAGAAATGAAATGGCTCGACACATTATTTGATTGATCTATAAATTTCCGTTTTGATATACGATTTTACAATATAAGCTCTTTGTTGTTTAATTATACGATTAAAAAAACTGCAAACAAGATATCTTTCTGTATCAATCAGTGTATGATATAATTAAATTTTTGAATGTTTATAAGGGCCAATAAACTTAAAAATAATAATAAAAAAAAAAGATTCGGGAAAAAAGCAAATGGAAATTTATTGAAAATGCTTAAATTCGATTCAGAATTTAAAAAATCGAAATTTCGTAAATTATACACATTATATACACATGAGTTTTTCATTTTTCATGAATATTTTTTATTTAACAAAGAAAATCGTTATATGTCTTTTTTTTTGACAATTATGAATTTAAGGTAATTAGGCATTTAGTTGATTCCATATTTAAGGCTCTAAGATATCTTGTTCAAAGCCAACACATTTTTACAGTTTCAGAAAAATACAAAATAAAATTATGAAATTATACTTAGAGTGTATTTCAAGAGTCTTTAAAATATTAAGAAAAATTTTTATATTTCGAGTCCCACCGTTTGTTTAGGTAGAGTTCAATGGATTAACGGGACCAGTCTCCTTTGATGAGAATGGCTACAGGAAGAACTATGAGATACATGTATCCAGGGTGGGACTTAACCAGCCGCCGCTGAGGGTAAGAAGTCAGCTATAAATATATAGCCTGCTACCTGTAGAACACGAGAGAGAGAGAGAGAGAGAGAGAGAGAGAGAGAGAGAGAATATTTATCATTTGGTGTTTATAGAAGGGCATTAACTCATTTTTATCATGTTAAGGTTTAAATGTTTCACGATCTTTGATAATCAATTGGTCAATACTAGGTCTTTCATGGCTATTGTATGTAAAAGATACATCACTATCTTGGAAAGATAAAATCGTTTGAACATCTTTGGTTACGTATCTAAAGGGAGCCTGATTATTTTACTTTCATTGAATTAAGATCGGCAAATGGTCTAAAGGGCACTTTACGGTTGTTGGAGCAGACGAGAACAACCTTTACCGAAGTAATTTAACGAGACGTGACGGGGTCATTAGAATTACCACGATCCTGGTGAGTCCCATTTTACCCCAACCCCAAAGACTGATAAATTTACTAATGAACGTAAACTAGCTGATATTACATCCTTTTTTTTTTAAATTAATGGCCTCTAGGTTGCTCCATTTCTTCAGTATAAGAAAGACGCTGATCTTCGAGGGAATGCATCCGACAAAAATTACAACGATCGATTTGAAGGTACATTATTAGTTGCTGCTAGTGTGCTAATTAAGACTTACCTCAGTGCTCTAGATGACCTTTTTATGAGACTTGTAATTCGGTTAAAGAGTTTTCTCAAAGGAAATACTCGTAGTCGATGATTGTTTTATAAAAAAAATGACGTATTTATCTTTCTTGGGAAATTGTGGAATACCCATTTTAAAATTCAAAAATTTCACTTTAATTGTATTACTTTTCGTGTCAGTGAGTGTAACTCTTATTGATTTACTAAAAAATACCTTGTAATACTTGTTTTATATATGGGTAAATACGCTAAGAATCAATACACCCGGGAACATAAACTTTTATCAGAATATATCCATTTTATGATACACAAATATCAATATCAACGTATTTATTAAACATGTTCATAAAAATATTCATAAATATGATTATAATGATTAATAAATTCTAACATGTCACTAGGTTTCATGGTTGATTTGATGGAAAAGATAGCCGAACGACTGAATTTGAAATACAGATTCCAACTTGTACATGACAATCAATATGGAAGACAAGATATGCAAACAGGAAAATGGAACGGCATTATGGGAGAATTAATCGACGGAGTATGTAAATATATGTTTACCCACCCTCAAAAAACCTTAAAATAAAGAAGTAAAAGAGACAGTATTCCCTCACCTCAAAATCAATTTACCATATACATCGTACTATATTTTGTTATTGCGTCTAAAAAATCGAATATTTAGGTAAATGACGGAGCTTTTTAGATTGTGTGTTTTCTATTTTTTGAATCTCTTATGGTTTTGTTTTTGAATATGATTCTTTTCAGACTGCGGATATGGCAGTTGCTCCTCTAACAATAACTCTAAAACGAGAAAACGTTGTTGACTTCACCAAACCATTTATGGACGTTGGAATCAGCATAATGATCAAGAAGCCCGAAATAGAAAAACCTGGTGTATTTTCGTTTATGAAGCCATTTTCTATTCAAATATGGATGTTTATTGTTCTTGCGTATGCAGCTGTAAGCGTCGGGTTATTCTTTGTATGCAGGGCTAGTCCCTATGAATGGCGGAAATTAATTCAAGGAGGTATATTAAAATACGAAAATGAGTTTTCACTTGTCAACAGTTTCTGGTTCTCAGCAGGAGCTCTGATGCTACAAGGCAGCGACGCATGCCCAAGGTATTTAGTGTACAAATACTTTAAAAGTATCATAAAGTCAAGATAAGATATATACTATTTATTCATTTAATATTAATTATTTTAACTCTTAAATCACACAGAATTGGAACCATTTTTCGCAAATGTATATAGTTTTAGCCAGGTTTGTCAAGTATAAAACAGACAATTCGTTTTAATATTATAAATTCTTTTGTCATACAGCATTAGAATCCATTTTGCAAATTTATTTTTACGCAAGTTTAATCCATATTCATCAAGCGTATTGACGAAGGTGCATTTGGCTAAAAATGGTTCAAACTGCGTGACGTCATACCTTACAATAACCTTAACACAGTATACTCATAACAACAAATATAGATGATAATTTAAAAAGCAAAGTATAATTTTCCATTTTCTTTAGATGTATCATTTGAATGATTAATCACCTGTGTTCTTATTCAAATGATTTCATCCAAATTCTTAATATTATCACAACTTTCTGGCAATATATATCATGTAGACATCAACATAAGAAATCTATTTATTTTCTGCAATAAAACGTAACACTACATTTTCCAGGTCTCTATCAGGACGAGTTATTGGAACGGTATGGTGGTTCTTTGTCTTGATAATAATTTCTACCTACACCGCTAACCTCGCCGCCTTCCTCACCATAGAGCGCCTAGTAACGCCAATAGCGTCCGCTGACGATCTAGCCACACAGACAGAAATCAAGTACGGCACGGTGCGATCCGGGTCTACTCGTGAATTCTTTGAGGTATTGCTTTGTATTTGTTCGTTAACTTCCATATTATTATTTTTTATAAATACATAAAAACGAATACGTTGGTGTATTATTCATACTAAATGGAAAATAATAAACATGTAGCAATAATACAAAAATTGATTAAAATTACAAAAGAGTTTTTTTTTTAAACTTTACGATATAAGACTTTTCTCTGAAATGGTGTTATTAACTAAACATGAATTTTAATCCGCATAAGTACTACTTATGCATCACTCATATGCATCCAGATGCGAGACAACAATTTGATAAGATAAATTTAATCTAAATAATCAGAAATGAGATTTTGAAAAACCTTATCAAAAGAATTATACTGTGATTATTTAACATTTTGTCAAAAAAATGCAAGTATTTTTGAATATCCCGTTAATAGAAACACAACTGTATTGTAGATGTCAAAGGTTCCAACATTCCGGAAAATGGGTGAATTTATGAAATTCAACGACCAATATTTTGTTAAAACCGTGGATGAAGGGATAAAAAGGGTTAGAAACTCAAAAGGAAAATACGCTTTCCTTTTGGAATCGACGTCAAACGAATACGCCAATAGCCGCGAGCCTTGTGATACAATGAAAGTAGGAAGAAATCTCAACTCGAAGGGATTCGGCATAGCGACGCCGCTCAATTCACATCTGAGGTATTCTTTTTTATTATAAATGTAACAATTTATACTCTTCAGTATATTGGTTGTAGAAATGAATAAGGACCTTCGTCTTTAATTACAATGACTTGACTTGACGCTTTATGACTCGGCACAACATAATATCATATCAACAAAAAAACTCATGCGTTATCTGAACGTTTATTATTATACAGTAACCGTTTGTTATAAAGGTAGAACAAAATCTGTTTCATGGAGCTCATATTCCATGGAACACAATGTGCATGAAATAATGATTTTTGAGCTAATAGTGAATTGGTTAGCTTTGCTTTCAGATATATAATACTGTGGGTTTATGGTCTAAATAACGACATCTTCATTTTGTATGTTTTAATCTAATTCAATTTATTCAAAAATAAACAATCTGCTTAATTATATTAAGTTTTTTCTAAATATTACTAGAGACGAGCTGAATTTGGTTGTTCTGGAGTTAAAGGAGGACGGTACTCTACATAGACTTAAAAGGAGATGGTGGCAAGATAAGTCTCAATGTGCTCCCGACAACCAGGTCTGTTTATAAGGGTCAAATTACACTAATAATTTACAACATCAAAATACAGTAATACTTTAATACAAGCTACAGCATCAAAGTACAGTTATACTATACAAACAAGTTAAAGCATCAAATTAAAGTAATATGCATACAAGCTACATTTTTAGATTACGGTAATACTAAACGAACAACTTACATTATCAAATTCCGGTAATTCTAATTACAAGCTACACCATCAAAGTAAAGTTATACTAAAACATGTACAAGCTTCATCATTAGCTACAGTAACATTACATACAAGTTGTAGCATCGAAATACAGTAATAAAACATACAAGCTGTGTATAAATAGGAAAAAAGGACAGGGATACTACAAACAAGCTACATGTACATCATCAAGGTATAGTATTACCACATACAAACTTCTTCAAAGTACAATAATACCACTACAACACACAAGCTGTAGCAGCAAGCACAGTGATACCACTACAACACACAAGCTGTAGCAGCAAGCACAGTGATACCACTACAACACACAAGCTGTAGCAGCAAGCACAGTAATACCACTACAACACACAAGCTGTAGCAGCAAGCACAGTAATACCACTAGCATATACGAGCTATATATCAATGTACAGTAATACTTTTTACAAGATGACGAAGATACAGAAAATTTAATAACCTCAATTAGCATCTAGCATTTGGTCATTCTGCAGCACCTTGGTCAAACTTTATAAACCACCTTTTGTGTATAACAAACCATCTAGTTTTATGGAGAATATCAGTTTATTTTATATGTGATAATATATACAACCAAAGGGTAAAAAAAAATAATGTGATGCTTTGTGATTTATATCGGAACTTGTAGGTTTCATTTGTTAAGATTCGATATTTTCAACGTTATACTATTGTGATAGGAGACGTCAGGGAAGAGATCTCTGTCACTTAGCAACGTCGCCGGAGTGTTTTACATTTTGATTGGCGGTCTGGTTATGGCCGTGCTGTTTGGTGCTTTCGAAGTGACGCTAAAAAGACTGCAGCTTGTTCCAAAGGTATCAATAAAAAATACTTGATTTCTAGTTTTTAACGTATACTACTTGAGTAGTCTTGTGGCTTGGATACCTCTTTTGTTTTGATATCGAAACATCTTGGCTTTCAGAACACTGTGTTACTTGATACTGTGTTTAAAATGTGTCATTTTGAATAACTCACAGTTGTAAACATGTTCTCACAGGATAAAACTTTACCATTTAGTTAATTGATTGTTTACTGAAAGGTCTAGAAAGGTGGCTGAATGTCAGATTTATGCAATTTAGTCAACAAGTTATTTTTCAGTTAACTGAATGGCAAAGTTTAATTACATGTATATGTCCCTTTTAATATGGATACAAACAATCTGCAATGTTTTCTTGGTTTGGTTAAAAGGTTTTAACATAAATGCATTAAGATAGGATCATACTATTTGCAAAATAACTTGATTATTTTTCAAAATAAACTCTTTTAGAAACAAAGCAGTTTTTAAAATCAATTTTTTTTCATTTTAGCACATTTACACCATAAAAGACCGCGAATCATCAGAGGTCAAACTTCTCCAAACTCCTTCCGAACGAGAAAATGGAATCATTTCTGACTGCGCTATGAACAGTCAGGATTTTAATAACGACGAACTGCTGGACAATGAAATTGTAAGAGAAACAACAGAAAAGCTTATTTATTTACATTTTTTTAAAAATCTAAATGCAACATTAACGTAATCGATCTATTCGTATTTTTAGAACCAGCAGGGATTTTCCGGTTTTATCGGATTTGAAGCATTTGGAGATGGGAATGCACATACAGATGTATGAGGAAGAAAGCTAGGGTTCTATTTAAAATCTATGCAATCTATACAATAAACAAAAACTAACTAGATTTGTTATTGCAATTATCTAGGATCTAATGTCTGATAATGTGATACCGGCATTTCATGTGGAGATTTTTTTTATAGATAAAATTTAAAGTAGACACAGTGTAACAAAACAAACAGCCTAGATCTAGTCAAAAGGTTGACAGGCCGTATTTTTGTGAATACTTATCTGTTTTCATCGAATTTAAGTTTGAGGTTTTTTTTAAACAAATTAAAACATAACATCACAAAAACAACCACCGACAATTTAAAGTAAAAAAATGTTCATGCAACACATTTTTTTTTCAATGGTTATTTCGTTTCAAATGACAGACATTTGTTTTGTTGTATTTGATAAGTCAAGCCGAACAAAATACTAGTATTTACATCAAACACATGATTTGACAATATTCAAGAAGGCTCGATGGTCGTGGCTATTTTTATGCTGTATTTACCTTCTTAAGTTGAAGAGCTCTGTATAAATATATAGTAAAATACTGAATTTTTAGAGCTGAAATATTTGGGTTTTTTCTTTACTATATAATAGTTTATAGTTTATGGCCAAATATATCATATGTCAAAGTATAAGGCAGATCTGATGGTTCTCTTGTTGACCACCTAGCCTCCCTAATGAAACGTTTCCATATTAGCGAGCGCAGCTGCGCGCCGGCGAGCGAAGCGAGCTCAACCGGCAAGGCGTGTGTGAATAGAAAATTCGGACTAGTTACACATTCATTTAACGGATTTTTTTGGCGTCAGTTACTCCGCCAATTAATGCCCTGTTTTTATCGGACCAGCAGTTCCCTGTAAATATGGTTTTCCATTTCACGCTCTTACGAGAACAAGCAAGATAAAAATAATTAAAGACTATGTACATGCATTGTAATTAAAAATATACTGCTGACACAACCTAAGATTAACGGAGTAATCGCCCTTTAACCTCTGTATTCCAACACAATCGAGTGACGTCACAATGGTTTTCTTGCACATTGGTCAGTCAGATATTTTCGGCGTCAGTAAATTTCGACCCACAATGCAATTTCCAAGCATTGCAAATGGCGTTCTCACGTTCTCGCGAGAATCAAAGTAAAACTTATGAGAAGCAGATACAATGTGTAATTTCAAGAACGTCGTGCTTTTTAGGTAAATAAAACAGTATACTACGCGTAGTTTTAATTATCAGTACCATACGACACTAAACCGACGTGAACTCTGACGTCACAATCACGATAAATAAGGGGAAATAACTCTAAATGTATTTACTGTAAATTGAATTACCGAAATATGAAATCTTCTCAAAATCTTGCGAAAGCTAAGGAATAAGGGCATTTCTTCAAAATTATGAAACTGTTGTAACTTGCACTCATTTGAATCCTCACATTAAATAGATTTTAAGAACGATCCGGTGATTTTCGCAAATTCGGTATTCCTGACCCTTGATTCTCGGGGATTGGGGGGGGGGGGGTTACAAATTAAGCCTGCCAGACAACACTTTAAAAACTAAAATGCCAAAGTGAACAGAAGGGAAAAAGTCTGCAATGAACATTACATGTACGTTTAAATCTTAATTATTCAACGGCATTGTATCCTAGATTTATATCATAGATAATATAATACATACCGGTATATCATACATCAATAAAAACTCGAAGTATTGCTTAGATATACTGTAGCGTAAAATTATGAATAATGAAAATTAGGAAGATGTATTGTAATTAATTTGTATTCAAATTCATTTACTTATTTTTTTTGCATCCTTTAGTGAAACCATACTTTTAAAAAAATTATTTATTGTAATGATACGTATATACATATTTAAATCATGAGCTGCGCTCGCCCCAACGGTTGCATCGTAAAACATATTATTTTGCACTGTTATATAGAAGTATACATTGATTATTGAATCCAAATTGTAATTTCCTTTTTAGAACTTTTAGGCATTCAACACATTATTTTGACAAATTATGCTTTTAAGTTCATATCAGGAATCTTTTTTTAGTTAAGTAAATTAATACAGCAATTTCATTGAAATCATTAATTAAATACGGACATAAATGCATCTTAACTGACCTTACATTGCTAATGGGAATACAATGGGAATGTTACCAAACATCATCAATCAATAAAAAAGTCAATTAAGTTCAATACAGTGGTTAAGATAAACATAAATGCATAAATGCATAAGGATAAACAATTATTAATCATAAAATTTAGTGCAATGGGATTCTGTCGATGCACAGCAACCAGTAGTGTGGTATTGTGCAGAATTAAGCATGAAAGTCAATGCCATCACAATCAATAAAATGTTGAATAAAATATTTAACTTTGTTCATGACCTAGCGGGTGTAAATATTCCCCTGACATGGCAATGTATAACAGATCTCAAGCATCCAAATGAAAGGGAATGTCACAGGTCTAAGCTTGTTTGCAAATACAAATGTACCATTAAAGTGCGTTTCTAACAGCTAATAATTCAACTCACAAAGGAAAGATTTCTATCATTATGTTGTAAGACCCATAAAAGTATACTACCTAATGTAGAAATTTCTTGGTTTGAATAGCAAGGTTAAATTGCAGGTGATGGAAATTGGATTAACACATTCAGAGTAGGCTAATAAGAGTTTTTTGACATAGTGTATTTATTCTATGGGCAATTAACCGATGGTCAAATCTTTCTCCCTGTCTGATTAAACAATAACCATATTGGAGGTATAAGTTGAATATGCGATCGACTATGTGGAAATGACAGCCTACCCAGGTGCTTGACTTGCAACATGTCGTGTGTGACAAGTTTGTGTCGTAGACTTAGGTTTTGTTTAAAGTGAATTATTATAAGTCATACGTCGGCTATTATTATTATGTTTTAATTAACTAGTCCAATGGACATTAAGCAGTGAATATCCACTAAGCAATGCAACAAACATGCTAGCAAAACAAACAGATTATTTGCACAACACTTTTAAGATCAAATTAATTACATTGCTCTTCTTTATCTTGCAAATAGATTTGCCTAATCATTACAATTTGATTATAGCAAATTTAACCAGTTCCAATACTCAAAAACAAAGTTACAGCACAGCAAATATTCATAAATGGAAACTGAAGAGAATTTGCTAATGAATGATAGTTTAGTTTTTCTAAACTACCATTAAAAAAACCTTTAAAAAAACCCCAAAAAACAAAAAAAAAATCCACAAAAGACTGCAAAGCCTCATCTACTTTTACACAAACCCATTTTCTGAAGTGTACACTGTATACATATTGAAAGAAGACTGTCTTTTTAAACCTCTTGGACCATTTTATCGATTGTCTCGCATAGTTTTTATTTTATATAATGAAATAAAAATTATTAACTCTCAAAAATGTTTGTACCGTGCACTGGTGCACGCAAAATAATTGAAGCTTGCCTATGACTATCTCCCTGCTGGTATAATTATTACGTGTCAATATTACAAAAAATGCAAGAACAATGGGTTTTTTTCATACAGCTCGCCAAATTTCTTTTTTGTATTATTCGGTTCAAATTCAGGAGTTTTCACAAGTTTAGAACATTTATTTAAACTGTCATATAGCAATTGTTGTGAGTATAAATTTTTTTCCAATGTTAAGCTCAACTACAATAATTACAAGAAAGTAAAAATGTACTAAATATATAATCTCAAATGAATCTATGCATATATCAAATGAATAATTTCAGATGTTGTAATGTGGCTCATTTGCTTCTCGTTTTGTTTTTTGTTTTGTTTTAATATTGATAGGATTTTATTCTAAAGCAATAAAAAAATAATTTCAAATGTATCAATGAAGTTCACGATAATCAAAAGAAGTAAACGATTGTAGACACATTCTTCTACTGCTATAACATAACGTAATTCTCAGTCCCATCAACTAATATGTTGGCTACTTCTTTTATTTTTATATACTGTGATTTCTAATATGTCTGTCTGCTTTGTATGGAGGGTAATCGTGTTCAAATATCCAGTCATGTAAACTTGTAAATCCGAATATGCAATCGTGTTTGTGTGTGGGCCTGAGTATGAATGTGTGTAATTCTGATCGTGTAATCTATAAAACTCGGACATAAACACTCTAAAGTTGACTCCGCAGACCTTCAATGTAATTGTTTCTACAGATGCAGATTTCATTTTGCAAATGCTGTTTGTTATTTACATGTAACCTGTCACTATAATACGCATTTTTCATCATCGGTAGTTTCTGCATTTATATCTCCGTTTTCTGAAATAGCACAGTTGACATGTTACAAATTGACAAATGTAAAGTCTACAAGTTTGTCGAATTTTGACATGACCATATATGGAAACAGTGACGTAACAGATAGCTGCAGGAAAAGGCCTGCCGTAATTGCCGGGATGGGCACAGAATAAACAAAGAAATATTACATATCATCATAAGGTATCTCTGGATAACAACATTTTTCTTAGGAAGTACGATTTTTTGAACAATAATTATGAGCTCGGTGTCCATTGTATCAAGATAATCCAGAAAAGATGCGAGTGAAGAATTCAATCGGCATCAGATATCTTAATTAGGTCTGGAAAATTTTACATATCATGCTCTTTTCAAATGTGTACATTCTGTTATCTAAAAGTACATGAAACAAATCGTTTAAGTATACTTAGAGCTCGGCTGAATAAACAAAAATATCACCAAAAGCATCCTTATCGCTACCACAATGTTGGGACAAGAGCCCCCACCCCCACCCACGAAGAAGAAAAAATTCACGGGATCGGCCTGCTGATTAATTAAAAAATTGGGTTATCGATAAAAAAAACTAACTACCTGAAAAAAGTAGTTTTATGATTTTTATTTAGATGAGACATGAGTAACGGCACCCCCTCCTCTACAAATGAAAAAAAAATTCCAAAAATAAGGTTAACTGTCGTGACATTAAAATGAGTATAAATTACAACAAAATCTTTCATTTCGTCGGTAATACCGGTATATAAAAAAAGAAGGTAAAAATTAATTGGCAAAAATGTTTTGATATCAAACAATTATTACGGGATATAAGTATGGCGTCCTGAATGTCGATTCAATCCAGACACACTCAGTGAAGTTGGTTAATCAAAATTTTCCGGAAAGCTTTACAGCTTTACAGCCACTTGTGAACATGTACTGATTACCATAAAGCAGCTACTTAGTTTTGTAAAGTTACTGTCTATACAGTATATATTTATAAGATTTTATAATTAAATCTCTACCAGTTCATATAGGATCAAATCTGTTTAACCAACCCGTTCCTTAATTTCAGAAATTCGATTTTCGAAGGAAAAATATAATCACAGGTGCTTGAGGACAGGACACCCCCCCCCCTCTTTTGCATATAAAAAGAGGCTCTCTTTATATGCAGGTTGGGGTTGTTTTAAATAAATCGTTTATTTTCCATTAATTTTCAGATATTTGTTATGGAACATGTTGTGTACATGACATTAAAGGAATTTCTATCAAAAAAGCGTCAACTATCCCAGAGTTCTAAATCGGGGGGGGGGGGGGTGTCCTGTCCTCAATCACCTGTGAAATATAATTATAAAAACATAAACATACTAATATCCCTTTTTATTTCTTCAGAACCTTTCAATTTTTGACAACAATTTTGATATTTGAAAAAAAAGATACAGATACATACATTTTTCCGCGAAAAATTACCAATTGTTTTGCAAGTCGTTTAATTCTAAAGAAATGAGGAATATAAAATTCACTCTCAAAATTCTTAGCATTTAGGTAAGCAATGAAGCTATATGGACCTCACGGCGGTCTCCAAACCCCATGCCGCACAAAATATATTCACCCCCCTAGGAAATTTCTTGATCCGTATCATTTCTAGAAAAGAGTACGTATTCAACTTTATATTTTTCAGTTTAAATTACATGTCAAATTATTTTAGCGACATTAGAATAGATATTAGGCATTTCTTTTTTAGTAAAAGTTAACTCTTATCGTATATTACATGTACCAGTGTCCATGGGAATTACATTACAGAAACTAGCACATTCGTCACACCGGCACCGATTTTTACAAACATTCACCTCTTCTTGTTTGGTCCATTTTCAATCATACCTCAATATCTTTTTATAAAAGTAATATTTTTGATCCAAAGTAAATATTATCGTTCATTAGAACAGTTTAACTGAATTTTATATTTATTTTAGTCCATTCCGGCGATTACGACATGCCTTTTCCGGCAGCGAGCATTTGCCATATAAGGTCATGTCAAAATTCGACAAACTTTTAGACTTTACATTTGTCGATTTGTAACATGTCAACTGTGTTATATCCGAGGATGAAGATACAAATGCAGAAACTATGGATTAAAAATGTGCAAAGTTGAAGGTTAAATTAACCAACAAAAACAATTAAGCTGCAAAATGTGCATCATAAGAAGGAACTGAGTCAAATCTTAGAGTGTTTATGCCCGAGTTTTTATAGGTTACACGATCAGAATCACACAAATTCAAACTCAGACTCACACACCAACACGATTGCATATTTGAATTTACAAGTTTACATGTCTGGATTTTTGAACACGATTACCCTCCATAGCTTTGAACATTGCGGTAGCAGTTTTTTTTAAAATAGTTCAAAAGTATTAAAAAATTCAATACCACTGAAATGATTGATAGTCTTACTCATTTAACTGGAGATTTACAATGTCCGTAAATTACTGCCCCCCCTAAAGCTGCAATTTCAGCACCATGTGGTACAAACACTTCTCTATGTGGATATTTAAATGCCTCACATAAAGCAGATTTCAACATAAGTGACATTGCATAGCTTCCTACCAGTAGGATGGATGACACATCTTTTAGAATCGGATAAAGGAAAAGCTCTTGCATATGATAAATGATTTCACTGCAGCTTTCATCAAAGAGTGCCTGGGCTATTTGTGCATCTATTAGCAATTTATCTGCAACAAAAGTCAGTTTGCTGTGATACTTTGATTTTGACGCTATCAGTGTGTTGATGTCGCTTTCCGGATTCATCTCTAAAACGGCATTTTCCAATTTTTTTCTTGGTACTTTAATTTTGAATTTTTTAGTTTGTTCGGGATATATAAACCTCTTCTTATATTCAAAGTTAGACATAATTTGAAGGAAATCGTCTTTATGATCGGAAAGAAATGCTTTCATAACATCATTGCCAACAATGTCCGTCAAAAGACTGCAGAATGACGCATCAACTTTGCTTCCACCCCAATCACAATTATAGGCGGAGTAGAGTTTCTTTAAAATTCCACTGGGCTGAACGTCATAAACTGCTACTTCTACTCCAGTATCTAAAAAATGAATTTCAATTAAATTTCAAAACTCAAGCTATGAGCTATGAAGAAATCAGCTTTATAAAAATAACAAAGTGAACTAACTTTCAGCAATAACAACCATGCATTTAGTTCCAGCTCCTATGGAAGAACAATTACTTCTATCCATCCGAGTTGTTTCGTGCATGCAGTACAGAAAAACAGCTTCCGGCACAGGAACGATCAATAACTGATCACCACAAATACCAGCCTAATAAAATATTGTAATAAATTAATAAATTGTATATAATGCTGAATATATATCAGTACATGTACTTTTACCTAGCTTATAGAAGAGTATTATTATAAAAAACAAGACATGCAGGAAAAGTAAACCTTTTCTTTTGCTACTATTATGAATCGTTTTCATGAATAGTTTCAAAAGATACTCATATTAATATACAACAGTCGAACGAAAATACACATGTATTACTCTCTGTCATATTTAACGTGGTTATTTAATTCAGGCTACAATGATGTATATCTTATTATAGAAAATATTGCGATGCTTTACTTTCATAGTAGTCTAAATAATTAAAATTATTTCCTTTTACTTTCTACGGCAAATTAATATGAATATCAACAAGGAGGAGACTCTACTTTTCTTTCTCGAAAAAAATAGCTTTATCGCTGATGAATTAATACATATACCAGACAGAGTAAAAAGGAAAAGTACATTTAAAACAAAAACACCACAGTAAGGCACGGAAACTGGTTAAATTTAGTACAAAAATTTGCTAAGATAATCGATTCACTATCTAAAGTACTTTTAGGACTTTCCCTTCTGATACCAGTATATGAAATGTTCCCTATATATACCAACGGTGAATTTTACAGTACTAGAGAGGCTGGATGGTCAACAAATTAACCATCAAATCAATCTTTACATTGCAGATATGATTTTTTGCCATAAACTGTTAGTAAAAAAAGTCCTAAGATTTTAGCTTTAAAATTTGAATATTTTCCTTTATTTTTATACAAAGCTCTCCTTCTGAAGATGATAAATATAGTATAAAAATGGCTAATTATCCCTTTAACATGATTTAACCCACAACAAGGTTAAATAGTCCCCTACCGGTGGGACTATAGTCTATCATAACGGAATTTCTACAGAAATTGGTTAAGTACATTCGCTATATAAATAGTGTATTCTTGCGTGCGTTCAAGGAGAAATAGGTAATTAAGTCCAGTGATGAGCCTGTCGACGCCGGGTCGGAAATATAAATAAAATGCTCCTGCTGTGCGTCAGATCATTGGTATGGACTTGACCACATTTAATTACAAGGGTCGGAAATTTGAGGTACAGTGTCCGTGCGTATGAAAAGGAGGTGCGGGGAAAGCAGCTCTCAAGTAGTCAACTGGAAGCTGTCTTTTGCCTCCTCTTTTTGTACAGGTAAGATCATATCAAGATACTTGCGCGCTTTTATAAAAGTTAACATAAATGATTCAGGGGGTTCAAATAAATAAAATATTTTATTTTCAGAGTTTCTTGTAATCAAAATCTATTGTTATTTATTATACATTATTTTATATTTAAATTGTGGAATTTTATTTGGAATGTTTTATAATGAAAATAGCTTGAATTATAATAAAAGAGTAGTCATCTGGAAGCTGTCTTTTTGCCTCCTCTTTTTTATACAGACTGGGACACGGGCTACTCCCCATGTAGAGGAGGAGACTTTCCAGTAACACCTTGGCTAGGGAACCTGCCAGGTGTGGGCATGTTGGAAATAAGATCTCGAGGATCTATATAAACTAAATATCATAAAGCTCACTAAATCATATTATGGTTTCCTCAATATGATATTTCAATTTATTTGATCCTCGGGACCTTATTCGACCTTGACCAGACACCTGGCGTTGCCTGTGCCACGTTTTAAAAATCAGAATTATCTCCTCCTTTACATGGGGAGTAGCCTGTTTCCCTGTATAAAAAGATGAGGCAAAAAGACAGCTTCCGGTTGACTACTCTTTTATTATAGTTCAAACTATTTTCATTATAAAGCATTCCAAATAATAAAAAATAGTAAATAACAATAGATATTGATTACAAGAAACTCTGAAAATAAAATATTATATTTATTTGAAACCCCTGAATCATTTATGTTAACTTTTTTAAAAGCGCGCAAGTATCTGATATGATCTTACCTGTTCAAAAAGAGGAGGCAAAAGACAGCTTCCAGTTGACTACTGGAGAGCTAATGAAATGAAATTATATAAACCACTACTGAATGCATTATAATTATGAATATTTGAACATATTTTATGTTTTTCATGTACAGTTATAGAATATTTGAATACATTTTATGTTTTTCCCGTACTAATTTATAAATATAGTGCCTGCTTGGGAGGGTACCAGTTGAAATTGACACCCCGAGAAAACTATTGTCAACCGACGCGAAGCGAAGGTTGACAATGGTTTTCGAGGGGTGTCAATTTCAACTGGTACCCTTCCAAACAGGCACTATTTATTTTATTATACTGAATGTCTTAATTTTATAGCAAATTTTACTGCTTTTATATAGAAAAGACGTGAGTTCTACGGCGAACCGTACGCGCATAATTTACGCGCATGTAACAATTCGTTCTATCGGCCCGTTGCCAAGTGTGTTGCTAGCGCTGAGGGTATGAGAACGGATTGTCAACTGCGTCTAAAGCAATCAGATTTCAGTATTTAACATGAAAGTATAATAATATAAAATGCTTATGGTATGACGTCATAATGAACTCTGAAAAGCGCGACATATACTTGATGTTATATGACGTCACAATGATCATTTGAAATGTATATAACTATGTATCAATGGTGATTGCTCAAAACTCCTAAGATTACAATGAAACCGGTAGAGTTTTGAATCGGCTTTCTGTTATTTTTAATTATATATTTATCACATGTTTATCTCAATATACGGTGGATATCACTCATGGGATAAATTTTTGATATTACACTGTGTGTTCTTACGCCAAGTGACGTCATAAATAAACATTACGTAGCTTTAGGTGATGATTGACGTAGAATGAAAAAGTAACATAATAATTCAGTTGAAAAGTGTAGAAATATAAATGGGAAGCATTTAATGCGGTTTCATTTTTTTCATAAATTTATTAAAAATATGTTACAAAATTAAATACTTGTTTGTTAATCTTCAAGGAACTTTTTTCCGTGCGTAAGGTTGTTGACGTGTTGTGCGGCTCATAATTATAATGTTTACAGAAAAGATTGAGGTTTAACAAAATACGTGGAAAACATGTGATAAAAACATAAGTAATCACAGATTACAAAGCTCACCGAGACGAGGCATCAACTTTATGAGGCATCACCTTTATAAAACCACCTTTATCATATTATATGAAAATCATAGTTAATGATCTTGGATATTCATGGATACTGTTTTGACACAATATCGTATATCATATGTAAAAAAATTGTATGAAAATCATATGTTCATTTCATACAATATTATAAGATACAATGTTTATCAATACAATAATATAAAATATGATATTGCATCCAATGATACTTACAATATATATCATTAAATACAATATAATACTGTAATAAATATTGATGCAATATGATATTGTAATATATAATATGACATTGTATCGTGTTATACATTATTGTATTTATTCACATAATACAATATCATAATACCTGATATAAATACAATATATCATTATTTGATACTATATCATATCACAAAATACATCACAATATTGTAACATATGATATTATATTGTATTATATAGTATAATATTGTATTGTACGATATTGTATCATATTTGATACACAATATTGTATCATATGATACAATAATTTGATAAAACATTGTGTCATATCATATGATACAATATCATCTGATATAGTAATATGTTATATAAGACAATATTATACAATACCAGTTTATACAATATCATATCATATGATATAATATTATATTGTACAATATCATATTATATAATGTGTTATAATATCATATAATACAATTTCATGTATTATATAACAATATATTATATAAACCAATATCATATTAAACAATATTGTATCATATGATACGATATAATTATAATATACAATATCGTATCATATACAATATCATATATTGCAATATAATATGAAACAATATCATTCGATAAAATAATATATAATACTATAATATTCTACAATATTGTATAATAATATACAATTCTATACATAACAATATCATAATACAATGTCATATTATAATGTACAAAAAAATTGATACAATATCATATCATATCATATAACTTTTTACAATATATTGTATGATATTACATTGTATCTTTTAAAACAATAGTGTATCATATCATAGAATACTATATCATAGGAATCATGTTATATCATTTAACAAAAAACACATCTATCAAGCAGGTTTGAGTGAGGTAGGAGAATTTTTAGCATCCTTGATAATGGAGATCAGGCTCTGCATCTGAAGCTA
>WFKH01011581.1:23075071-23085664 GCA_016163765.1 Magallana hongkongensis | reverse complement strand
GGATGTAGGTTTTGTTTAGGAGTGATAAACGTCAATTTTCTGCTACTATTTGACTTTCTGGATGAAATTAAAATTTCTAAAACCTTATTGCACATCTATAGGACAGCCCCAATCATATCCCAAGAGATGACAGAGCTACTCCAAAAGTTGTATGAGGAGTTACGGGAACCATACTTTTTTTGCAAAAAAACGTCATTTTTTGTTGCCCACTGATCCCTGTGATGAAAAAAAAAATTCTGAAACCTGATCACACTTCAAAATGACACCCCCAATCATATTCTAGAAGATCATTTGGCTACTGCAAAAAAAAAACAAAACGTCATTTTTCATCCACCAAATGACCCCCAGGGGAAAATTGAAATTTCCGAAACCTTATTGCGCATCTATAGGATACCCCAAAACATATTCCAAAAGATGATTTGTCTATTGTTGAAAATGTAGGAGGAGTTCGAGGAAGAAGGTTTTTTGTGAAAAAACGTCATTTTTTACCAATTATCTGACCCCCAGGACTACCAGAGAATTTTAGAAACCATTTTACAAAACAACATGACACCCCCAATCAAACTCCAAGAGTTCAGATTGCTAGTTTATACGATGTAAGAGCAGTTTGAGAAAGTAAAACGTGACAGACGGACGGACGGACGGACGGACGGACGGAACAGGACAACAACAATATACCCGAACTTTCTTTAGAAAGTGCGGGTATAAAAATACCCCCCTAAACAAATAGGTGTTGCATATAAATGGAAAATTAAAGTTACGTAATTTGATGTAAACAAATCTTTTTACATTTAACGTTATACATTGTGCAATGTAGAATTAAAACTGGAAACTCCATTACAACATTTATAAGATCATGAAATGAATTTTATAATGGTTATACAGAAAAATGTGGCAAGTTTCATGCTGTTTAAAGGGGGAATACTCTTTGTCGTTAAAAACAACCTCCCTGAAACAAAATTAAATTGACGTTAACATTAAGAGTCAGAAATGTTCTTGAAAACTGTCATTTCCGAATTTTGTTTCAAAGAGGCATATTTTTAAAAATCTGACTTTTTTTAAATAATAACTCCATTAATACCTTCGAAATTTAGGAACGGTGTGTAAAATTTCCTGAATCCTAATCGTGTCTAGTTTAGTCGAGTGGCTGCGTAGGTTTGCCGAATACTGACCATGACTGACCTTTTAGTTCAGGTCTGAATTCTGGAATGGTTGGTATATATATATATATATTTTTTTACATTTTGTTTTCATTGCATAAAAAGGTAATACTGGTATATCAAAAATTTGAAAATTATTAATGTCGGAATAAAGTTAAAAACACTTGTCAATTTGATATATATTTTCATGTGCACTTATATTTTCAACGTTACTTACTGTGTAAAGTCCACGTTGTAACCTCTTCTACTGAACGAGGGATTTGAAAACGACGAACGCATTAATCAAACCAAGAGGCCTATGGGACACATCGCTCACCTGAACAAGAGTTCTTGTATCATTCTTTGACAGCAGTAGAAGGTACTTACTTTTCTTTTTTAATTTGACCTTTACATTGAATATTGTTGTTGTCACTTAGACATTTAACGAAAATTTCCAAAATTATTAATGAAATGGGTACTAAGTACAAAAACATTGTGCAATTTTTCAGCTTCTTGATAGATTAATATATTTTGTGCAAATGTTATTGTGATTTATCTCATACAAGTGGTATTTACTACCAGTGTGATAAACCTTCAACTTACAATAATTAGATCGTGGCATAAAAGTAACATTTTGATCCCAAATTCTGAATTGATATTCTGCTTAAAATAACTCCAGTTGCATTTCTCAGCAGAGCTGATTTACAAAAGAACTAACGACAAAGTCGTAAATATTTTCAGTCTAATGGCACGATATGATGTTTAACGAACAAAATCTACAGAACACTATTCAGTCACACAAACGTACAGCTCTTTAATTATATATACTAGCATGGAATTGAAATATTGATTAGTTTGTAATTTATGAGCACTCAATAATCACTTTTATAAAATCAACATCCCTTCTGGCTGTGTTTCTAATTAAAGGCATTGCTGTTTCCAAAACCATGCCCATGAATTGACAATAACTCTTTCATCCCAAATCGTCATATGTCTTTTAATGTTAAGGGTAAACGAAAACGTTTATATCTACGTTATATCTACGAATATAAGATACATGCACATAAACTGTATTAAACGAATCTACTAAGTGATTTGAGAGATGTGATAAATCCATAAACATACTATTTCTAAAGTGTCGTTTCAAATTATAATCCTCAGAATGATGAAAAGACCTTTGATATACATGTATTAACAGAAAGATGAAAAACGTAAGACAAAATATGATAATATAATATTTATTTAAGCTTGTACAAACATAATAATGAATCATTAGATAATTTATTGTGAAGAGGGTAGTGAACAACACAATACATTATCAATTCTTTTCGAACTGATTTTAATTAATAGACTGTAAGATTTGTTCATTTTAAAGAAACCGATATTTATCCGAATGAATAATAAATACTGAAATTTGATACTTCTGATGCCATTCTGTGTATTTAAAGAAAGAATTGAAATGTTCCAACACTTCAATTTAGTAACACAAATTCATTTGGCTTACAAGTTTTCCGTAATAACTTTTTCGATCAAGTGAATCATAACAACCGAAGCTCGTAAATATGAATGTGTCTAATTTTTAATCGAATTTAGAGGTAAAACGTGTGTAAATAAAGATGCCCTTACCGACCTAGTCAAGAGCTGCATTCAATAGTATTATTTTCTATCGTTAAGATGGAAGTTTGGCGTTGAAACATTTGTCAATAACTATAGTTTTTTGCATTATTGTGATATTTGATACTTTTATAACGTTCATGAATACAAAAAAGAGATATTTTTTGTGTGTTGAAGTCCTCGTAATTTATCATTCCTTATAAGCAAATGGTTTCGGCTTCTTTGGGAACCCTTATTAACATTGTTAAGAAGTGCTTATTATTCAAGATAAACACGTTTATCCAAAATAATAATCAAGATTAAATGTTAAATTATTTGATTATAATTATCTCGGCATACGAAAACAAAACATATTGATTTGGATATTGATTATGAAAATACTAACCCAACCTTCTATTCTTTTAATCAATAAGCACAAACACAGATGATAATTATGTAGCATGTTATTCAACAATCTTAGTTGTTTTGGATTGATATACTAGAAAAACATAAAAACATATGTACCTAAAAAAGGTGACTCTTTATTGGTTATCATACAATTTTTAAATTGTTGATCAAACTTTTTGAATTTTTTTTTTATTTTTATACAAAGCTCTCCTTCTTAAGAAGATTATCATAATAGTCTAAACATGGCCAAGACATCCCGTTATCTTAATAGAAGTACTAGTAGGCCAAAATGGGTCGAAGAAGGAGACAAACCATGCCTTATTTCTGTGCACAATAATTTAGAAAACTTTAAAAATAAATTATCTCTGTAAGATTATAACGGAAGGAGGGTTTTCGATAACAATCTAAAATCTTAAAGAAAACAAATACTTTTTATAAATTGATTTAACTATTATAAAAGGAAAGGGAAATAAATGGGTCGTATGATTTTGATAATGAAATTAATTTAGAATGAAGAAGATATTCCAAAACTTTAAATTAAAGAATCAGAAGCAAAAGAAGATAAAATTAACAATCTAATACCCTTAACAAAAATCTGATAAACATATAATAAATATTAATATGATATATGATATACGACATATGATAATAGTTGGTATATGATAATAGGTAAATACGATATAACATAAAACTATTGATAAATATGATAAATATCCGGGATCAGATGGTTTTTCT
The DNA here is from genome assembly GCA_016163765.1 of Magallana hongkongensis. Classification (NCBI taxonomy): domain Eukaryota; kingdom Metazoa; phylum Mollusca; class Bivalvia; order Ostreida; family Ostreidae; genus Magallana; species Magallana hongkongensis. The sequence goes on along the minus strand of WFKH01011581.1, from coordinate 23,081,789 downwards.
GCCCAATTTTTAAAAAAATGTTTTGAAAATATATCGGTATTTTGTAGTTAGGTCTATTTAATTTGGTTATTGGAATGCTACTTTATCTGCTGCACAAAAGCATTGTGTTATAACATCATTAACAAAAGATGTAAAGCCATGACAATTTACGAAGAATTTGAGACCAACCACTTTGTGAAACATGTTTTATAAAATTGCACAAGGCTAAGTGGTGAATAGAGTATAAAAAATTTCCGATAAAATGATTATTCTGAATGAAATAGGTTTTATCTCCAAAAGATATGTTGGGAAACACAAGGCTTACTTATAATACTTTGCTATACACTGAAGAATATTGACTTTAAATATAACATTTAAAACTGTATCATGGACCTTTCTTTAAAATACTCTTACTTCTCTAAATTTTGAATCCTTAATAGTTAAACAAATTAACTCAATACTTAGTATTTAACGGAGGTAATCCGATAGAAAACATATTCAGAAAGGATGTAGACAGGGTGACAGGCTTTCCAATTCATTAATTATGAATTTACACAATTTTTGAAATGCCAAAAAAAACCCTCACGATATATGTGTGAAATTATTAATCAGAATGACACTGTTTCAGCAGGCGATGATTATAATTATGAATGGAAAATAATCTATGAGACAAAATTAAGCATGCTACAATGATTTCAATATAGAATATATGTACAAAATCTTAGCGACAAATTAATTGTAATTTAAGTATAGAGAACTGTTTCCATGCACTGCACTTTTAGTCACTCTGAAGAGGAAACAATAGAACATATTTTTGGGGCTGTCATTTTTCCGAATATATTTCTAGATCTTTAGTAAATTTTCATATAGATAGTACAAAGCAATCCTTTTTAAATACTGTATTTGAGAAATACTATTACTGTACGACTTAAGTACTATGGTTATGCTGCAACATGCAATGAAAAGCCCCTGCATGTTTGTGTTGCAAAATCACAATTAAACATAATTATATACTCATAACTATATTTCTCATAAGAAAGGTGATTAGGACAAGTTTGATACCCAATAAAAAAGAACATATTATTTATTTAGTATTTTCATAATGTTTTTCAATCTCTCATTCTCTCGCTATCTTCTCTTTCTCTCTTTCTCTTATCCCCTTCTTTCTCTTTCTTTCTTCCTAAAACCCATATCATGTGATGTATATTTAAATTATATTTGAATGAGATGTTGATGTGTAAAAAAAAATGTTGTGGTCAAAATTGTTTTCGATCGAATGGTCATAAATAAAACCAGTTTTAAATTGTATAAATAAACGACTGTTCAGAGCATGGACTGTCATTCACATGTTTTAAATCTTTTCATTAACGAATTTATTGTTTTTTATTGGGTTTTTTTTTTTTTTATAAATCTGCAACGTATTCTTAACAAACGATATACATTTATTGCACCCATATACCGTATACTGAAAGGCAATTATGTCAGCACTGGCATTTTATATAGATTATTACATGACATTTTTATATCGCATTCCATATTAGCCAAAATTCGCTATATATCAGCCCTCGAGCCTGACGGTTCTCGGGCTGATATACAGCGACGGGGGGCTAATATGGGATGCGGTTTAAAAAATGCCATGTCATAATTTTTATATCATATACTTAAAGAAAAGATCAAAGAAACACTAAAAAAAAAATCATGTGATGAATGATTATTTTCAACAAAGAGCTCCGTGTCTACATACTCGTCACTAATAAACTTTCCCGTCAATTTGCGCCAGTTGTTTGTATACCAAGTTGACGTCGACGTAATTATTTGACGCCATACTCGGACATCGGAATTGAACGTCGCAAGTCGAATTCTACGTCAAAGTAGCTGATGATAAACGAAAAGGGGTGTGTAATAACAACCGAAGATTGCCAAAAAGGTGTGTGTAATATATAGATTATTGCATGGTATTTTTATATCGCATCCTATATTAGCCCGAGCCCACTGTATTCCAGCCTGAAAGCCGCCAAGCTCGAGGGCTGATAAACATAGACGAGGGCTTATATGGAATGCAATATAAAAATGCCATGTCAAGAATTTTATATCATAATTTTACTTATAGAAAATATCAAAGAAACAATAAAAACATCATGCGATGGATGATTATTGTTAACTAATCGCCCCGTGTCTATATACTTGTCTCATAAACTTTCCTGTTAATATTTGCGCCAGCTGTTGGTATACTAAGTTGACGTCGACGTAATCATTTGACGTCATACTCGGATATCGGAATTGAAGGACGCACACCTATTTCCTACCGCCGCTGTTAAATACTATCGAAGCTAATTGTTTAATTTATACAATTGTTTAATAATCTTAGAGCGCTAAGGAATAACCGCTTAATGATTTTACATAATATATAGTAGATAAAATAAATAAGGGCTAACTGTATCTCATTTTTGTGAACTTGACGGGTGTAAATTGTTGATATTTTGCAGATAGATGACATGCAACAAATTGATTGCAATCGACGTGGAATTCCAACCCAACCCTCTAAATTTGTGTTGGCGGACTAATGGTACAAGGCGATAATATAGTTACATGTAGTTTCGAAATTCAAGGAATACTTTTAATATTTTTGAATTCATCCAAGGAAGTCAACGGTGGTCGAAACAGTTTTTTCGGGATCATCTTTGTCAACTGCTGTGACAACGAATTCAGTTCCACTAAACGTCATGTGGACTTTCGCTCCACGTTCCATTCCTTTAGAAGTGTCTGGCATGTCGATAGTGAGTTTGCCCAAACGTGTGCAACCTTCATCTGTTATAAACTTTGGATTTTTAACATTTGAAGTGTAAATCAGAAAATCCATTCCCCGTTGATGAGGTTTCACTACTGTGTACGTTTTTTTTACTTGCGGTTCCCCAACATCAACCGTATCTCCCACGCGAACATGAATACTAAAGATGTCGGTACAAAGTTCTTCATCATTTTCTTTAATTTTTTTAGATTCTGGATGAATAAAGCAATTGAATTTTTCGGTCGTGCCAATTCCATATGTATATTTGCAAACTCGAGCTGAAATTGCCTTCGGTTGATGCCCAAACAAAACTGCCCCTTTTAAAACTGCCAATCCAGCATCTCGTGGTACAATAACTTTTTTATCTTTAAATGCATTTCTTATGGCCGCTTGTAACATAGGCGACTCTGCAAACCCTCCTACAAGTATGATTAAAGATACGTCTTTCACGCTTGAATGCCTGAAAAGTTCTTGCATATGATTTACTATTCTTTTGCAGCTATCATCAAAAAGTGTTTTGGTAAGATCTGCTTCCATTCGCAGTTTATCTCCGGTCCATTTAATACTATTCTTGTATTTTGGATTTGCGTTTACAGCTGTCCTAATGTCGCTACCTGGGTTTTTTTCTTTATAGGATTCTAACAATTTGATTGGAACTTTAAAAGTAACCATATCATTTTTTTCGGGTTCTATAGTCCTCTTCTTTACTTCGAAATCTCTTAACAGATCAAGGTAATCGAATTTGTGATCAAAACTGAAAGTATCAATGACATCGTTACCGACTATATCGGCTAAAAGACTTCTGAATGCGTCATCTACTTTGGTTCCACCCCAGTTACCACCATTAGCTTTGTGGAGTTCTTTCAGAGTTCCATTGTCTTGAACTTCATGGACAGTGATATCTATTGTTCCGCCTAAACGTATTTAAATAAAGTTTAATGTTCCTTGAAATAAATTATTTTAATAACTTGTTGAAAATTTATTTCTTGTAATGTGGGAAAAATGTTTATCTAAACATTCCACCGAGGCATTTTTATCCCTACCAATTTGGAAAATCCTTTTTTTATATTTAAAAGTAAACTTATTGAAAACTGGATTAAATCGGGAATTCTATACACGAGGGACTTATAATATGTTAAGATATTTCTCATATGGAATATTTCAATGATAAGATTTTAAATAAAAACAATATCTTGTGTAAATATTTTACTCTTAAGACAAAATTTTACAAATAATTAGTCCGCACAGAAATTATATATTTTAAGCTGTTTATTTCTGAACTCTTTCTGTAAAAAATTCTTAATCAGTTATATTATATTGTGTCTATATGTTATGCGAAAATCATTGTGCAAAAAACAAACAAGCAAACACACAGATCCCAAAAAGAAAGATTTTTTCGATATATGATACAAGAATGTAAATTACCTCCAGCATCAACAACCATATATTTTTCTCTGGATTTAAAGACCCCAAAAGTAGATTTACCACTGTCTTTTTGTACAGGTAGATGCATGCAATAAAGAGAAGCTACTTCCGGCTCAAGTGCAATTATCAACTTATCACCACAGATCCCAACCTAATATAATTTGATAAAAAAGATAAAGTGACATATGAATTTGTTGTTAAATAAAGAAAAACAATGTTCAGGAAGTAAGATTGTTTAAAAAAGTTTACCTTTTCTGCGGCCTCTCTCATGAATTGCTTTGATGGATCGTTCCAAATTGCGGGTACTGTTAAAACCCACGTTATATCAAACTCTTTTATGTCGGATAACTGATTTTGGCAAGTGTTCAACATGTGTTTTTTTAGATAGTCAATCACAGAAGAAAATACTTTCATGGCTTCCATTTTCTTCCCCTTGTCATCTTCTAGAAGAGTTTTCCTCGTCAAATCCTATTAAATTTAATTTCAATGTCAGCCTTTGAATGTATTCAAAACACATGAGATAAATGTGAGGAAATGTTATTTGAAGGAAAGTATGTTGAATCATTTTTATAACCATTATATGTTTAAAACATTGAACAATGCTGCCATCCTAAACATTGACGTGAATAGAATTTGTGATATATAATAAAAATATGTAACATTATTCTATGCTATCTAATGGCATGTCAAACGTTGCAATATTCGATCTTTTCCATTTGTATTGTATAAACTTTTATTTGTATTGTATCAGTTTTTATTTGTATTCATAACTTTTATTTAAATTCTATGACTTTTCATTTGCATGGTAAAATTTTCTTTTGTATTCTATAATTTTCCGTTTGTATTGTATAATTTTTCATTTCCTTTGAATAATTTTTCATTTGTATTGTCTAAATTCAATTTGTATTGTATAATTTTTCATTTGTATTGTATTTTAAGGACTTTTTATTTTGGTTTGTTACAAAGGATTTCATTGGTTTAATAGTATCCTTTATCGAACTGGGTAATGCTAAGGTGTCTGGAATCTGTATTAGCCTTTTTGACAGCTTAATTAGATACTAAAATATTTTTTTCGTAGACCAATTTTAGTAGGAGTTTCTCTTGTGAATTGTTTTTTGAACGATGTTTCATCTATTAGACAATATTAAGAAAATAACAAATGTCCGGTAACTTTTGTCTGTTATGGTGTCATTTTGCATTTACGTTGAGATTTGATTGGGTTATTATATGTACAATTAGATTAACAAGCAATGATTCAAATAACGACAATATTTGAATAGGAAAAGGTGATAAGATACTCCAAAGTTTAATCAATGAAATGAAATTATCACCCCCGTGTAAATATGTTCGCACATCATGTGCAGCATGCAGATTGCTATTTTATGGTTTCTATACATTTTCTTTACATCGTCGGAAACCCACGACTGGTCTATCAGTTTCCTTCGAAAATAATGTTTAATTTCATTCGAAAATAATTATGACCGATGACCTCTTGAAAAATATCTTTGTGTCTAATTAACCTGTCAAAAAGGCTAAGCGAGATTCCAGACACGTTAGCATTACCCAGTAATGATAAACTAATAAAATCCTTCGTAACAAACCAAAGTAAGCAATCCTTAACATACAATACAAATGAAAAATTATGCAATACAGATGAATTAGTTTACAATACAAATGAAATATTTTACAATACAAATAGAATTTATACAACACAAATGAAAAAATATACAATACAAATGAAATTTATACAATGCAAATGGAAAATTATAGAATACAAATGGAAATTAAACAATGCAAATGGAAAATGATAGAATTTAAATTAAAAATTGTACAATACAAATAAAATTTTATACAATACAAATGGAAAAAATCAAATATTGCAACTTTTGACATGCCATACTATCTTATCCTGGGTCTTGCACCCTTCAGTCAATCGTATTCAAGTGTTAGTGACTTGTTGCAAGTTTTTTAAATTCGAGAAATGAAGTTTATTCTTATTACAATACATTTATTTTATAAATATTATATTATAATTGATAAAAGAATTCAAAATGAGTCGCATTTTGAAGCTTTGCCAAAAAAGTAACACATGTCGGATCAAAAAACACACTCTTTAAATTTTGCTCAACTATTTAAAGTCCATATAGAGTCTTCTGCAATGTAATAGGGTTTATCATCTCTGGATAAACCAGGTTATTTTAAGCATATGTGTTAAGTCATTGTTGCAAGATCCATAACTCTTGTTAACTCATGGTTGCAAGATCCATAACTCTTGTTTAATACATCTATATGACTGGGCATGCGCAGTTGCTACTTCCTTTTCCTGCTCAACCCAAAGTTGATAGTGGCACAAATTTGTCGTAGAAAATATTATCCAGTGCATCCAAAGTTAAAGAGGTAAATTATGAATTTAAATTGAATATATTGATTTAAAAACATGAAAATATAACTTTTTGCTGTAAATGTAAGCATTATTAATTCAGTAAAAAAAAAAAAAAAAAAAAAAAAAAAAAAAAAAAAAAAAAT
>WFKH01011581.1:23053982-23066585 GCA_016163765.1 Magallana hongkongensis | reverse complement strand
TAAGATGAAATCAATGTATATAATTTAGTGTTTTATACATGTTTTGGTCAGTGGCTGTGGTAAAAACATACATTAGCTCTTTTTTTTAAAATAGAGGAAATCCTTAAATACGTGTAAAACTGGGGGAAAGGTATTTGACGGAACCCTGGATGTGTGCTAATGCACTCATCTCTATATGTTTTGCCAGTTTGGACCAAAATTTTAATATCTGTAATACAGTTTGATTGAGTATGTATTTTCAGTGACTGTTAAATTGTGTCTTTTTGGAATATTTAATTTCTTATTTTCAAAATTTTCCAAATAAAAACTTGTAAACTTTATATCAATAATAAGGTGGTATACATGTTATAGAGACTATCATGCAAAACCTAGATGGTCAACTACATGTATGTTTTTTGTAAACAAAATATATCACCCTAAATATATGTTTTAAAAAAGATACATGTAGTATGTAAACAGTGTAATTATTAAATAAATTTTCAAAGATATAAATTTTTTTTTCAATTGTGTGAATATTAAATGTAGTATTTCTATAGTTTAAGTTTATAAATAAATAAGACTCTTTTGATTTAATGATTGTCATTTGATTTCCTTAAATTTTAATCAAACATGGTGTATTTTGGTGCATCGCTCAATAAATTTTGAGGTCATGCTTTATTATGTTAAAAGTTGGCTGTTCAGTTTTTAAACCATTTAAGCTAAAGCTCACCGTAGGAATAGGAAAACAAACATGTACATGTAAATTTATAAGTTGTTTTAACTATTCAAATGAAAAAAAAGGTTTTGTTTGACACATATTTCTAAAAGACTGGATCTACCTTATAGTTAACAAACATGAAACAATGTCAAATGTTAAACACAATGTACAGACATGTAAGCAGTAGAATTAGTTCACTGCATTTCTTCACAAGTGCTTTACACACCTGAGTTTAGAGAAATTCTGACGACACATACTTCGATATAGAACAAATTCGATTCATTTCTATAAAATCGTTTCATATATACATTTAGAACCGTAAGATATTCCTACAAAGATAATGTTGACTATATTTTTAGCTCCTATTTTGTTTAATCTCTGTGTAAATGATTTCGAAATGAACATTCTAAAATCTGGATGTATAATACACAAATTATTATCGTTTGATTTGTTCCTGCTAATGTATGCAGATGACGTAGTACTTTTCTCTGAATCTTTTGAAGATACTTTTAAATGAACTGTCACAATATTGCAAAACTTGGAACTTGTGTATAAATGTTGAAAAATCAAACATTGTGGTTTTTAGAAATAAGGGAAAAAAGTTTATTGGCAATGATATATTAGAAATTGTGGAACAAATTACTTATTTGGGACTTATCTTTCAAAATAATACTAAATCTAAAAAGGCTGAAAAGCAATTACCTGACCAGGGCAGAAAGGGCAATAATTGCTTAAAGGAAAAATACTAGATGCACGCTACTTAACCATAAAACATTTTTATCGCTTTTTGGTGATATCATTAATTATTCATCAGATATTTGGGGTTCTCATAAAGGTAACAATGTTGAATAGATACATCTTGTTTTTTGTTAGCAAGCCCTTGGTGTGAAAAGTTCTACATTTGGTGCTGCTGTGTATGCAGAGTAAGGTAGATTACCCCTTATTACAAAAAACATTTTTGAAAAGATGTGTTATATAGTAATAATTGTATTATCCTCAGTGAGTCACGTAATTGAGCGCAGCAGCGGGGTTCTTTTCATGCCAGACTTCGGCCAGTGCAGACGTGTATTACAGAGATTAAAACAAAGAAGAAGTACAGGAGAGATAAATACATTTATTTCTTAAATATTGTGGAACCTTGGTGGTTCCAGGCCTGGATGGCTATTTTATAAGCCTTGGTGGCTCATAAGGATATATAAATATTATAAATCATGGAATTAAGCCTTGGTGGCTTTAAAAGCCTTGGTGGCAATGGGGTCGAGATGGCCATTCTTAAATTGGTGTTATATAGGCAGCCTTGGTGGCTCTTGGTTGGATCAAAAAGCGATAAATATAATGGTTTTCATGGTGAAAGTGTAAATTTATGAGGTGATTATGAAGTTTTCTGAAAACATTTGGTAAAATTAATATTTGCAATGGAGGGTTGAATGGCGGGAGTGCATAGATAACGCAACTTGCTGACCATCTCTTTGAGGTGTCGGGTTACAATGCTGTAGCGTATGTGTGTAATGATCTAGTTTCTGAGGAATGGTTGAGTGCAAAATTAATGATTTATAATGGAGGCTAATTGATCAACAGTAATTACTAACGCAACCTTTTTTAAACTATCTTTTTTAGAGCCTACTTATAATTGGACATGGTATTCTTGATCAGACATAAATCAAATCTTATTCATGTCTCTGTTTTGATGGATATTGTTTTTATATCAATTGAGTAGATATAATAATAAGAATAATATTGGTTTTGTACTTCTAGATGCCACCAGTCGTTTTAAAACGGCGACATAGCCTCAAAGGGAAGAATTTTTAATTCCCATTGTGAGAAAGATGAAAAATGGTCGGGAACGTATCAGTCAACTAGCGAGGGTCAAGAGTAACACTCTGACTGAGGAAATGTCGAAGGAAGAGTTGGTAGCGGCATTCAGAGAGATAACGGGCGAGGACGAGGTGGAGATGCTAGATATGGCCCACAAGGAGGCGTCTGAGACGAATGTAAGGAATTTATTGCATTACACAATTGTGTATGCAAATGAGGTCGGCCAGCCAGCTGCGCAGACTTTGCAGCGTTCGGTGAGTGGTTGTAGAGATAAGCTCAATGATTGTTGCAAGTAGCTGACCACCCGGTTTCGTAATTTGATCGCAATAACTTGTTATTAGTATTCCGGAAACGACTTCTGGTTCTTGGTTTTGATGTTAGGTGCAACCTGAAATGATTTAAGGAAATAGAAAGTAAAAATATTGATGTTTGTAACTTTGTTTGATAACTAGTCGCTAAATAAATTTAACTGAGGTACCTTGTTTTGTGGATTAGGAACAAGAAGAAGTTGTAGATGAAGGGCGGGAGGATGTGGCACCTGAACCAAAGAAAGCAAAGGTATCACTGCCGACGGCAACAACAACCCAAGGCACGGGAAAAGAAATCGAAGCAATAAAAGAAAAGGTGAGACTCTTGGCCAACCAAAACAGCCCGAGTGAAGCCCTGATTCTCTTGGATCACGACGAATTAGCAAAAAGGCAAGAACTGCAAAATGCAAAAGTTGATGATGCAGATATCTTTGAAGAGCTTTACAGACAGTCGTCAAGAAACCAGGGGAAGATTAATTTGATGACCCTTGTTTTAAGTGTTATGGGGGGTTAAGCATCAAATGTAGTGGAAAAAGCCCTTGTTAAATCGAGAAAAGAGCAGGAGGAGACTAAGGAATCACCAAAAGTGGAGAAGTCACCCTCCTCCCCTCTTCAGAGTTTGTACCCATCTTTTCCATCAATGCCATTAATGATGCCCTACCAACCCCAGGGGTATAACTATGGATACATGCCTAATCCAGTTTATCAGGGTTATAGGCCAAGACAAAGGGAGCTGTTCAACCAGGGTGGGTCAAAACCAATAGGCCCCTGTCTCTTTTGTGAATCTATGGGTCATCTCATCAAGGATTGTTTGAAGTTCAAAGCTATAAGCAAAACAAGTAGTTTGGATGGACATATAAATACCTCTTCAGAGTGAACAGCTATTACCACAGTTCATATTATGTTTGTGACAAATGTAATAATACAGTAATTGCTTGTATGTTCTCAAGGCACATTTGTAGACGGTTGTCTTCTTTGTAGTGATTATAATGAATGAAATGTCGTAATTGGAATAAAATATGTTAACTTAGTACTAGTATTAGACTTCATTTATCAGCTCAGAGAAACTAATTCCCTAGTGAACTTTGTTCACGTGAGCAGCTGAAGTGAGGTTTCTTTACCCTATATCACCTCATGTAGGTTTAATATCTCTCCATGATATTTACTTTGTAGGTGAATGATGCGTTTAATCCAGTTCTTCCAAATTGGGAAAGAGATGTACAATTTAATGTAGATTAGGAATTGGATAACATTCGAGTTAAACCTAAATAGGTAAAAAGAGGGGAAAGAAATCCTTCCTTGGCAGCTCAGAGAGAATTGGCAGAAATAGAGCTAAGGAATCCAGCACATTTTGTGTCAGGACAACTTCATGATTCTGCGATCCATTGGAATAGCATCTTAGAGAACTCTACATCGGATCAATCAACTTTAGTGTCCAACTGGTTAAAAAATGGAGTGGATATACTCCCTCTTTTCCGAAGGTTCAAAGGAAATTTTAAAGGGCGATCATTTGAATCGGATAAACCCCAAAAACAGTATTTTCAAAATTCGAGTCATTGTAAAAAAATTGTTCCTTTCATAAAATCCCAATTATTGGAGAAAGTTAAAAATGGTTCTTTGCGTGTGATTGGGAAATAAGGTCAATGTGAATTGCCCCACATTGTGATGCCATTAACTATTGAACCTTCAAAACCTCGTTTGTGTCATGATGAGCGATATTTGAACCTTTGGATTAAAGATAATCCATTTCATTCGGAAACATTGAAACACGCTCATCGTCTAATCCAAAGTAAGGATGAAATGTTTTGTTGTGATGAAAAATCAGGTTATGACCATGTTAGGCTGAATGATTACTCACAAACATACTTTTGGGTTCAATTTGCCGGTTTGGTATTTGTTCACACTACTCTGCCTTTTGGATGGAAGGCCTCACCTTTCATTTATCAAACAATAGGGATGCATGTTAAAAAAGAGATTCATTTATTAGTTTGCAGCGTTTTGCTGGCAAATGCATTTCCATGAACCTTGCAATTCCAGCTGCAAAGTTGTATACAAGGGAAGTTAATCTTGCCATCTCTAGATGTCAAAAAATAGTAAGACTATTGAGATAGATGAATTTTTTAGGGAAGAGCTTGAGCATTGGAGATTTTTAGATGAATGGGAGGGTTGTGTTAAATGGCGGTCAGAAAAACACAATCAGCTTTACTTGGCTACAGATGCTTCATCATATCGTTATGGGGTTACTGTTCTGTCAGGAAAATTGAAGGGTGTTGCCTTTAGTGATTTTTGGGAGGAAGGGAACAAAAGGCCCATACATTTAAAAGAATTAGAGGCATTACTGAAGGCTGTTCAGTCACTAGGATTGGAGATTAAGAACCATAGGTTAGATATTTTAACTGACAATAAAGCAGTTCTTTTTTCTTGGCAAAATCAGGGCAGTAGAAGTAGGGATCTGAATTGTATAATGAAGCAAATATTTCAGTATCTATTTGAACATAACATTGAGATGAATCTGGAATATGTTCCATCAAAAGAAAATCTGGCAGATGAACCATCCCGCTTAGTAGATGTTCAAGATACAATGTTAAGTAGGGAAACATGGGGAAAAGTTGAGGATATGTTTGGCCCTCATACAGTAGACTTGATGGCTTGTGATTCAAATGTTATGGGAGATATACAAGGTCAACCATTAAGTCATTTTACTCGATACCCTTCTCCAGGGAGTGCAGGAGTGAATATGTACGCTCAAGATATTCATTCTGAGGAAAAACCTTATGTTTTCCCCCATTTGCCCTTATTTTTCCTGTTTTAAAGTTTCCGAAAAAACAGGGTGTTAGGGTTTGCACTTTAATTGCACCAGAATTTCAACCCACCCCCATCTGGGAACCTCTCCTCCACAGATATTCACAAAGATCTGTATGTATTGGCCAAAGGGGTTCCAAAAATGTGTTGCGTGTTCCATCAAAAAGGGTTATTGCGTTAGTAGGGAGAGGTTAAAATGGGATTTATATGCACATCGTTTAAAATTTGCCTGATTTGTTTTCAGGAGGAGAAGGATATTGACCTTCCGGCAATAGATGATAGACTTAGAACACTTCATCATCAACAGCAGTCCAAACAGTCCATAAGGAAAAGAAATAGCTTAGAGCAAAAATTTGTGGGATTTCTTCAGGCACTTCCCCACTCCCCGTCAATTAGTGAGGCATCTCCAAAAGATGTTTGTAGATTTTTAGTATGGTGTGACATATCAGGGAAAACAAAACTCCATGATAATGATTGTTATTTTATTGGCCAGAATCAATGTAATCTTTGCAGTTGTAGAACTGTTCAATCTTCTGGTACTGTAGCTGTAATGGACACTCAGCTAGGACATATTTTCAGGAAATATGGTAAAGGGGACAATTTGAATGATATTCTTAGTCTTGGGAATCCTTTATTTTCTCTATTGGTAAAAGAGTATGTCACAGCTGTTTAAGAGGAACAAGCTAGAGCCAGGATTTTGCCAAAGCAAACAAAACCTATGTTTATAGGGAAAGTTAGGTCTATAGCTTCATTTATTGGCGACCAATTACAGTGTTCAGATTTACACTGTTCTTTAAGCGATATACTCTACTTCGTGATCAGACTATGTTCAAGCTTCAGTTTTTTTGCTGGTGATAGGGCGTCAGATATATCTAATATTTTGGTATAAGAAGTAAAGGAAATACCCTATAAATCTGGCTATGTCTTTAGTCATACATATAGTAAAACTTTGAGGGGTGGTGATGGGAAGAGCAACTTATTCATCATTAAACGATGTAAAGATTCTCTCATTTGCCCCTTATCTGCCTTGGAACAGTACTTCGTGGGGTCCTCAAAATTAGGACTTAACTTATCAACGGGATTTCTCTTTCGGTTAGTGACAGAGAGTGGGAGAATTTTAGATGCGCCGGTTGTATGAGAGGTTAAAGTTTTATCTTCAAATTTTGGGATTAGATGAGGGTGAAACGTCACATAGTTTACGTGTGGGATGCGCAATCACATTAGCAATGGGTGGGGAAAGAGTACAGGTAGATAGTATTATGTCTCATATAGGTTGGTCGGGAACAAAAATGGCAGATTATTACTCGAGAGCAACACAACTAAAGGATGCTTGTTCTACGGGAGAACAATTATCTTTACTAGTTTCAAACAATGAGGTAGAAAGCATTTTTAAGCAGTTCTGTGATTTTTCAAATTTCAGAAATCCAATATTGGAATGATGATGTACTCTAATCACTTAATGATAGTCTTGTGTTTGTGATGTTTGTTAAATCTAATAAACATTGATACAAAGTAATTAGCTATTGTTGATTTTATTTAGAAGTATTGGGAAGAGAGCTAGAGATACATAACTTAATGTTTTACATAAGGTATGTCCGAATTTTGTGGTCGATCCATTTTTGACCCATTACTTAATAGAGCTGCGGAGTGAAAAAATAAGTATAAGAACTGAGGATACGTAATTATCCTCAGTGACGTCACGTAATTGAGCACAGCAGCGGGGTTCTTTTCATGCCAGATTCGTAGGGATAGAGGATGGACTTAAAGTGAAGGTATAAGTGGGGTAATGCTGATATTTTCCCACCCACCCACCCCTATTCTGTATGAGATTCATTCTGTAGCATTTTTGACCAATTACTTATAACAGAGCTGCGGAGTGAAAAAATAAGTACAGGAACTAAGGATACGTAATTATCCAACAGTGTTATAAAGAAATGTACAATAACTGCGAAAACACGGACATAAAAACTGGGCTTCTGATGTAATGAAAATTTTAAATGAAATTGGGTTCAGTGAAGTTTGGTATAAACAATAAATTGATTGAGTTACTCTAAAAATGACAAATCAACGAATTGCAGACCTGGATAAACAATATGCTTTTTGGTTAAATAGAAAATTCGCAGAAATGTCAGTTTTATAAATATTTAGTTAATGGATTTCATCTTCAGTATTACCCAAGAAAATCAGTTCCTTTAAAATTCAACAGTGTATATCGAAAATTAGATTGTCTCCCCATCGTCTAGCCATCGAAACTGGAAGGTACAATAAAACACACAGAGCCAAAAGGAACTGTTTTCATGTAAAGCCTATGTTGAATATGAATTCCATCTTATCTTAGTGTGTCCAGTATATATTAAATACCGTAAAAAATATATTGAAAATTATTTTTATGAGAAAATAACTTTGGAATTATCTTTCAATATAATACCAGTACCAAGATTGAGTACTCCATCGATGTTCAAACTGCTGCAATTGTTTAATGTTGAATACTAAAGTTTGAGTTACATGTTTCAATATTTACATTTTTCATGATAATAAGAAAGAAAATCAAAATAAATATTTAGTGAACATTTACATTTAATTACTAAAACTTAAACGTGAGCTAAAATATTAAATTTGCCTGAGTTAACCTTATTAGTCTCCATTTCAAAACACCTTAAGTACAGTGGCGCAAGAGAAAGTCCACCATTTGCAGTTTTGTTTACACTTACGGCAGCCTTCTAGCGGTCATCTGGATTGGCAATCGTCCAAAATTCATGCTCTGCACGCCTTTTAAATGCGCATAAGAAATAAGTTCCTAAAAATATTAAACGTATTACAAGATTTTTATTCCATTTATTCAACTAAATTGTGTACAAAAAACCCAACTTTGCCTCCCTGGTTATTGACAACTCATTGCATAAGAATAAATTTGCTTAATCAAGAAATGGCGGATGAATACAATAAGGTGTAAAAATTCACTAAATATTTAGACTGGTTCGCTGTCATTGATTACGAGTGCGAGCGCCCTGAATTTCCTAGCGGCAGCGTTTGGAATCAAGGGCAGGCTATCCAGTCTACTAAATATCATATTAGTTTATCGCTTACATTTTAATTGGAGACCGTGCCCGATAGAAATCAAATTTGATATGTAAATTTATTTGTTATCGGGCACGGTCTTCAAAAAAAATGTAAGCGATAAACGTATATAGTGATTTTTGATGCAATAAATAAACACGATAATGCATTTGGTTTAGATAGCACGTGTTGTGGATTTGTTTGTAAACAACCATACCATAGGTAATCTTGTTTCAAACGGGAATTAAAATAAATAAAAGTATGTTTTATTATTATAATTAGGGACACACTGTAAATGTATTCAAATTATGAACCTGTGAAAAATGTTCAAAGACTTAAAGCAGAAAAAAAAATAATTTATTTTTGAACTTTGAAATTTCTTCGATTTTTGTAACCATGATGAGTTATTGTATAATTATAAACGCTTCACTACCTATTTTATAAGGAAATATACTGATTTTTGTTTTTAAAGCAGCACAAAACATAATTCATTTACTTTTTTATTCTAATATTATTTGATATACGACTATATTTATTAGTACAGATATTCAAATTATTGATATCATTCTATATAAAAGAAAATGTCAGCTCTACGCCTTTGTGGCCGTTCCGGCCTTTGATTCTTTTTTTTAACAGAAACATTATTTTTGATGTATGAATTTTTAACTTTCAACAGAAGAGGCGATCCATATAAAAAATCTTATAGTTACTTTCTCAGAAAGTATATAAATACACTCTTAAAATATTCATTTTTGGCAGTATACTTGGAACTAAATACTTATGCTCTTAACAGCTCAATGACCTATAATACTCAAACATGCTTTTTAATTCATATGTTGGGGGAAAATATTTGCGAGTTACATCATCTTAACTTTTAGGAATTTCGTTGGGTTTTTTTTTTAGAATTTGAGATAAATATTTGGAAAATCTCCAACGTCTACATCAGGCGTTCCCGTTCTAGATGTAAGACAATATGAAACAGACAAAACGTTGTTTTATGAAGGTCAATGCAAGAATATTTAAAGAAAAATACAAAAAATATTTGTTTCAAATGATACTATGTGTTCTGTGAATTTTAACACGTGTAAAAATGATGAAATGATGCACCACAGATTATAAAAAGGCTAAACTTTTAAACTAATTCCTCTTACTTGTGTCACTTTCTAAGAACTCTTGTTCAAAATTTGCAAATGATTTGCTTTCTAGGTTTAGTTTTGTGTGAAGTCAAATGTAATCTACATTGAATTAAACACAATCAAAAATATTCTGTACAATCTACTGTGCTTAGCTCAAATTTAGAATACATGTATATATTAAATACTGTACTGAAATTCTCAATCTATTTATCGTAATTCACTTATCAAATTAGTAAGAAATGTTATACTATTATAAACATATTTTATATTCATAACTTTTTGATATTGAGAATTCTTGAAAACCAGTGAAGTCAAATGCTTTTTCCGAATCTTGATTTTGTTGCATGAATTAAGGTAGTCCTATACTCGGCACTAAATGGGCTCAATCATTAAAAGCTTAGCTTTAAATGATAGATGTACATTCTAGCAATACATATACAAAAGAAAATATGTATGTTTACATGCTAGTTTGTTTGTTATCACCTCTCAGACGAGTGTACCCCTTGCGAAAATTACTGACAATGATATAATTTGCCAGACGTCCTTGTTCCTAAAATAATTACCAATCTTGAGGAAATTAGAACTGGACATACAAAATAGAGCATAAACATTTATTTAAGCCATATCTCATCAATAATTTTGCGCAAATTGTTGTAAGTAAGTACGCTTTATGGACCTGAGGTATCAACATAGAATACAAAAAATGCGATGCATGTATCGTGTTTGGTCATTTTTTACTATTTTATGGACTCAAACTTAAATTCATGGTGTTTATTCTATAGAATGACATCTTAGAAAAAAGATTTGGTAAAATAAATCATATGTTGACGGATTACTTTTCACGCTATAAGCTCTAAACTAAGTAGACCCTGACGAAAAAATCCGTAAAAATCACATTTTGCTACAGTTTTCTGCTTAGATCTGTCAACAATGTTAGATGTCATTTAAACATTAGTTAATTGACGATTGATTAAATTCAAAATAGCTTCTGTCTCTAAATTAAACTGGTTTTAGTAAAAAAAAATAAGAAAAGAAAAATTCGGGGGTGGGGGGGGGCATCAAAATAAAGAAGATATAAGCATACCTGAGATCCTGGTTAATCAGAAACTTTGTTTTTCATTTTACTTTAACAGAATCGAGTTTCTCAACATTAATCATTTCTATCTCTCATAGAATACATATATTACCGTTCTAATTGCTTATTATTGCCATTGTTTACAACAGCGATGTAGAGCAAAATCAAACCGGGTATCTAAAACGCTATGTAAAAGTCGAACTAATATTGTAAAATCCGTATTACGACGTAGTGCGATACTCGGACTACTTTAAAGAATCAAAATATGGAACCCGTGATATAGAGTGATTGTGCCATTTATTGACCAGATAAATGACCAAGTTATAACTAAAACAAAATACATACAGATAATAACAATCTCAAAATCTACACAAAAAAGCATGCTTACATGATACAATGAAAAACGCTTGTTTATAAAACATTTTATGAAACATAATATTTTATTTGTGAATCATTATCCGAAAAAAGTGCACGCAGGGGCATTTAAGAGCATTCATAACATAATATTTAAACTTACACATTGACCGTATTTCGAATAGTTCACGTTTCGAAATGAAATGGGAATGGCATGGAAGGGTTAAAACTAATAACTTACTGGTCCTTTAACATATACTAAGAAATTCAGGAATGCGTATCAATATATAAGACAGTTTACGCGAAACTGTATAAAATGACAAATTTATCAATAAATTAAGCCATCTTTTATCAATCATCAAATTAAAATGATAACTATTAGAATTATATCACGTTTTACTTGAATAAAACCAGACAATAAATACGATATACACCAAAATTATTGTTGACCAGTTTTGTTTTGTTTTTTAATCTGAATTTTCTAAAAGTTGAAAAACCCAATATTTTACATCGCAAAATAAGTAAAGAAATATATGGCGCTATTGTTTATATTTCAAGGGTTCAAGAAATGCTATAGTTTTCTGACAGTAATAAAAATGTTTATCTAAGTTATGTATAACTAACTTCTCAATTTGTTTTGATCACTTTAATCATATTTCAATCAGATGGAACATAAATTTCCCTTTTTACTTTAAGTTATCAATACCTTTTAAAATAATACAAATATGTAATACAACAATCGAAGAATTTTTTTCAAATTTATCATTTCATTATTGGTTATCTTTATGTGTCGTAATTGTTAAGTACGAGTGCTCTTAAACCCGGTTTTTTTCTGTTTTCACTCATCTGCTAAATACTTTCTAGAATTACATATCTAATCGTTCTGAGAATTAAACAATATGAGCGTTTAATAAATCTTGCCATGTATGTAATTTCATTCTACCTATAAAATTTTAGAAGGCAATGTGTCCTTCCAAAAGGAATTTGTTAAAAGATTAATTTCTCGGATTTTGTAGTCTGATCTAGTTTTTGCGTCAGTGTTAATATATCAAGGATAAATGTTAAAAAAAAGGGAGTGCCAGTCTACCAGTAAATGCAATAATAAAGAAAATAGCTGACTGAATTATTTTTGGCTGAATGGCCCATGATCGCTTAGAATGCCATGTATGGCATCCCTAAAAAATCTAATGACGAATCCTGGGAAATGTACAGATGTTTATAACTAACCTACTTTCAAACTAAGCATACGAACTGTGTGCTTATTTTGAAAGTAGCTTGGGGTAAGTGAATGTGGAGGCATACCAGGACAGGGGAGGGCAGGGGGTATGGCGATGGCCTGGATAGTGCATAGGAAACAAA
>WFKH01011581.1:23040857-23053882 GCA_016163765.1 Magallana hongkongensis | reverse complement strand
ATATATATATATATATATATATATATATATATATATATATATGTATTTTTTTTTCAATTTGAATAAATTTGAATAAATTGATTAAACATACATAATAAACATAGCATTGACTTTTATATGATTTTTTTTCTTTATAAATGATGTTGTATATGTAATTTAAATATTGTAAATTCCTATAGCCAATTCATGCTTATAAAATAAAGTTTGGTAAAAAATGATAAAAAAGACGAACAAAGCCAAATAATAGATAAATCAAGATTCGTTACTTTTTACTGTGTCCAACAAACCAACAAACTATTTGGAAGGTTACATGAAACAAAAAATCAAATCAGGCGACCGTTTCACTAACGTATTGTTGTAGATGTCTTTCAGGATGTTTAATTATTGACAACCATTTTATTTTTTCAACAAAACAGATTCGCTTTATTAAATAGATATTATAAGGTTAAGAGTAATGACAGCGATCAAAGTAGGTCTCAGTGCTTTATAATAGATTTTATCGAAATTTAAAGGGGCATGGTCACGATTTTGGTCAAATTCTATTTTTCTATTTTTATTACTTACAATGCTTTAGGAATGCATTTCTAATAATCAAATGAAATTCTAGAGTCAGTCGTTGAGTTATAAGCAAGATACAGGGCTCACAATTCTTTGTCATGTAAACAAGGCTCGTGCCCTGTTTTTGTTTACATAGGTTCAAAATACCAGTAAAAAATCTTTTTCAAGCTAATTTGTCTATCTTCTTATTCATGTTAAGCATAAATAAACAGTTCCTAACGTTTAACACATTCATTTTAGGTACAAAACTGAAATTTTAACTTCAACATTCAAAATGTAAACAAAAGCTATGTTTACATAGCAAAGAATTGTAAGCTCTGTAACTCGCTTATAACTCAACGAATGACACTCAAATTTTGGTTGTCTATTAAAAATGCCTTACTGAAGCATTGTAAACATTAAAATCGAAAAAATAATTTTTGACCAAAATCGTGACCGTGCCCCTTTAAGAAAAAGAAATACTTTTTCTTTTAAAGCCGCCTTTGAGAAAACTGCTTACACATTTTTTTTTTCGTAGTTTGTGTTTGTTTGTTTGTTCGTTTACTCTTTGAACTTAAATACTTTTATCATTTATCACATTGCCCTCTATATTATTGTATTGTATCTTATGTACGTACAATCAATAGCAAACAAATGCTAGTATATGGCAAAGCGTGAGAGAATATTCAAGTTAGTTAACTTATATTTAAAAAGAAATGCTCGAAAAGCAAGCTAATATTATTCAATCATGCACATCAAAACCATGTACATGTGTTTTGAATAATCATTGTAGAAAATTTAAAAACTGAATAAACTATATGAATATAAACATGCAAGTTTTCGATCAAAATCGTATCGCATTTAATTTCAAGATGATAACATGATTGCAAGTCACATGCAATTTTGACACGTCTTTTCCGAAGAAATGTGAGTCAAAATTTTTTAGTCTCGACGAATCTCGCTGAGATTAGTAGGTATAATGCCCATCTTTGTACTTCAAGCTACTGATAGAATGAAATATTCTCTTTAGCGAGGTGGACAGACAAAACCATCAATGAAGCATTTTTCCTACATCATGATGGCTTTGCCTGTCCACTTCTCTAGATAACACAATGTACATGTATCATCGGCGCTCTCCTGAAACTATGAACTTCACCATCAGCAACTGCATTATTTATTGGTAGATGGTACAATTAAACACGATCGTCAAATCGGCCTATTGTTTTTGTAGTATTTCAACATCCTTTAATTGCACAATTGTCTTTGTACATTGCCACGATCATCCGATTATAAAAGACAAAAACGTCTCTTTCCACCATTTGTTTACACTAGTTACATAGCGCTATACCTCCTCTAGTAGAGAAATAACTCGTGTAACGAACTATAACTGCAGGTAACGAAAATTCGGAATACCTCCGCAGAAAAAAAATTGCTATTTAAAGAATCGACCTCATTCTAGGAAGAGATTTTTGAGACAAACAGATCTAGACTCGCGGCTCAATGTATCACACCGGTAATTGTTTTCACTATATAACACTATAGAGGGAAAAAAATTCTTAAAAATCAGTTTGTATTTCTCATGACAAAATATTCGGAGGAAATGTTATTTGTTACCTATCTAATCAGCCAACACCATAAAAAGGGCACACGATACGGCATTTTCTCAAAATATCTAGCTTCAAACAGGTCTACCCTCAAAACCACGTGTTTTCTGTTTGTATGTAAACAGACTGCACACTCCCAAGGAAGCTGCTGCATGTGCCCTGAAAGAAGTAGTCCCTGTGAAAAAAGATCATCATCTAACAAAATACATGAAATATACTTCTCAGTGGTACAAAATTTTTTAAAACTGAGTAAAGGAAAATGTAAAAATGCAGTCAAGGAAAAAAATAATTCTGAAGTACTGGAACAACAATTGACTAAGTTCATTTTGATTGGTCGATTACCGGTGTGATACCTTGAAACATGTCATATGCATCGGTAACATTCGGACTAAGGATGCCAGTTTAATACTTTAATTTTAGCCCCAAAACAACATACTAATTCATTAATCACTAATTCATACTAAAAGAATAATATTTTCCTTCCCAGTCGCTTGAAATTTAGGCGTCTCCAGGAAGCTTTGCTATAAATTATTAACAAATTTAATACAGTTCTGTCTTTTCAAATGTTTTGGGTACGGTTTCGCATGTTTAACGACCAAAATCCGATCATTATAGCAATCTAATTTTTAACTTATCATGACAATGAATATATTGTGTAAACGTCGCTCACTGCAACACATAATGCTATATAAGTTGACATTCCCGACAGCTATTTGATATGACAGTATGTTTTTATGTTTTGTTTATTCTTGTTTTTGTTACTTTAATAATGTAATTTTTATTCTTGCCTTACCAACCAGAACGAACATTAACAATGTAGGAACAATCATGCCAATTACTGTTAAAGACAATATTACACTATTAAATGAATGAATTTAGTTTGCAAAAACTAGATGGTCAATTTTCATAAACTAGATATATGATTTTTGTTAACAAAATATATCACACTTAAAGATAGTATGTAAACAGTGTAATTTTTATGAAATTTCCAAAAATATGATTTTTTAAGGTTGTGTGAAAATAAAATGTATTATTTCTATAGTTGAAGTTAAAAATAAATAAGACTTTTTTGATTTAATGATTATCGTTTGATTTTCTTAAATTATTACCTGACATGATTAAGTACAGTGGCGCAAGAAAAAGTCCTCCATTTGCAGTTTTGTTTACACTTTTTTTTTACAGAAAGATTATCTTTAGTATATTGATATTTTACTTTCAACAGAAGAGGCGATCCATATAAAAAATCTTATAGTTACTTTCTCAGAAAGTAGGTAAATACACTCTTAAATTATTCATTTTTGGCAGTATACTTGGAACTAAATACTTATGCTCTTAACAGCTCAATGCCCTTTAATACTCAAATATTCTTTTTAATCACATTTTCGAGGAAAATATTCTTAAGTTACATCATCTTAACTTTTAGGAATTTCGTTGGTTTTTTTTTTAGAATTTGAGATAAATATTTAGAAAATCTCCAACGTCTACATCAGGCGTTCCCGTTCTACATGTAAGACAATATGAGACAGATAAAACGGTGTTTTTTATGAGGGTCAATGCAATGATATTAAAAGAAAAATACAAAAATATTAGTTTCAAATGGAACTATGTGTTCTGTGAATTTTAACACGTATAAAAATGATGAAATGGTGCAACATAGATTATAAAGAGGCTAAACTTTTAAACTTATTCCTCTTACTTGTGTCACTTTCTAAGAACTCTTGCTCAAAATTTGCAAATGATTTGCTTACTAGGTCTATTTTTATGTTAAGTCAAATGTAATCTACATTGAATAAAACATAATAAAAAATATTCTGTACAATCTACTGTGCTTAGCTCAACTTTAGAATACATGAAAATATATCAAATGCTGTTCTGAAATTCTCGGTCTTTCTTTTGTAATTCATTTATCAAGTTGGAAATGTTATAGTATTATAAATGTATTTTACATTCAGAAGTTTTAATATTCTTGAAATCTTGAAACCAGTGATGTTAAATGCTTTTTCAAAACTTAATTTTGTTGCATGAATCAAAGAATAACTAGATGCTGTCATTAGACAGTAATACCCGCACCAAGTGTTTGCCCCTAAATAACACTGTTTTGTACCAGTTTTAGTAAAAACGAAGGATACAAGCAATTTCCGGTAATTTTTAAAAATTAAAATTTTCATAAATTGAGATCTCATCCCATAATGATTTTCTTCTGTGTGCCAACATCATCGTGTGCACGTATTTAGGAAAGGGGTGGGAGTGAGGGGTCTAGACCCTCCTTCCCCCTTGAAAATTCATTTATATTACCGTAATAGTAAAATTACCAAAAATACACCTCGGACCCCAATTCCACCCCCCCACCCCCTCCCCCTGCAAACACAATTACATGTATTACTCTGACACCCCCCCCCCACACACACACTCCTCATGGATAAATAAACATCAGAATATTTTGATAACAACGAAAGCCTGCCTTTACATGTAGTTGCAACAAAGAAGATTTTAAACAGTGTAATTTAAATGACATAATTATATTGCACAATGATTTTCAATGTAAAACTGCCAGGACAGAAGATATAATTACTGATTTAAGGTGGCATAAGACACATGTCGATCTTTATGTGGATAAAAGTGCGTTATAATCAAAATGGTGATGTTTTAGAATTTTAAAATTTTACAGCCCCTATTATATCCCAAGATATGATGTGTCTATTCATTAAATCATAAGAGGAGTTCTGGGATGTAATTTTTTTTGGAGTGATAAACGTCAATCTTTTGCTATTATTTGACTCCCTGGATGAAATTAAAATTTTTAAAACCTTGTTGCACATCTATAGGACAGCCCCTATCATATCCCAAGATATGATGTGTCTATTCATTAAATCATAAGAGGAGTTCGGGGATCTAGGTTTTTTTAGGAGTGATAAACGTCAATTTTCTGTTACTATTTGACTCCCTGGATGAAATTTAAATTTTTAAAATCTTATTGCACATCTATAGGACAGCCCCAATCATATCCCAAGAGATGACGTAGCTACTCCAAAGTTGTAAGAGGAGTTCTGGGATTTTATTGTTGAAAATGTAGGAGGAGTTCGAGTAAGAAGGTTTTTTGTGAAAAAAAACGTCATTTTTAACCAATTATTTGCCCCCCCCCCCCCAGGACTACCAGAGAATTTTTGAAACCAAAACAACATGACACCCCCAATCAAACTCCAAGAGTTCAGTTTACTGGTTTATACGATGTAAGAGCAGTTTGATAATAGTAAAACGTGACAGACGGACGGACAGACGGACGGACGGACGGAACAGGGTAACAACAATATACCCGAACTTTCCTTAGAAAGTGCGGGTAAAAAATATGAAACCCGTGATATTGAGTAATTGTGTCATTTATTGACCAGATAAATGACCAAGACATAAACTAAAGCACATTGAATATATATTTATAAATATTATATTAACTGAACTTACAACTGGAATAAGTCTTATAATAAGCTTAGAATTGAGTGCTTATAATGATTACATAGTGTTTGCAGTTCAAAACGGTGGCGCTAATAAAAAAGCCACCTCTGTAACATATTACACAAGATTTTGTAGTGCCGACAACGGATTTTGGGGGTGGACAAAACAAAACAATATATATATTTATATTTATTTATTTTGTTGCAGTTTCAACAATTGGAAGATCGATCTCGATTGAATACCTAACCCAAACATAACAAATACAGATAATAATAATCTCAAAATCTGCACAGATAAACCTGCTTACATGATACAATGAAAAACTCTGCTATTTTATTTTAAAAACATTTTATGAAACATAATATTTATTTGTGAATCATCATCCGCAAAAAGTAGACGCAGGGGCATTCAAGAGCATTTATCACATGATCTTAAAACTTACACATTGACCAATCTTCGAATAATTATACCCGCACTTTCTAAAGAAAGTTGTTGTTACCCCGGTCCGTCCGTCCGTCCGTCCGTCTGTCACATTTTACTTTCTCAAACTGCTCTTACATCTTATAAACCAGCAAACTGAACTCTCTGAGTTTGATTTGGGTTGTCATGTTGTTTTGTAAAAAGGTTCATGAATTGGTAGTCCTGGGGGTCATATAAAATGTAAAAAATGACGTTTTTTCACAAAATACCTGGTTCCTTGAACTCCTCTTACTCTTTCAACAGTAGACAAATCATATCTTGGAATATGTTTTGAGGTGTCCTATAATTGCGCAATAAGGTTTCAGAAATTTAAATTTTGTCCTGGGAATCATTTAGCGGCTGAAAAATGACGTTTGTTTGTTTTGTTTTTTTTTTTTGTTTTTTTTTTTACAAAAAGTCTGGTTTAAAATACGTCAACATTTTTCGCAGTAGCGAATGGGGTGTCATTTTAATGTGTAATCAGGTTTGAGAATTTTTTTTTATAAAGGGGGTCGGTGAACAACAAAAAATGACGTTTTTCTGCAAAAAAAGTATGGTTCTCATAACTCCTTTTACACCTTATGCAGTAGCTACGTCATCTCTTGGGACATTATAGGGGATGGCTTATAGATGTGCACTAAGGTTTTAAAAATTTAAATTTTATCCAGGGAGTCAAATAGTAGCAGAACATTGACGTTTATCGCTCCTAAAAAAAACCTAGATCCCAGAACTCCTCTTATGATTTAATAAATAGACACATCATATCTTGGGCTAGATAGGGGCTGTCCTATAGATGTCCATAAGGTTTTAAAACTTTAAATTTTCTCCTGGTAGAATTAATGTTTATCCCTCCTCAAACTGTAAATAAAATGACGGGTTTTTTTCTTCAAATAAAAAACCTTACATTTACACTTTTCATAATTGTCAAATGATCTATTAAAATCAAAATATGATTTGGGGTCTAAATTTTTTTTAAAACTGGTAAAATATGTTTTTCTAAAAAAATATATTTACACTTTGCTTAATTCATAAATGATCTATTGAGATATGATTAGAAATCTTATTTTCTACCTGGGGATCAATAACTAATATTAAAGTTAAAATTATTAACAATAAATTGTTAAAATCCTCCACCCCCATCAAACCTGGTTCTAAAGATTCAGAGTCTTTTCTTAAATTTTTACACTAGCAAAATCATTTCTTGATTGGTATTCATCTCTAGATGCAGTACCTAAAGATTTTGGAAATTGCTTTTTAATCTTTAAGATAAACAAAATGTTATATATATTCGGGGCAATTGTAAAGTCTCCTTAACAAAGCAGGGTCATCATTGGGCTAAGAATTACTCACATGGGTCAAACACTATATACATATGAATAAGATAATATACTTTATTATTTCCAGTTCTAGAAAGTCAGGCTGTCTCCAATGGGGCAGAAGCAATACATCATTTGATGCACAATGACACAAAGAGCAAGAATGAATAGGTTTAGGAATGGGGAACTCAAAAGTTATGAAATATATATTATCATTTCCTTTTTCAGAGGAGGGGGGGGGGTGGTTTAAAGACAACTCCTTGGGGTCATGTACTTTATACCATTTGATGTAACATAAAACATTAGAAACAAGAATATATATGGTTAAGAGGTGGGGATCTCAACAGTTTTCAAGATATTTCGTATTTTCCTGTTTCATGGGGGTCAGAACAATCTCATAGGGTAATGGCCTACATAACATTTGATGCGTCATAAAACATTAGGAAAAAAAGACCCCATCCCCCTATTATAGCTCTTATAAACAAGATAAGTCGATCTCTACACTTATTTACATGTAATACACAAATTTAATACAAAACGTCACAGTGTCAATATTAGGTTAACTCAATAGCGTAAGTCTGACAAATGAAAAAAATAACTTTTGCAATGAAAATATGACAGAAACTGTACAAATGCAATTGGAAAGTTAACAATGATAAGCTTATTTAAATATTAAAAGATGATGATACAGTATGCTGGCAAAGGGAGATAACTTATTTAGAAAGTGAAAGTAATACATGTACTTATGTATACCGGTGTCTCATAATATTGTGCTACTACATGTATTATACTTACCTATGTTGGTCAACATCATAATGATTATTTAGATTATTAGAGCACATTATGAATTCCTTTAGCTGATCACCACAAAAGACACGTTTATGCATGTTAATTAATCCTATTCTGCAGTGAAAAGCATTGCGAAATGTGTCATTTATTTTGCACTGTTGTTAGTTGTTGCAACTACATGTACAGGCTCTCGTTTTTATCAAAATATTCTGATTTTTATTTATCTCCTGGGCAGTAGCAGCACATGCGCGGATTAAGTTTTTCCATTGGAAGTGGAATCAGAGTAATAATTTTAGTTGCAGGGTTGGGGTGGGGATTAGGGTTCATGGTTTTAATTTTTGTAATTTTACTATATGAATGAATTTTTCAAAGGGGGGTCTGGTCTTTTCTAAAAGTTACAAAAACCCAATGTTTTACATCGCAAAATAAATAAAGAAATATCTTGCGCTATTGTTTATATTTCAAGGGTTCAAGAAATGCTATAGTTTTCTGACAGTAATAAAAATGTTTATCCAAGTTATGAATTACTAACTTCTCAATTTGTTTATATGACTTTTGTCATTTTTTCAATCAGAGAGAACATAATTATTCGTTTATCATTTTAAGTTATTCGATATCTTTTATGTAATACATTAATCAGACAATTGTTTCAAATTTATCATTTTATTTTCCATTATCTTTTTATGACGTAATTGTTAAGTACGAGTGCTCTCACACACGGTTTTTCCTTTTTTCACTCATCTGCTAAATACTTTATAAAACTATATATCGTTCTGAGAATTAAACAATATGGGCGTGTAATAAATTCTTGCCATGTATGTAATTTCATTCGAACTGCGAAATTTTAGAAGGCAATGTGTCCTTTCGAAAAGAATTTCTCAATAGATACATTTCTCGGTTTTTGTAGTCTGATCTAGTTTTTGAACATTGCGTCTGTGTTAATATATCAAGGATAAATGTTATAAAAAGGGAGTGACAGGGCCAAAATTAAAAATACTTATGTTTCCCCTAACGCGACCGACCCAATTAAATCTCCCCGACTGAATTGTTTTTTTAACCACATTGAATAGAGATTTTTTTAAAAAGAAACCTAATTTTACCCAAACCCGTTTTTAGGAGACCCACATCTTTTTCGTTTTACAATCATTTTGTTAGCCTTGATCATCAACCCGGGCGAAATACTCGCTTTATGATCGGTAACTTCGCCGGAATTTCCTCCGAAAGAGAAGTTGAAGTCGCCCTGTATTCTGAGTTCAAGATCGTGTAAATTAACCCCAAAGACATTAAAATGATAATCATCTAATTCAAAAACGTTTCCACAGCCTCAGTTAACCACTGTTGTGATTAATAATTTGCGAGTGTCTCTTTTAATTGTTACAATGAATACGGGAGCTGCAACATATACCGTGGCAGTTTGTAGCGTACTGACAGTAGTACTGTGCATTGAAAATTACAGCCGATGTTTATTGCTTTTAGTGTTGATATTACAATTAGTTGGTAACTTGTAGTTATTTAACAACTTTGACAAATTAATGCTAAAATAATCATAAAACCATCTGTCTACAGTTATCTTAAATATTAAAAAGATCCTCTAAACAACGGTTGTAATTGGGTCAAATGGTTGGACTAATACCTCCAAAATACACAGAAGTACAAAGGCTGATTTTATTTGTCATTTAGCTAACACAAGTACATTTAATCTATAAAATGTATGAATACATCAAATAAATTAAATTTAATAGATTGGATAAGTTTTAAAAACTTTTAGAAGTTGTTTTATTTTTATTTACTTGCTTAAATTCTAATCCAATTTTAATTAAGGTTGAATCTGTGTATATCATCATTCCTGTAGGTTATGCTGTAGGTTATGCTGTATCAAGTAATGACAGTCTACCTAATTTCCCAAACTTCTCCCTACTTTTCTGTTAGAGGAAATAAGTCTCCCAAAATTAGGTTGATACCTGTGATATGAAAGACTATGTTGTGAAAAATTTAAACAGTTTCTTAAATAAGTCAAATTTCAAATAAACCGAAACAAAAGAGTTGGTTTTTGTAATGACTATAAATAAAGTGAAATTGGGTAAATTTACAAAAATCTTTACTATCTAAATATTGTTTTCTTCCCTGGCATTATGTTTTAAATTTGGGTTAATATTTCTTTGTATAGACACCCTTTTCCTTGTCAAAGAAGGATATTCTCTGCAAGTGTAGTGATTTTGTGTAAACTTGATATTGTAGAGTCATTTAATATGACTTCGCAAACATTTACATTTATTACATTACGTTAAGTTTATCAAATATTATTGTTTTAATATACTAAATTTAGACATTTTATAAACCAAATATTGAAAAATTAATTGATACATGTACTTTGAAGTATGTACATTATCATTAAAATGATATTTAAAAATAGGTTAACATGTACATCAACATACAAATGATATTGAATTTATTCATGCACATCTAGTCATTGAATCAAACATGTTTATATTTAAGATAAACAATATCAAATTGTGAATTCGATATTAAATTTGTTTTACATTGCATTAGTACAAGTATAACAATTTGTTTTACAACTGGTCATATTTCTTTTAGTTTTGTAATTAAATAAAGAATTGATTTTTTTAAAATTTTTAATTAATAATGTATTTTCAATTATGCCTTGGCCGAAAAAAAAATTCTTACCTACCTACCTACCCAACTTCAAAATTTAGGGTCGGGTTAGGAGAAACACAGATATTTTTAATAATGGCCCAGTCTACCAGTAAATGCAATAACAAAGAAAATAGCTGACTGAATTCTTTTTGGCTGAATGGGCCATGATCGCTTAGAATGCCATGTATGGCATCCCTAAAAAATCTAATGACGAATCCTGGGAACTACAGTATAAACTGTACAGATGTTTATAACTAACCTACCTTTAAAATAACCATACGGACCGTGTGCTCATTATGAAAGTAGCTTGGTGTAGATGAATGTGGAGGCATAACATGAAATGGAGTTTGGCGATGCCCTGGTAGGTGCATAGGAAACGAAGCTTCCCTCCCCCTCCAAAGTGCATTTTTACAATTACGATAGGCTTTTTCAATGAGTGATCAAATATACATATTTTTTCTCCCAATTTGAATAGATTTGTTAAACATACATAATAAATATAGCATTAACTTTTATATGATATTTTTTCTCAATAAATTACTAGTATGTTGTATATGTAGCTTAAATATTATAAATATCTATAGCCAATTCTTTTATTTAAAAAAAAATTGGTAAAAAATAATAAACAAAAGATGAACAAAAACAAATAATAGATAAGTCAAAATGTGTTACTTTTTACTGTGTCCAACAAACCAACTATCTAGAAGGTTTAATGAAACAAACAAAGAAAGAAATACTGTAAATTTATAATATTTGGCTGTGTTTTCTCTTAAGCGTTTTCGGCAGAAAGCTGCTTTCGCTAAATCAAGTACATCGCTAAATGCCATTCATATATGTATAAGAATAGGCACATTCAGAACTACGTTAATTCAAATCCACGCTAACTTGTTGAAAAATCATTTTTTCGCCAAATATCGTACACGCGAAATATAACACGTTTATAGTAATTGTAAATGTATCTACATGTAAGACTTTACCCACCTGTATCTTGGGAAAGAAGTTAAATTTTGGTGTTTTCTTTAGTGCAAATGAGTCTATCAGTGCTTTCACCGATATTTTTCTGTTTTAATAATATCTATTATTATTTTCAATATATTCGATCAGTGCTTACTATCTATTCAAGATATATGAATATAGTCAGGTACTCTTTACACAATTGCGCTGAAAAATATAGTTCCATTCATGATCAGCAGATACAACATTACAACAAATGTTTAGGATATCAATGTATATTTTATACGTGGAAGAAAACAAAGTTAACGTAAAATTATTTTTAAAAATCACCTTTTTCCAAGAAATATAAATGTGAAGTATTCATATTCCTACGCTATCCGCCACCCTCAGCCTTTTTCACGAAAATATAGGTCATTCTTCGATTGACAATTTTTTCACTAATGAATATTGCTGATATTATTACAATAATTATATCACTTTCATGATTTTTGTTCGTTAGTTATCACATAATCTCTTTAATCATTTATTGTGTATGAGTGTGTGTTTCTCTTTTCTTTTTTCTAATGACGGAATGGTTATGCAACACCTGCACCATATTTCTGATCGCACTCTTGTAAACTCTGTAAAAGGATGTGTGCACTGTTTGCTAATGACGCAAGACTGGTGGCAGTATTTGCTACGGACATGAAGAACTATATACGCCAGTTTTCTTAACAAGTTCCGTGATTTTAACTTTGATTTTAACTGTGATCGGCTAAGCACAGTAAAAATTCAAGTAATTTAAAAGTCGAATATCTTGGGTATGGGGTAACCAATATCTATTCTTGCTTAATTTTACTTTAAATTATTTATTTTTTAACCCAACAATGTGGAAGCCGGTGCTTCTGTGCTTCAATGGAGGCTACGCCACTATATAAAAACCAACTCCAATGAGACTACTAGTAAGCCGCCACGTGATAATATACACCTACTGTCGTACGCAAAAATATGCTGTAAAGATAATGATAAGGTAATATCAATCTGATTAAATTACAGGTCTCTGCAAAAACAATTGCAGAGATCTGTATTTTAATCAGATTGATGAAATATACAAATTAAAAAAAGACGACGTGTGAATTGTAAAGTGCAAAATTTAAATACTTGACTGGGTATACAAGTGTAGATGTTTAGTTAAACAATTAAAATAGCAATGAAGCCGAACCAACTTGTGGTACAGAGTTTGAGCCACTGGCTATAAATAAGCATGGCCTACCCCCCCCCC
>WFKH01011581.1:22993106-23010396 GCA_016163765.1 Magallana hongkongensis | reverse complement strand
CAGGCCTTCTGTGCTTGCACAATCGGAAGGCCTCGGGAACCAGGCTAAAACTGATATCACATCCTTTTTTATTAATGGCCTCTAGGTTGCTCCATTTCTTCAGTTCAAGAAAGACGCTTATCTTCGATGGATGCATCCGACAAAAATTACAGCGATCGATTTGAAGGTACATTATTAGTTGACGCTAGTGTACTAATTAAGACTTACCTCAGTGCTCTAGATGACCTTTTAAAGAGACTTGTAATTCGGTTGAAGAGATTTCCCAAAGAAAATACATTTACTCGTAGTCGATGTGATTGTATCGTTAAAAAAATAATGATGCATATGGCAGAGTTTTCTTCAATTATGTTTTTTCTCTTTATCGACTCATTGTTTTGAAATTAAAAACGACTTTATGGTTTTGTTTTTGAATATGATTTTTTTTTCAGACTGCGGATATGGCAGTTGCTCCTCTCACAATAACTCTAAAACGAGAAAACGTTGCCGACTTCACCAAACCATTTATGGACGTTGGAATCAGCAT
Organism: Magallana hongkongensis; assembly: GCA_016163765.1. NCBI lineage: Eukaryota > Metazoa > Mollusca > Bivalvia > Ostreida > Ostreidae > Magallana > Magallana hongkongensis. The sequence goes on along the minus strand of WFKH01011581.1, from coordinate 23,009,873 downwards.
AATGATCAAAAATAGAAAAACCTGGTGTATTTTCGTTTATGAAGCCGTTTTCTATTCAAATATGGATGTTTATTGTTCTTGCCTATGCGGCCGTGAGCGTCGGGTTATTCTTTGTGTGCAGGACATCCCTATGAATGGCGGAAATTAATTCAAGGTAGGATATTGAAATACGAAAATGAGTTTTCACTCGTTAACAGTTTCTGGTTCTCAGCAGGAGCTCTGATGCTAAAAGGCAGCGACGCATGCCCAAGGTATTAAGTGTACAACTACTTTAAAAATCAAGATGAGATATACATGTATACTGTTATTTATTATAATTATATTTACTCTTTAATCACACAGAATTGGAACCATTTTTCGTTATTTTATAGTTTTGGCCATTAAACAGACAATTCGTGCAATATTATAAACTCTTTTGTCATACAGCATTGGAGCCTGTAACGAAAAATTTTGACTTATTTTTGTAAATTTATTTTACGCAAGTTTTGTCCATACTCATCAAGAAGGGATTGGTAAACGAATTGACGAAAGTGCACTTGACGGCGAAAAATGGTTCCAACACTATGTGACGTCATACCTTACAATAACCTTCATACAGTACACTCCTAAAACACATGTAAAGATGATAAATTAAAAGCAAAGTATCATTTTCTTTAGGTGTATCACTTAAATGATTAATCACTTGTTCTTATTCAAATGATTTCATGCCATTCCTTAATATTTTCATCACTTTCTGGTAATATTTATTTTGTAGACATAAACGTAAAACCTATTAATTTTCTGTAATAAAATGTAACTTTCCAGATCTCTATCAGGGCGAGTTATCGGCACGGTGTGGTGGTTCTTTGTCCTAATCATAATTTCTACCTACACCGCTAACCTCGCCGCCTTCCTCACCATAGAACGCCTAGTAACGCCAATAGCGTCCGCAGACGATCTAGCCACACAGACAGAAATCAAGTACGGCACGGTGCGATCTGGGTCTACTCGTGAATTCTTTGAGGTATTGCTTTGTATTTGTTCGTTAACTTCCATATTATTATTTTTTTTAAACGCATAAAAACGAATACGTTGGTGTATTATTCATACTAAATGGAAAATAATTAACATTTAGCAATAATACAAAAATTGATTAAAATTACAAAAGAGTTTTTTTTTAACTTTACGATATAAGACTTTTCTCTGAAATGGTGTTAATAACCAAACATGAATTTTAATCCGCACAATCCGCACAAACCGCACAAGTACTACTTAAATATTAATCATATTCATCCAGATGCGAAACAACATCTTGATAAAAACAATTTAGATTTAATAATCAGATATGAGATTTCAAAAAACTTTATCAAAATAATTATTCTGTGATTATTTAACATTTTGTAAAAAAAAAAAAGCAAGTATTTTGAATATCCCGTTAGTAGAAACACAACTGCATTGTAGATGTCAAAGGTTCCAACATTCCGGAAAATGGGTGAATTTATGAAATTCAACGACCAATATTTTGTTAAAACAGTGGATGAAGGGATAAAAAGAGTTAGAAACTCGAAAGGAAAATACGCTTTCCTTTTGGAATCGACGTCAAACGAATACGCCAATAGCCGTGAGCCTTGTGATACCATGAACGTAGGAAGAAATCTCAACTCTAAGGGTTTCGGCATAGCGACATCACTCAATTCACCTCTGAGGTATTCTTCTTTATTATGGATATAACAATTTATACTCTTCAGTGTATGGGTTGTAGAAATGAAGAAGGTTCGTCGTCTTTAAATGCAATTGTGCCTGTTTATGATTCGGCACAACATAAAATCATATCAATGAAAAAAAAAAACATGCGTCACCTAAATCTAAAACCTAAATTTAGTATCATTTGATATAGAGGTAGAACAAAATATGTTACATGGATCCCGTATTACCTGGAGCACAATGTATATGAAATAATGCTCTTTGAGCTAAAAGTGTATATTGGTTAGCATTTCTTTCAGATACATATTACTCTGGCTTTATGGTCTAAAATGACGACATCTTCATTATGTACATGTATGCTTCAGTCTAATTCAATTTCTTTAAAGATTAAAACAATCTGCTTACCTGTAAGTTTTTTCTATACATTACTAGACACGAGCTGAATTTGGTTGTTCTGGAGTTAAAGGAGGACGGTACTCTACACAGACTTAAAAGGAGATGGTGGCAAGATAAGTCTCAATGTGCTCCTGACAACCAGGTCTGTTTATAAATATCTCAATATTACACTGATATTACATACAATTTACAGCATCAAAATACAGTAATACTTCATTACAAACAGTTATTCTATGCAAACAACCTAAACCATTTAAGTACAGTAATAGTACACGTACAAGCTACATCATCAAAAGTATAGTAATACTACTACCTCAAAAGAGCTACATCGTCAAAGTATAGTGTAATACCACATACAAGCTACATCATCAAAGTACAGTTTTACCACGACCACATACAAGCTACACCAGCAGTGTATAAAATACATCATACAAGCTACATCATCGAAGCACAATAATACAACTTCCATATACGAGCCAGTATTAATGTATAGAATAAAGTATATCTTAAGATGCAGACATTTTGATAAGCATCTAGCATTTGGTCATTCTGCAGCACCTTGATCAAATTTATATACCACCTTTTGTGTATAATAAATCATTTTGTTTTACAAGTTTTAAAGTTTTAAAATGCCTAATCGTTCGCTTAGGTGTTTGCGTAAAAAATCTTACTTCGTCTATTCGATTGACTATAATTTATAAAAGGAGGGTTAATTGGAAGTGAGAAAGGACGCACCATCTAGCTTCTTTAAAGTGCTCAATATCGTCATTGTGTCAAAAGAATGGTATAAAAGATTTTAAGTATCGTGTATCAGAGCAAAACATTTTTGTTTTCAATAGATTAATTTGAATGTTGGTGGGAAAGGCGTTAAGCAAACATTTTGTATAACAACTTATGTGTACTTATATTTAGGTGTAAAAAAATGCCAATTTATTTTGAACGTGTCATGTGACCTTGTATTTTTAACACAAATGCGCATGACCATAGGAAAAAACAGCATTCAAATTGATGTAAAAAAAAATTCATAGTTGTTTTGATTCATCGCAAAAATACGCAAAGTTTGTCTCGCTACTGTGTTTGTTTTAGCCTTTTATACGAGTATTAGTTTTTTGTAGTTTCATTATGATTCGATATTTTGATCATTATATTGTTGTGATAGGAGACATAAGGGAAGAGATCTCTATCACTCAGCGACGTCGCCGGAGTGTTCTTCATTCTGATTGACGGTCTGGTAATGGCCGTGCTGTTTGGTGCTTTTGAAGTAACGCTAAAAAGACTGCAGCTTGTTCCAAAGGTAACTATAACATATACTTGATTTTTAGCTTTTTTGACGTGTGCCACATGAGTAGTCTTGTAGCATGCATGCCTTTTTTGATATAAAAACATTGTGGTTTTCAGAACAATGTGTTTCATCTACTTACTACACGGTACTAACAATAAACTTTTCCATTCAGTTAATTGAGAGTTACTGGAAAGTCTGTAAAGATGGTTGAATAACAGATTTATGCCATTAAGTGAACATTGCTTTGGAAAAAAAAATAAACTTTTGATTTTTCTTTTAATTTTTAGCATATTTACACCATAAAAGACCGCGAATCATCCGAGGTCAAACTTCTCCAAACTCCTTCCGAACGAGAAAATGGCATCATTTCGGACTGCGGTATGAACAGTCAGGATTTCAATAACGACGAACTGCTGGACAATGAAATTGTAAGAGAAACAACAGAAAGGTTTATTTATTTACATTTAAAAAAAAAAACAAATGCAACAGTAACGTATTCGATCTATTCGTATTTTTAGAAACAGCAGGGATTTTCCGGATTTATTGGTTTTGAAGCATTTGGAGATGGGAATGCACATTCAGATGTATGAAGAACAGGGCTAGGGTTATCTTAAAAATCTATGCAATCTACTTAATAAACAAAAACTAAACGAGATTTGTTATTGCATTTATCAAGGATCAGACAGAAGTTCTAAAAATATTAGATAGTCCTCTCCTTGTTGTATACATAATATGTTACAATGCCATACAATTAACCTTTATAACAATTATAGTACATTTAGTGAAACAGAAATAAAATACTTGTTTTAAATACTGTAATACTGTGCATAACTAGAATAAAGTTGGATAAGAAAATTATGGAAATACATTTAAATTTTGTTAAATCTTCCACATTTCTGTATGAATGTGTGAACCTCTTTAAATATTTTCACATTTTCATCATAAGACAAAAATTTATCACCCAAAAGTATTAAATGCACATCAATTATATTAAAAAAGCTCAAAGATAAAAGATTATACATAAAGGAATGTCTTACTAATGAAGATTTTTTACACACATAAAACAAGTAATGCGCATCTTCTAAAATTCCACATATACACATTGGGTTTGCAATTATATTACATCGATGAAGATAAGAATTAAGAATACATGTACAATTGTGCCTTAGTGTTGCATGAATAATGTTTAAGAAAATTTTACCAAAGGAGAATTGCTAAGGAGGCTTTGTAAAATTGCTCTGTAGGGTTTTTCTTAAAAATACTAAATGAGGTAGCTTCGCTTGTAATAAGTTTGATTTCTTGAACAAACTGAGACATACTGTATACAGGGAAATATTCGCCCCCGTTTTATTTTCGTCCCTTTCGTCCTTGTTGTCAGCGGGCGAATTTAAGACTGGGCGAATTCCAATATCTCATAATATCTCTTTTTAAACACAACTGTGTCTGGGCGAATTGAAGACGGGGCGAAACTGTTTGCAAGTGAAGAAGGGCGAACATTACACGGGGCAAAAATAACCCTGTATACAGTATCACCACAACAATTACCAACGGCAAATATAGATAAAAAGTGTTTATGTAACACGTTTTTTTTTTTATGCAATACTCGTTTTATTTCAAATGACTATCATTTTTTTCACTGTATTTGATACTAGTATCTAGTGATTTATAGGTAAGGTCTTGTTTATACCAAACACATGATATAACAATAATAAAATGAAATGTTCCATATTTGCACTGTTAAATGGAGGTAAAAAAAAATATTGAATAAAATTTCCTATTTTTTTTCTAACATATTAATTAATATGCTTGCGAAGCTCATATCAGAACTCTTCTTTAATTATTGAATGCATACATGACATTGAGACAATATTTATCAAAATACTAGAAAAAGTGCAAGTTTACTTATTTAACATTGCTAATGAGAACATAATTGATATTGATTTTTTTTATTCTTTAAGTTCTGCAGTGTTATACTGTTAGAATATATGTAAATGCATAATTATTTCATAAACTCCACCACGCCGAATTTGATTCTACTAATTTCAGAGCGTTGAGAATGATTGCACTTTATCCTTATATTGTTTGTTCTAAATGTGTCCCCACCTGGTAAATTCCTTTCTGTTTGACACAAATGTAAACTTTACGATTCATATCGTCATCCATCCACATAAACTTAATGTAACCGAGCAGTTAAGACAGTTTCAAAATGGTGATTGTGAAATCGATTTATTGATATAATGATATAATATGTTTTACGGTGCTACCGTTGTGGCGAGCGTAGCAAGAATATTACACATACCTTGCATCAGTATCAACTTAGTGTTATTTAAGAAATGAACTCAATGTCTACCCAAGTTCTTCGAGTATAATCTGGATTGGGGCAGTTTACGCTTTATAATCAGCGAAGCGGATTATAAAAAAGCGTAAATTGCTCCAACCCAGGTTATACTCGTAGAACCTGGGTAGACATTGAGTTCATGCCTTATAATTTAATTTTCTGTAATTTACTGTACAAACTGTGTTTTACTTTTAAAAATGATATTAATCTATTCAAAATTCAAACGTAACGTCAAGCGGATTAGTACGTTTTTGACGTTGGTGCATTATGACGTGTATTGTGACGTGCAAACCAGGTTATACAAATTTACCTTAATTTTTCTATCCAATCAAATGCCATGTTACAACCAGAATTAAATTATTTAGTTATCAACGAACGTCAAAGAATTTTTGAGAGAGATAGAAAGAGAGAGAGAGAGAGAGAGATTATTATATAATATTTCTAAGTTTAAAAAAAATCTTACAAATTACATAGACTTGCTTCTCTAACATCATTATTTACTTTTGGAGAGAATTGATCAGTGTAAATTACAATTTGTGTTTAATTTGGTCAAAAGTGTTGACGATGAAAACAGTATTATTTTTTTTGTACCATATCTTTTTACTGGTTCATAATATTTTTATACCCCCCGCAAACGAAGTTTGGGGGGGGGGGTATATAGGAATCACCTTGTCCGTCAGTCTGTCCGTCCGTCCGTCCGTCCGTCTGTCTGTCTGTGCAAAATTCGTGTCCGGTCCATATCTTTCTTAGGAGAAACATTGGAAGTTCTTACTTCACACAAAGATTGCCTATGACCTAAGGGTGTGTCATAAACTTGACCCAAGGTCATTCGGGCAAGGTCAAGGTCACTGGCAGAAGAAGTGCAAAATTCGTGTCCGGTTCATATCTTTCTTATGGAGAAACATTGGAAGTTATTACTTCACACAAAGATTGCTTTTGACCTAAGGGTGTGTCATGACCTTGACCCAAGGTCATTCGGGCAAGGTCAAGGTCACTGGCAGAAAAAGGACAAAACTCGTGTCCGGTCCATATCTTTTTTATGGAGAAACATTGGACGTTCTTACTTCACACAAAGGTTGCTTATGACCTAAGGGTGTGTCTTGATTTTGACTCGAGGTTATTCAGGCGAGGTCAAGATCACTGGCAGAAAAACTGCAAAATTCGTGTCCATTCCATATCTTTCTTATGGAGAAACATTGAAAGTTCTTACTTCACAAAAAGATTGCTTTTAATCTAAGGGTCTGTCATGACCTTGACCCAAGGTCAATTGGGGAAGTTCAAGGTCATTGTTTCAAAAATGCTTAATTCCTGTCTGTGTCATGTCTTGTATTAATTGAAATCATTAGAAGCTAAAATTTAACACAAGGCTTGCTTGTGTCAGGCCACATAAAATTAATCTCTCTGAAAATGGCCTGCCCCGATGTATTTTTTTTGTTTTAAATGTGTTGAAAAAAAAATTTCGGAAAAAAATCGGGCTCGGTATACCAAAAATTCAAAATGTTTAAGGACTGCTTGACATGTGGATTATTGTTTGACTCCAGTCATGTTTGTAAACATGAGGATGGAATTGTCTTCATGCATTAACAGTTAAGTTGAAATAAAATGGAATTTAAAGAATAGAAATTGGTTTGTGTATTCATATCAGCATTAAAAGTTTAAAAATACAGCAGTTGTTATTTATAGAAAATGGACGGTGAGATAGATTCATCCATTATTTTCTATAATAGAAACAATACTTGAGTTATGATTTTTTCTTAGCGGGGGGTATCAATTGTGAGCTTGCTCACAGTACCTCTAGTTTAATTTGTTTATTTTTGCATTTTAATTACATACGTTATCCCTGCCCCCGGTCCGTGTTTGTAGGTGTGTAATTTCCCATTTTTAAATTTAATGGTTTGACTATATGCAATACCTGTATAAATTTTTAAACTTTTTTTTCTCTTTATCCTTTTTTATTTAGTTCAAAATGTCCTGTATTTGTATTTCCTCCCTTCTTATAGCGAGCGCAGCGAGCGGCGCGAAGCGCCGCTCGCGTAGCGAGCTCTAAGAACCAGTGTGCTCGTGAAAAAGAACGAGCTAAACCTACAGATTCATCAAACAAAATTTTTTGTCTCGGTCCCATAATGCTCTCTAATATTTTCACCCGTGGTGCTATGCCAAAAATGGCTGATATTTAACTCAAAATTAACAGTGCCTTGAGGTTTGAAGACACGTTTTGAGTATCACACAAGCTTTGGTAGACCCAAGAGATTTTTTACATGCTTCCATTCCATCGTATTGAGTTGAGATACGTAAACAAATGATTATGGAATTTATGACGTCACAGTGATCTCGCGCTATATTTCCCGCGATAAATTTAGAGGTGGATCAAACATATGTAATGCGTGTACTAGCTATTTCAGTATAGACTGCGATACCTGCCTCATTGACATATGATTTGTTTTTAATTTTTTTTTTGATAGAGAGATTATATATATACTAGCAAGAGCCACACTTTACTGTCATATCGATCCAATTTTAAGCTAATTTTGCATGCATGTACAGTAAGTATGAGTAGGGAGGAAATAAAAAAAAAATAGGACATTTTGAACTAAATAAAAAAAAATAAAGAGAAAAAATAAACAGTTAAAAACATTATGCAGATATTGCATATAGTCAAACCATTAAATTAGAAAATGGGAAATTACACACCTACAAACAGGGACCAGGGGCACGGATAACGTATGTAATTAGAATGCAAAAATAAACGAATTTTCAAAAAAAATTATGAACAGGGAAACAAAAGGAACGAAAAAAAATACTGTATTTATCGTTAACACTTTTGACCAAATTAAACAAAAATTATATTTTACAGACGGATCAATTCTCTCCAAAAGTAAAGAACGGTTTTAGGGAAGCAAGTCTATGTATTTTGTAAGAATTGATTTAAACTTAGAAATATTATATAATAATCTCTCTCTCTCTTTTTTCTCTCTCTCAAAAAATTATTAAACGCTCGTTGATAACTAAATAACACTAAGACGACAATGATGCAAGGTATGTGTAATTCTTGCTGCGCTCGCCACAACGGTAGCACCGTAAAACATATTACTTACTGTATATGCATGCAAAATTAGCTTAAAATTGGATCGATATGACAGTAAAGTATGGTTCTTGCTAGTATATATATAATCTCTCTATCAAAAAAAAAATGAAACAAATCATATGTCAATGAGGCAGGTATCGCAGTCTATACTGAAATAGCTAGTACACGCATTACAGATATTTGATCCACCTCTAAATTTATCGTGGGAAATATAGCACGAGATCACTGACGTCATACGTTAAAATCCATAATTATTTGTTTACGTATCTCAACTCAATACGATGGAATGGAAGCATGTAAAAAATCTCTTGGGTCTCAACAAAGCTTGTGCGGTACTCAAAACGTGCCTTCAAACCTCAAGGCACCGTAAATTACGAGTTAAGGGGGATATTAGTAGGCATCGATCTACATAATGATATATAGTATAAGAAAACCGACGAAATCAAGAAAGACGTTAGATATAAGTTACACTGCACCATAAAGACATGTATACGTTTCATGAAAAATAAATTACAATGCGTACTAGTAAAGAAAGTTAACCTTTGAATTTTAAAGACGCATTCAAAGAGTTGCAACTTTAGCTGCAAAAATACACTTAAGTGTTGACATTGCAATTTCTGATGTGTATGTCAAATACATGTATCACTGGCCCAGATAAATGTTACTAGTACTACATGTAAATTTTAGATAAAATCCTATTTCAAAAAAAAATTAACAATAAAGGGAGGGGGTCAAATATGGGCGGCGGAAAGGGTAAAAAAGACGTTAATGCAAAACTAACAACTTATTTTTAAAATCATGCTAAAATGTTGATTTTGTTTGAACCTGGTCTGTTTTGTTCTTTAGCATGTTTTTAAAATAAGTTGTTTGTTTTGCATTAACGTCTTTTTTTAACCCTTTCCGCCGCCCATAGTCAAGGCCCCTTCTGATGCAACTTCCTCGTATATCATTTATTCAGAAAGATTAATATACCATATGTAGAGTTGGCAACGCAATCGTGGTTCACAAATTAATACATTGTATGTAAGGTTTACTACCAATCTTTTAATGGTCTTTTAATGGTCTTAAAATCTAAACATAGTACATGTATATTTATTTGTACATTAATATCTTAAACAAAAGATGCCCGATCCAAGGTATCTGCCCTATGCATGATGAACTCGCTCTACACTTTCCGCCATGATGTTAATTAGTACGACCGCGTTCTTGCATGATTATCTCGTTCTGAGCATATTCGATCAAATTTCAAGAAAAGAATTGGTTCATATTGTTATTTGTTTTGAATAAACAAAAACCTTGGTATGTTTTGTTCTTAATAGAGCTCATCCGCCGTGATCAGGTTTGACGGGTGTTATTTAATATTGAACCTCACAGATTTTTTAAATACAAATATTATTGAAATGACAATACGAAAACATCGCAAACAATTGTATGTCTGCTTACAGAAATAGCAATATTTATGCAGAACTAGACAACATTGAGATGGTGACCATCTCAAAGGACCCCGCTTAAATAATGGACAAAAGGATGAAAAGAATTTCGGAGAATTTTGCTTTGACCTTGACCTATAACTTCGAAATTTTCCAGCAGGCATAGAACTTCAAATTAAATCTCATTACCCCTTACATACAGGCATTTTTGTTCGATCTGAGCAAGATTAAACAAATGGGAAATAATCTATGGTCTAAAACTGACTATGAGGAGCAATGTCACTGCACGCCGTTAACCAAAAAGTTCTGTTTAAGTAAAGTATTAGCCAAACTGGGTTAATTGGAGAGTATATATATGCTTTTAAAAAAGGATTTTTGTGTGATCTGATATGACCTTGAAGCTTGATCTACAAACATCATTCAAGGTTACTGCATACTCTTTGGTCAAAGGCACCATGTGGGTGAAGTGTAAACCAGATTGGAGCAAAGGGAGAGGAGATATGCTTTTTCATATATTTTTGCTATGACCTTCACATTTGACCTTGAAAAGGAGTTCAAGGACACTACACACCCGTTATTCAAAAGCTCTGTTTATGTGAATTATGTGAATTAAGTGAAAAGTGTATATGCTCAGAAAAAAGGAATTTTGCATAGTTCGATATGACCTAGACCCTTGACCTACAAACTTTATTCCAGGTCACTGCACATCCTTTGACCATAGACACTCTGTGAGTGAAGTATGAGCCAGATTGGACTAAAGAAAGAGAAAATGTGCCCCGGACAAGGATTTTTTTTATAATTTTGTTATGACCTTAACCTAACCCTAACCCTAACCCTAGGCACTCTGTGGGTGAAGTATGGGCCAAGGAGAGAGAAGATATGCTCCGGACAAGCGATTTCGGACGGACAGACGGACAGACTGATTACTATAGGTCGCCCGCAGAGCGGGGCCCTAATAAATTACAATGAATTAATTACTTAGTGAAACAACAATCCTGTGAAAGATTTAGCTGCAGGTCTGTAGCTCCCGGTCTGAAAAAAAAATTGGATGGACGACCTGGGAGCTACAGTGCCTCCCATAGTAAAACAAACCTGCAATTTACGGCGCACAAAAAACTGCGCTAGTTTTCGACTGATTAATCTCATTTTCGAATACGTTCTGTACAAATATTTAATACCAAAAAAAAAAATTCTTGGAAATTTTACTACAGATATCGTCACTTCACTTGCTTTTGATATTCTTTTAAACGCCATCGGCAGCCTCGCAAAGTGAAGTGGTGCAGTTTGTTTACATGTGAAAATGGCGACTCTCGATTTCGACGTGAATTAATATACTTTATTTTCCGAGATCGGTTTGCATATTTAAGAGAAAGTCTGAGGCAAGTGAAGTGACCATATCAGTAGTAAATTGCCTGAAGAATTTAATGGTACAAATTGTTTTCACAGAATTTATCTGAAAATAAGGTTAATCAGTCCAAAACTAGCGCAATTTTTTGTGCGCCGTAAAATGCAGTTTTTCACTATGGGAGGCATTGTAGCTCCGAGGTCGTCCATCCGACTTTTTTCTGACCGGGAGCTACAGACCTGCAGCTATGGTTGATTCAGCATCGACATTCTTTAAGGGACATGGTCACGATTCTGGTAAAATTCTTTTTTTCTGATTTTATTATTTACAGTGCTTTAGGAATGATCAAATGAAATTTGAGAGTCGGTCGACGAGTAATAAGCAAGATATGGAGCTCACATTTCTCTGTGATTTAAACATGGCTTGTGCCCTGTTTTTGTTTACATCGGTTCAATATACCAATAAAAATCTCTTTCAAGCTGAAAGGTCTATCTTCTTTTTCATTTAAAGCATAAATAGACACAGTTCCTGACCTTAAACATTCATTTTAGGTCTAAAACTGGTATTTTCACTTCAACATTCACAATGTTAACAAAAGCTTTCTTTACATTGCAAAGAATTGTAAGCTCTGTAACTTCCTTATAACTCAACGAATGACTCCGAAATATTGGTTGTCTATTAAAAATGCCTTACTGAAGCATTGTAAACATTAAAATCGTAAAGATAATTTTGACCAAAATCGTGACCATGCCCTTTTAAACCAAACGATGTGGGGATTCAGGATTGTCTTGGGGGAAGGTGGTTTGAACATTAACCCACATCTTCACCCCCTTAGAAATGGTCGACCCCATCCCCTAAAAAAACACGGAAAGCTTAAAATATCGTGAAGGAATAGGAAATGCCATTCAGTAATTCTATTATTGAGTACTAGTATTCAAAACTTATTCTAGTTCTTACCGAAATACAAAAAGAATCCATGATTCTCAGGCGTATTATCAAATACCTAGCTACAATGTTTCTAGCTGCAGGACAGTAGCTCACTGTCTGAAAAAAATTCGGATGGACGATATGGCAGCTACATTTTTTTACGTGTTTAAAAGTTGCACTTTATGGCGCACAAAACTTGCGCTAGTTTTAGACTAATTAATCTCATTCAAACACTATTCTATAGGAATATATAGTATCATTAAATTTTTGATAAATTTAAATGTACTTCCGATGCCGTCACTTTACTTGCAGATTATATACAACAAATATAAACACTTTTGTAAGTAAATTTCAATTTTGTTTTTAGTTTTTAGATGAGTCCAAAAACATGATAACATACTCACATAAAAAATCCTTTTTTTGTGAACTCTTTTTATTTTTAAGGTAATGATCCACACCCCGCTAAATTAATAAATTATGCACACAATTTCATATTTCTCAAACATGTATCTGAGGATATGTCCTTATCAAATTTTACATAGTTGGCTAATGCATCGGTATTATAAAAGCAAGGATCGTTGCTAAAAATAGAACCGATTGCGGAAAAGGGTGTTTTTTCTTCATACATGAAGAATGTCAGCCTAAGCCTGATATTTAACTTGCAGAAAATCAATTTTTGACTGAAATCCTATGTAAAATTACCGAATTTATATTTCAAAACAAATGATTTCATGTTACACTGGCTTAATAATTAATAATAGATAATTTGCCGACAAATGAGATAAAATAAAATCAATTTTTAAAGAGAATTTAAGCGCTTGTTAATTTATTTGTGTTCAAAAATCTTTCAAATATTAATATTTTTTACCCCTTAAAGCCCCTAATCAGTTGAACATAAACTTAACCCTAGTACCGGCCTTTTTATCATCACAATGGGCCTATTTTTGGAAAAAAATCGTTGAAATAATTTTTTGAAAAAAGTTCCGTAAAATCAAAACTAAAGATAATTTTTTTAAATCAAAATCTGTTTCAAAAAACTAGCTTCTTCGAATTATATAAGTGAGTGGGTGCATTTTCACCTATTCCAATCTAATGCCGAACATTCAAATTATGCTTTTGTGTAAAATGTTAGTAACCAAGCTTTTAATGATGGCGTATATGACTTCATTAACGATGCCTATATTCTTGAAAACGATGCCTACATGTATATTGCTATTTCTTTGACAATGTGATAATCAAATTCTTGATAATAATAAAGTTCATCAATTCTAATCAGGAATAAATGAAACAATACAAAAGTGCATGCACGTTTATTTGTAAATGTTAAACTAAAGTTGTCCGAGCCAATTAAGGTAAAGATATATTTGTCCGATGTATGGTGAACTCAACATAAACTGCCCAAGTACACATACATATATATTTAGTATATTGAATGAGGCTTCATTATACAATTAAAGTATACCATTGAGGGAGTCACCAAGATTCCAGTTCCCCTCAAGCAAGACTTGCTCTCGTGGAACTGGAATCTTGCTGACTCTCTCAATGGTATACTTTAACTGTTTTATTATACCGATACAAACAATAAATCAGAAAAAAAGTTCATTATAATTTTAATGTAACCAACAAGTAATAATAAAAAAAAAATCAAAACCGTTTCAACAACAATTTTCAATTGATAACAATCAATATAGAAACTCAGTTCAATGAATATCACAATTAATTCTTATCGTTTAAATAATTTGATTCGGTATCTGAGCTACTTTGTAAAGTTAAAGGTAACAATCTAAACCTGGAACTCGCCATTTTGTTTGTTACCTTTTGCTACTGTAAACTGGTTCCCCGACTAGTTTATTTGATAATCAATAATAATAATTTTATTCGGAATACTTCGAAACTTTTACTTAGATTAGAGGAAATTGCGAAGTGTTTCGAATAGGGGTGTATCAGTTCATCGAACTGACGCACCTTATTGCAGGGAATCAGTCTGTTTTGCAGGGAATTAGTCTGTTTACGGCGATTTTCAGGGATTCAGCGAAATTTATCGAATTACTCTTATACCGTAAAAACTAAGTAGAGGTATAAATAAATTTGTAGTTAATATAGAGTAGGTGCATGTAACCTAAGGAAAAAATTCTATTGAAACTGGAGTCAGTGTTTTGCATTGGTTGTACGATAAATACATAATTCACTATTTAAAAAAAATTAAGGGCTTTTGACACAGTTGGAGCTTTCATCATATTTTAGTACTACATAGTATTTACATTTTAACAATACTGAAAGAAATTTTTGTGATTTACCTTTGACTTCCTGAGCAGGGCACCTTTCACTCATCAAAAATGAAATAAAAATGGGAAAAAATGAAAGCCAATAAATTCATTTAATAAGTTTTAAATTTCAAAATATCCTGTTCACATATTTTGCGTGGAAGTTGGGGAAGAAATGAAATGCTACACATCTCTTATACAAATACACCTTTGCACTACATGTACATCGTGCATGTATATTTTCTGCATTATTCATAGCTCAATCTACTAAACAATATGAAACGTAAATCAAATTAATGAATACAAATAACCGAATAAAAATATCGATTGTTTGTTTAAATATGTCGTTTTAACGTGTATACGGCAAGTGCAGATATGAATAAGGTGTATAAAGCACGGTAAGAAAGTTTCTATGCATGCGAGAATCGATACCTATCAAAACTCTCTATTTTCTTAATTTCATATGAAGTTAATTAAATTTACACGACAAATTGTACAATTTAACATTACGGTCAGCACCGATATCCTCAGCAACAGAATTAGCAATCATTTTATGTTTACGCCAAAAGTTATGACTGCCCTTGGCTAGGCGTAGATTTTCTCTTAACTTTGGTCGGGCGCTAAGTTACGCCTTTTAGTGGAACGGACCTTAGTCCAAATATTTGACTCAAGTACGGATTTACGCCAGGCGCAAGGTTACGTCGGGCGAACGCCTTTTAGTGAAACGAGCCCCTGAAGTTTATTTGAATAGTTTAAGTCAATCATTGTATCATTATCCAAATCAACGCAATAAGTAATCCCTAAAACTGTAAAAGGCTCTTGTGGCCTTTAATATTATAATCCAGACAGAAGTTTTCAACTTGTATATTATTCTTTAATTGACCAATTTTTATACATACAGTCTTATCAAAGTTTGGCCTCAGACCCGAGAACTTTGCAAACTGGTCTACAAGAGATAAAGCAGATTTTAGTGAATGCTGTGTGCCATCTAAAGCAAATACAGTGTCATCTGCATATTGCAGCAGCTTAAACTCAGTATCATTAACAACTATTCCTTATTTAAAGTATCATTTCTAATCATATTTACCATAATTTCCGCACGTAGCAGAAAAAGATATAGGGAAATTGGATCTCCATGTCTACACCCATGTTTCATTGGAAAAAATTCTGAGAAAAACCATGTTGAATGACACATAGCCTTGCATTACAAAAAAGTATTCTAATCCATTTTATGAAGTTATCTCCAAAATAAAACATAGGTAATCACAGATTACAAAGCTCACCGAGACGAGGCATCACCTTTATGAGGTATCACCTTTATGAGACGACCTTTATCATAGTATATGCAAATCATAGTTAATGATCCTGGATACTCATGGATACTGTTTTGACACAATATTGTATATCATATGTTAAAAGATTGTATGATAATCATATGTTCATTTCATACGGTGTTATAAGATACAATGTTTATCAATACAATAATATAAAATATGATATTATATAAGACAATAATTTTCGTCATTTTCATTGGCTGAAGGTACATCACGTGACATTCGTCCTTTTCCAAAATCGACGCGAAAGCGCGTCCGTGGAATATGATATCGCACGACTCGGCAGTATCAACAAAAATAGGTATTGTAAAGACATTGTACCAACGGGAATTTTAAATACAGAATATTAAAAAACAATATTTTGCGAAAAATTCTTCTATATCATACCCTTTATCTATAATCACTAATTTTCATTATTTTAGATATTGATAGCATACTCTCCGTTAATGTAGTGCGTCATCAAGAAGCAGATGACGTCATAGTAAGCCGTGCAGCGAGATCGGCCTCTCGCTTCCTATATTCAGTACTGTACTGCAGTAGATTTTTAAAAAATGACGGCGTTGTAAATATGTCATAATTGTGTTAGCAGTAATTATTAAAATAGGAATAGCTTGAATTGGCAAATAATGCGTTGAGTATTTTAAAGGATAGCAGATTATTTTGACGTCATAATGTACAATTCC
>WFKH01011581.1:22964950-22975232 GCA_016163765.1 Magallana hongkongensis | reverse complement strand
AGAGAGAGAGAGAGAGAGAGAGAGAGAGAGAGAGAGAGAGAGAGAGAACTTAGCTGCCTAAGCAAATTACATCTTCACAATGTCAATGTTTTGTGATTACGGAACTCCACGCAGTTTATGTTGAGTTCAAGTCCGAAATATCTGACTTCTTCCTGGCTTTTTTAACGATTTTGATATTTTACATGCAAGGAAAGATAGACAGACATCTCGGCCCAAAGGCAGCTCGGCGTCTCCAGCTGGAAGCGCGGCGAATTTAAATGGATATATATTTAAACTCAATAATACAGATTAGAATATAATTTCACTGCACGTTTTGATAATCACACTGATAAACAATAGTGTTATTGACCTATTTTCTCGCAAGATTTCAAAAATGCACGAAATCAAAACAAATCTCAGCAGTTCGATAGAATGTGTTCAACAGCCTATTTATGGGATGTGAGGACCCATAAAAGCGATATTAGTGAGCAGTAAAATCATTGTTTTATTAATTGGTTGTGAGTGAAACATTTAAATTTGATTCAACTCGTAAATATTTAAAATCGAGCCGAGAATGCCGCCTCCAGTTGGAGGGGGCGAATTTCCAGTTTTCGTAATGGCGCCGTTCTGATGTTTTCCTGGCATGTATATCAAAATCGTCAAAAAAAAAAGTCAGGAAAATGTCAGATATTTTGGACTGGCATGTTAAATAACAAAATCGTTACAAAAGCCAGGAAAACGTAAGATATTTCGGACTAGACATGAAGATGAGCGAAGCAGGGTTTCATCAGATTTAAAAAGAGGTTCCGCGTTTTTTGTTTATTTTAATTTTTAGCACACTGAATAATTGATGTCGTTATAGTTGCAGCCGATTGTGCTAATTACAGTGCACTTATTTAGTATCGACATTTTTCTGGGTTGACCCTTGTCAGTGAAACTATGTACAAGCTATGCTGTAACATTTACGCTGATGAACAATTTTGACTGACTCTTCTCCAATCAGATTGTAGTAGGCGAAGTTAAGACATTCATCGCTCGTGACGAGAGAGAGAGAGAGAGAGAGAGAGAGAGCTGGGGAAGTAAATGTATCGATACAATTCAAACAATCATGTAAATACAGTCTTCAGGAAAACAATATATATACAGAATTTGTCAGTAAACGCATGTATATATGTATGCATGTATACTTATGTGTATAAATACTAAACAATTTAACGTGCAGAATAATTGCACAGATGACGGCATTTCTTTGATGCCGGCAAAGCCTCTAATGCGGTCGTACTGCGTGGGAGTTTCGGCGGCATGTCTTTGATGCCGGCGAAGCGACGGCCGTCTGGATTTAGTGAGCTGCTGACAAAAAACAAGACTGTCACCAAGTGGGAAAATCGACGGTATTTTGAAACGAGCTCTATAGTTTCACGAGTGTGAAACTATGATTAACAACTCGTAACCATAGTTAATAGTTAACAATTCTTCGTAAGTATAACGAATGTAAATTATAGTTCACAGATGTGAATCTATATTTATCAGCAAAAACTATTGTTAACGTTATTTGCAGACAGATATTAGATTATCATTCGTTAACTATAGTTTACAACCGTTAAATATAGTTTTACAGATGAAAACTATAGTTAACGAATCGTTAACTATAGTTTGCGGTTCGTAAACTATAGTTAACAGTCGATAAACCTAATTTATCAAATGTGAAACCATGTTTAGCTCATTTTTGTGAATTTGGCGTGCCATATATATCAGTAACAAAAATCGATATTCATAATTCAACACAATTAATATATATTTTTAAATGTACAAACACAGAAATGCATACATTTATATGTCATGAAAAATTAGAATTTTGCTGGTGTTGGTTTTCAATGTACACGGTGAATCATTCAAAGACCGGTTTATATTGGACTGACTTTAACAGGTCGAGACCACTAGATTTTGTGACGTCAGCATAAATTTGCATACTAAGTTAGCTATCTGTTTACTTTTATCCACAGACCAATCAGATGAATGCGTTGCAAGGCATTGTGGGCTACTACAAGTTTCAGCGTATACAGAGCGTAATGAAAATATATACCATTTTGAATTGTCCTTTAATTGGAAACTCATTTTTAATGATTTTTCAGAATTTATGAAATAAATATGGAAAATTATGTCTGTTATTTTATTTCTATGCTCACATTTAAAAAATATTGCAATGAGGCCGTATATCAACCTATTTAAATACCCCATTGTCAAAGTTCAAAAGAGAGGTACAATGTATGTCCAATTGAATTAGAAGCAGTGAGTACGTTTTTCACGTGATACCTTAGTAGAATGCGCTTTGAAATTTTCTTCAGGGACACTCATCAGAATGCTTAGCGTACAACATACTACATGCTACATAACTTGAGCTTCTGTATTTGTTTGTCTGTGCATTTCTATTACCGTGGCTATTTACATATGTTAAAAATGTACAGTTACCTGTATTTATTTCTGGTGTACAATGATTAAGTCACCAATAATTAAACAATTATGCATTTTGTACCTGTAGGCGTATGTTTGGCACACTTTTGATACTGACCGATATTTGAAGCAGCAATTGATAAACTAAATCAACAGTATTTTTCAATGTGAGCATGGAACATAGTCTATGATACGTAATCTTTCCTTTTTTACCTTTTAAATTAAAAAAACAAGTTGTACAATTTTTCCGAGAAGCAATAAAATATTGTGTATAAAACCGACAAAAACCACGTGTCTGTTGAATCGTAAACACGTAGTAGACCGTCATGCTTGGCGACTTATTCACTGGATTGAAGAATCTGGTTGACGTTAATATTGTCACATGTTAAATAATGCTATCCATATAAGGTAGTGTACCCGACCTGTTTAAATGCACTCAAAGTTTTTTAAACCGGTTATCTAGGCTGACATAGTATTGTGTCAATATACCGGGGTATACCGGCGTATATGGAGCAAACAGGTTCTTTGGGTTGTGAAATAAAGTAACATATCATTTATCTCCCAATGTCACTGGATTAGCTGACACAAATTACTACATGTATTTTTTCGAAACTAAATTTATCAAAATGCAAACTTATTTAAAACAACAGTTTTATTACTTGGTCTTTTACAATTTTACTATTACTATTTACGAAAATAGACAGTCTATATAAATTTGAAGCGAGTCTTTAAATTCATGATTTGTATATTAACTCACTGTAAAACAATCTAAGTTACAATTTGGTGTTCTTGGACTTGTTGTATCAACCGTCATTATCAACAATAGAGCTCTACTTTCACTTTTTCAATAAACTTCCAATATCTTTTAAAAAATGGTTGAGAGCACCGAGCTTTGAGCCTGGTAGAAAGACGACAGAATATTAGTGAATATAAATTGTATATATATGTACATTAGATTACTTACTTTGTACAGTTTAGCATGGGGAAAACATTGATTAAAGTAAGGAGTCCGATTTGGGTCAAATTTGTGGAGTTTTTATTGAACCGACACTGATTTGGACTTTAAATGATATTACTGCGTATGCTATTTATAAGAAACTTCTGATAAACGGTTTTCCCTTATTTTTCTTTAGTTGGTAATACCTACTATAATAAGTAATTCATATACACATGCACAGTCACGCATTCATTTACGAGAACATGTTTTTTTTGATTCTCTGAAGCTCTTGATGGAGCCTTCCAAATTGGAGAATTTAGCCGGTTTGAGTCCTGTAGGTCATAATTATAATGTACTAATAAAACGGGTGGTAAGTAAATAAAATATCCCAGCATGACGAGTCTCTCCGGACGCTACATGACCAAGCCGAATCTCGGTAAAATAAGAGACATCTCATTCCGATTTTCAATATTGGAGACAACTGATATCAGAGGAGATCGCCGTCATAAGAGACATCTCTTTTGAAAATCAAGGCGAAATTGTAGGGTTTTTTACCTAATGATTTCGCATAGATAATAAATGTTCAAAAATTACACATAACTGCAATAGTTACTTTATTAAGGAAATGACCAAAATGTGATTATTACCGATGTTTTAAAGGTAGACTTTCTCAGTGTGAGAGGTTCCTATTTATGTAGAGCAAACTTTTTAAAATGATTGTTCAAAGAGGCATATTATAGAATAAATTTTTTATGATAATATACAATTACAATCATCGTTACTCTCGATAATTATATTGCATAAAATATAGTGTCCGGATAGGTCTAAAATGGGAAAGGTCAACAGAGTGTTTTGATTTGAGCATATTTTATTGTATACATATATATAAGATACATATATAAATGGTTCGGACACAAGTTCTGACAACTTACTAGGTCTTTACCATTAAATAGAAAAATTATACAAAACTTACAACTGTTATTACATGATATAGAATTGTTATTACGATAAATGAAAATAAGTGATATATATGAGAATAAGAAACATGCACATAAACTATATTAAACAAATCTACCAGTTCCGTTGATATACAATTGAACTAATGAGAATAATTGCTTGTTAATATCAAGGGATAATGACTCATCGCCCCACAATAAAAGATGAGTATTGATTATATGAAAATGGTCTAGTTGTAGCAGATTAAGAAACAAATTTGTTGGAAGAACAATCTGTTGTTTGTTTTATTTTTCACCTTATTCACTCGCATTGTTACATGGAAAGGTAATTTGCAAGGGAGAGTAAATATGGATGCATAATATACACACTACAGTTTGACTTCAGATTTGCTTTTAAGTTATTTCATTTAATTTGCACATAATGTAACTGAAAAGCTTTATTATTGTTTTTCAATGAGATGTCAAAACTGTGTAAGTTTAATTGATTTGAATTGAGGTTTTATAAACTGAAAGAAAAAATAATTTTATATTATGCTGCAGTAGTTGAAAACTTCAAATGATATTTTGCAATTATTCTTATCAGTTATTTCTAGGTGTTAAGGATGCTATAATCAAACAATTAATTAACGCTAATCCATTACTTAATGAAAGTTTATCACTTTTATATTAGGCTATATTTATTTAGAAGATTGTGAACTGACGTGACTGAGAACTACACGACCCGGTTAAGGGGGATGTGCGTCCATCTTCTATATTTGAGAATAAAAATGAAAACATTTCTATAACTGGCTTGTTTCTGACCAAAACTGTTGACAAAAGATGAAAAAGCAATAAATATAACGTTCTACATGTTGTTTTTATGCAAAGTACGCACACAAGAGCAGAACAATGTCTTTTCAATTACTTAGAACAGATGTAGAACTGTGCAGCTGCAGACTTATCTTAAAGATTTAAAAGTTTGAGAAAAATTTTGGAAGTCGTCGGTCATATAACACATAAAGGCTGTGCAGACAAATTATCATACCCTGCTAATGCGCGGTACTCAATTTGCCTGCACAGCCTTGGTGTGTTATAGGACCGACGACATCCAAAACATAAGCATTTAATGCTTAAACAAAGACAGGACCCTAAACGGATCATGGCATAAGTCTATGAACAGCTGATAGTCTGTTTCATATTGACTATTCTTGTAAAAATGCACGTGGTTCTTGAAATATGATTATGGAAGCTCATTTAACACTTATTTACTTATTGTCTTTGTCAAATTTTTCAAGTTTATTCATATTTCATAATGATTCCTCAAAAATACATGAAAACATCAGACCTATTTCAATCATTTTGGCTGTAAAATCGAATTTATTTCATATAGCTTTGTAAGGAAATTTCTCTCCTGTTGTCCTTGTGACGTCACTTCCACTGAACTTGACTGAAGCCTGAAGCCTTGTTATCTCCTAATTCTATTGTCTTGATTGGATTTCTTAAAGGTAAAAATAGCCACTTTAAAGCGACGTAACGTATTTATTCATCAACATGAGTTTCACATGAGTTGGGCTGAAGGTACCCTTTAACATTCATAAATTAATAATAAGAATATATCTATGATTGTATTAACTACTTATGATTTTGTACATCTACAATTTTAAAGTTAAAACCATAAAAAATATCACTACTTATTTACTTTTAATAAGTAAAAACATAAAACAAATGATCAGAATATGTCAGCCTAAAAAGAGAACTGAAAATTTGGGTTTTAAGAGACACAAATTAAAATGAAGATGTTTTCTTTATCTTATCGTATGGTTAACTGCTGTCCTACTTCTATTGTTACCAGCAAATTATGGCGCTCTGTCAATGAATTGAACTGTTGGTTGTCAAATTCAGTTGAAGATCGGCACCATTGATCGTTTTGTCATTTGCATTGAAATCTCGCAATTGCTCGTATATTTTGTGTAATTCGTTTCAACTGTGATTTATTACCTAATAATTATACCATATATATTATAAGTAAAGCAATGACTGTACAGCCATTCATTTTCTGTGCTTCTTTCAAGATACCGTAACTGCCGTGTGATCAACAAAAGTCACGTGATCAATTTCCTGTCTCCCTTTAAACGATGGCTACTCAGTAAGAAACCCCAAAATTATTGACCAGTTACAAGAAAGTGGTTCATAGAATTCAGAGGCAGTTACATTTCTGAGTTGTCTTGGAAATTTATTCACTGCTGATAGTATTCAACTCATTTTAGAAAACCAAGCAGGTTTGCGTAGAGGTCTTAGTACTAAAGATCCTATTTATTTTTACTGTACTCTCTTAAAGTGCATTTCACGTTTTATTGCATGCGGATGATACCATTTTATTGTCTTAGATCCAGAAGATTTTCAATATTTAGTCAATGTTTTTTCTAGATATTATGAATCTTATGGCATCTTAAGGTTAAGAGTAAAAAAAAAGATATGAAGTTGTAATACTTGGTTGAGGTAAAAACAATAGCTATTTACTTTTGAAGGTTCTCAAATAGAGGTATATACCTAGGTGTTACATTTTGTAAAAGCAATTCTTTTCATCAAAATATCAAATAATTAATTGACAAAGGTACAAAAACAACGGATAGTGCTATTGGAAAGTGCAGAATCCATGATTTAGCAATTGACTAGTTAATAGACATGTTTGCTAAAATTATAGAACCAATACAATTTCATGGATGTGAAGACTGGGGTTTTCATAACACAATTCTTATAGAAAAACTACATTTAAATTTTGTAAACATTTATTGAACTTGAGAGCCTCAACAGCAAACTCTATGGTATATGAGGAACTTGGACGATACCTTTGATAATTGATGTCAAAGTCAAAATGATAACCTTCTGGGGTCAATTACTTAATTGCCAGTACTCAAAATTGTCAGCAAAAGTTTTATTTTAGTAAAAAAAATTAAGAGCCCATGGTGTGAAGCCATTTAGAAAAAATTTAAACCAATGTGGGTTGACATATATATAGTATGAAAACTCAATAAAT
Source organism: Magallana hongkongensis (assembly GCA_016163765.1). Lineage (NCBI taxonomy): Eukaryota > Metazoa > Mollusca > Bivalvia > Ostreida > Ostreidae > Magallana > Magallana hongkongensis. The sequence goes on along the minus strand of WFKH01011581.1, from coordinate 22,967,893 downwards.
ATACCCTGGTTATAAACTAAGGAGTACAATATTTTATTAGACAAATTTAAGCAATCATTGTATAGCGAAGTTCAAAATTCTTCAAAAGGTTTAGATTATAGGCTTTTAAAAAATCACTGATTTTGAGAGATATTAGTTGATTTTGCCAACACAACTATGTAAGAAATATTGTGTTTTTAGAACGGGTACTGATAAATTACCTATTGAAACCGGTAGATGGTTTAATATTTCTAGAGATAATAGAATTTGTGAATAATGTGTTTGTTGAAATAAGGGATGGATTTCACTATCTTAATTATTTTCAAATGTACTGATATATGTAATTATATCAAATTCAAGGTTTATGTATTTACCAAAATATTTCATATGAAATCCAAATGTTGTAAAATCTGAAACACTGTTCAATGTTACAAACAAAAACCAATTATCAATATGTGTAAACTGCTAGATACTATATTTGAGAGAGTTACCGGTAGCTCTCTTGGTTAACTTGTATCAATTATATGTTTTTCGTTAATCATGCTTGTACCAATAATTTTCATCTATCATATTATAGTTTGTACAAACAGTACATAAGTATTTCCCTAGTTACGAGAATAAAAGTTATTTGTCATTGATTTAGGAGATTGGAATTATTGGTTCTAAAGATCTAGAGGCGAGGGCGGAGTTTGATGTACTACATGTACTACAGCATACAACGGCAAGCTCAAGAAGCATTATTAAGCAACCCCCTTATACTATTATAATCAATTTTCAATTTTATTCTTTACTCTTTATTTAAGATTATAAATAAAGTAGAGAGACATATCGGCTTGTACTTTATTTATCTACTATAGACTTTAACTTGTGTACGCAATTGATCGAGTTAGATGAAGAGAATCTGAAAAAAGGATATAAATAATGTAAAATAAAACAATTGCCTTTCTACTAGCCTTTTTTTTTCTTCCAAAGATCATTACGATTGACTTTACAGTCGGAGATCATGAAAGATAGTATTTCCTTCCCTGTATGGATGGTCCACCCTCTCCCCAAATATGGTTTGAAATAGTAAATTTTTGCGTGGGTATTTGGAATATTTTCTCCTTTTTCGACCGCTTTTTTGTCATATAGCAAGATCCAACTTATCAAACTAAATTATTTTCATCATCATCTACATCTTAACTTAAAATATTCCTTAGTTACCGTCGACCTATACCGGTACTTGGTATCTTAAAGGGGGGCATGGTCATGAGTTTGGTCAAATTTTCCTATTTTTATATTTTTTTACAATGCATTAGTAAGGCATTTCTATTCATCAATCAAAATTTGAGAGTCAGTGGTACATTTGTAAACAAGATACAGAACTCTAATTCTTTGTTATGTAAACAGGGCTCGTGCCATGTTTTGTATACTTTGGTTTAATATACCTTAAGAAGTTCTTTTTAAAGCTGATTTTTCTATCTGCTGATTAGCTTTGAACATAAATAACAATTCCTTGCATTTGTTACATTCATTTTATGTCTAAACCTGGAAAATTCAAAATGTAAACAAAAACATGACTTGAGCTTTATTTACATAACAAAGATTTGTGAGCTCTGTATCCCATTTAAATTTGACAAAAAACACTCAAATTCTGATGAGTTACTAAAACACTTTACATGTAAACATTAAATTCGGAATTATGATCAAAATCGTGATCATGCCCTCTTTAGAAAGTGTCTGTAGTATTTGTATTCGGGTTCGGGATTTACTTCGGGATCGAGATTGTAATTATTGTGTAGTTGAACTTTCTAGATAAACATGGTTTTTAGTTCCCACGTGTTCTGGTGATTTTATTCCCGTATTTACCAAGATATTACAGTGGCGACGAGGTGGAGCATTTCTGCTTATTTCGGATCAAGAGGAAACTTGAATCATAAGGAAATGACGAATATCGGAAAGCTTGGTGAATTTCAGGAGGGAAAGGAATCCTTTGTAAACTATGCGGAAAGGATGGAACAGTTTTTCGTCGCGAACGAGGTAAAAGATGAAAAGAAAGTGGCGGTGCTTTTATCAGTGATTGGACCCGCAACCTATGGAATTCTTAAGAACTTGTTACAGCCAAAACTGCCGAAAAACACTTCGTTTGAGAACATTGTTGGTGCTTTGAAAAACTACTATATGCCAAAACCGCTAGTCATCTCTTAAAGATTTAAATTTAATAAAAGAAACCAGAAGGAAGGCGAAACAGTAAATGAGTACGTATGTGAACTAAAAAAACTTTCGGCAGACTGTGAATTTGTTGACTTTCTTAAGGAGGCGCTGAGGGATCGGTTGGTTTGCGGACTCAAATCAGAGGCCATACAGAAGAAGCTGTTGTCTGAAGCGAAGTTAGATTTCGATGGAGCGGTCAGAATAGCCACAGCAATGGAAATTGCCGATAAGGATACTCAATCATTCGCAGGAAATACAGAGTCGGTTCACTTCATGAACTCAAAACCAGGACAGAGAGGAAAACCTACATCAGCAGGACCTAAGAAGCCAGGATATCGCGGTGGAGAGAAGCACTATTTGGATGCTGGTAAATACAGAAAATCTATAAAATGCTTCAAATGTGGGAAACCTGGACACATAGCTAAACACTGTAAAGTCCGGGGAAAAGTTCATCCGAAACAAGATATGACTACCCACTATATACAGGACAGTGAAGATTCTCTCGATGAGGAGGAGGACCTGTCAATTTATTCTGTACACAGTACAAGCGAGGTCGACAAAGACAAGAGCTACTCAATTGGACTATGTATTAATGGATCGACAGTGCAATTTCAGTTAGATACAGGGAGTGCTCGTACAATCGTGAATGAACACACTTATCAGAAAATGCTTACCGGCTGTAAGCTAAAGAAACCGACAATAGTGCTAAGATCGTACACGAAGGAGATCATTCCCATTCTTGGTGAATGCAAGGTGACTGTTGTATATGGA
>WFKH01011581.1:22939402-22951664 GCA_016163765.1 Magallana hongkongensis | reverse complement strand
CTTAAATGCTGAATCTGAGCCATAGGTTTCGGATGCTGGAGGATATAAAGGTTTTAAGAGTTGGTTAAAGTTTTTGGTGCAGGTGCTTTCTGACGATTATATCTTGTTATTACTGGTCCTAACTTCAACAAACTTGCATGGATAATGTGTGTTAAAATACTGATGTGATGCACTTGAAAGGCTTGAATGCTGAATCTGAGCCATAGGTTTTGGATGCTGGGTAAGGTTAAGTTTTTTGGGACAGGTCACATGTTTTATAGATAATAGCTTTCATAGTTGATTTAACTATAATATAAATGAATCACCGAGGTAGCTTCAGAGGCAAAGCCTGATCTCTATTATCTAGGATGCTAAAAAAATATCCTACCTCACTTAAATCTGCTTGATAGATGTGTTTGTTGTTAAATGATATAACATGATTCCTATGATATAGTATTGTATGATATGATACACTATTGTTTTATAGGATATATGTACATTATTATATCATATTATATTGTAAAAAGTTATATGATACGATATGATGTTGTTTCAATTTTTTGTACATTATGATATGAATTTGTATCATGATATTGCTATGTATAGTATTGTATATTATGATACAATATTGTATAATATGATATAGCCTTATGTATTATTTTATCACATGATATTCTTTCATATAATATTGCAATATATAATATTCTATCATATGATACGATATTGTATAATATATAATATCGTATCATATGATACAATATTGTATAATATGATATTGGATTATGTATGATTGAATCACATGAAATTGTATTATAAGATATTGCAATATATAATATTGTATCATATTATATGATGATACGTTATTGTATTATATAATATGTTACTATATCACATGATATTGTATCATATGATATGATATAATGTTCTATCAAATTATATCGTTTAATATGATACAATATCATATTATGTATCAACTAATGATACAATATCATACAATACAATATCATACTATATTATTCAATATAATATTATATGTTACAATATGTTGATGTATTATGTGATATGATATTGTATCATATAATTCTATATTGTATCATATATAATGATATTGTAATATGTGATCAAATACAATAATGTATAGCATGATACAATGTCATATCATATGTTACAATATCATATTGCAACATTATGTTTTACAGTATTATATTGTTTTATATGATATATATTGTAAGTATCAAAGGATGCAATATTATACAATTATGGACTTCATTGTAGGTCGATATGTGGTTATATGGACCCATGTCAAGTGATTTCGACCGAAGACACAGAAAGTGATATCGACCGAGCTTGCGAGGTCGATATCACTTTATGTGCCTGAGGACATGGGTCCATATAACCACATATTGACCGTGCAATGAAGTCCATAATAGTTATATTATATAATCACTCGCAGCACAATTATGGCTGTCAAGAATTCCGTTTAGACAAAAAAGTCAAGGAATTGTACATTATGACGTCAAAATAATCTACTTAAAATACTCAACGCATTATTTGCCAATTCAAGCTATTCCTATTTTAATAATTACTGCTAACACAATTATGACATTATTTACAACGCCGTCATTTTTTAAAAAGCCTACTGCAGTACACTACTGAATATAGGAAGCGAGAGGCCGATCTCGCTGCACGGCTTACTATGACGTCATCTGCCTCTTGATGACGCACTACATTAACGGAGAGTATGCTATCAATATCTAAAATAATGAAAATTAATGATTATAGATAAAGGGAATGATATAGAAGAATTTTTCGCAAAATATTGTTTTTTTAATATTCTATATTTAAAATTCCCGTTGGTACAATGTCTTTACAATACCTATTTTTGTTGATACTGCCGAGTCGTGCGATATCATATTCCATATATCAGCCAATGAAAATGACGAAAATTATTGTCTTATATAATATCATATTTTATATTATTGTATTGATAAACATTGTATCTTATAATACCGTATGAAATGAACATATGATTATCATACAATCTTTTAACATATGATATACGATATTGTGTCGAAAACAGTATCCATGAGTATCCAGGATCATTAACTATGATTTTCATATAATATGATAAAGATCCACTCATAAAGGTGATACCTCATAAAGGTCTTCTTCAATACACGCATTCATCTTAGTGACTGCCTTTATCATTTACATGTTAGAACCTTTACAATGTAAAATTGTGTTGGATGTTTATTACGATCTCCCTCATCTTTGCTAGCCAAGGGGTTTCGGTCCACTTTGCTCCCCATAAACCCTTGGCAGACTCGGTGATGCGGTGGCGCTATCTAGCGAGCGACTTGAGTTGCGCCCCATGTATATTTACATTTTAATCGAATGAAACAACGGGTAATATACAAGCTACGGCATAAATATAACTTTAAAACATGTTGACTAGCGAAAATAGGAACATAATTAACGATGCTATTAAATTGGAATGAAGATATAACCTAGAGAAAGCAAGGAATGTTTTATTTATGTACCGAGTGAAAAAGTCGCTATATATGAATGCGTTCAAGCCATTAAAACCAGGTATCGTTGTCGTAATTACTGTGGATAAAAGAAATTAAATGAAATACAGTCCATTGAAGCTTTAAAAGCAGGGACATATATACTAACGAAGTAGACAACTCCTTCATTTGCCATGTTTACTTTCCATATTACGATCACACGAGCCTTGATAAGTTTATAAATCTCTGTCAAATCCAGTAAAATATATCGTTTTTTTAAAGTGATCTGGTTAGACCATCCTTGTGGAGGTACTGTACTCGAGCACTTGTGCCTCAACTTTTGGAAAGTGCCGAATGTTTTACCAAAGATCAAACGTGTGTTTCTTTTAAAGTTTATTCATAAGCGCTTGTTTACAACGCTGCGATTGGATCAGCTACTCGCAGCTGCAGCCAATCATTAAAGCTTGTCACCGAGTTCTCGTAATGAGATCTGCCAAGGGTTTATGGGGAACGGAGTGGACCGAAAACCCTTGGCTAGCAAAGATGGATCTCCCTCTGCAGCAACAGTTATGAAAAGAACTTCTAAGCCAGTAACGGTCACATGCTCATTCTGTTACTTAAACATCGAGTCCACACAAGTGAAATCGAGTTTGGTGTTGTGCAACACGCTCTTGATGGTGTCAATGGTGGTAGATTGTCCCATAGTTGGATAATCTTTAAGAAGTAGGAATATTTGATTGTGTCTGTCAATAAGAAACCGTTATGGTCCTTAAATGTTGCCCGGGTAGGTATGAAGGTATCAGGTCCTTTATAATGCAGAACAATGTGGTTGTACGTGGGTTTCGTAACACATTTGCTTCGTCTTCCTACGACATTGGTACATGTAGATGTTTTTCTCAAGAAAGGTGTTGTTAGCTGTCTTTATCATTTATTTTAAAGGGGCATGGTCACGATTTTGGTCAAAAAATATTTTCCGATTTTAAATATTCACAATGCTTCAGAAAGGCATTTTAAAAAGGAAACCGAAATTTGAGTGTTATTTATTGAGTTATAAGCGAGTTACAGAGCACGAAATTCTTCGCTATGTAAACAAAGCGTCTGTTTACATTTTGAACGTTGAAGTAAAAATTTCAGTTTTAAACCTAAAACGAATGTGTTAAACGTTAGGAACTGTTTATCTATGCTTAAAATAAATAAAAAATTAGACAATTAAGCTGGAAAAAGATTTTTTACTGGTATATTAAACCTATGTAAACAAAAACAGGGCACGAGCCTTGTTTACATGACAATGAATTGTGAGCCCTGTATCTTGCTTACAACTCTTCGATTGACTCTCAAATTTTATTTGATCATTAGAAATGCATTTCTTAAGCATTGTAAATAATAAAAACATAAAAATAGAATTTGACCAAAATCGTGACCATGCCCCTTTAAGTGGGACTTCCAGCTAAGTTTATTGTGAATGTCTGCAGCAAGATAGTGGTATTTTGCTGATATTCCTTCCTCCACTTCATAACCATAGATTTATGGATATTTGTTTTAATGGATGTCTTGTGTTGGTGGTATAAAGAACTTGGTATTTCTGAGAATGAAATATCATTTTCCCATGTTTGGACGGCATCCAGATCTTCATGGAGCAGGAATGCGTCTTAAGAGACCTCGTAAAATACAGTTATCAACAGTTACCAGCAAAAGGTCTCTGCAATCAGGTAGCTTATGAAAAGTGTTGGACCGAGGAAACTTCCTTGATGAACCCCTGGTTTACTAGAGCTGTGGCTGATCCTCCAAATTCAAGGATCACTCTCTGCGTTCGGTTATGTAGGAAATCAACGATCCGGCCGTAAAGACTTTTCGAGATTTTATAGTGATATACATATGGTTTGCGCATTAGTCTAAGGAATGATATTTTGTCAAAGGCCTTTGAGAAATCTAAAAGCTCGACATATGACTGACGTTTATCGTTGTCAGACGTAGCAAGATCCCGCATGCTGATGATAAGTTAAATTGAGTATCGCAGAGTCTGTGTTTGCAAAAGCTATATTGACCCCTGTTGGAGTTCAATGGTATTCCATGTATATGTTTAATAGTTTTGAAATTTGAAGATAATGATATGTTCAGGCATCATGCATATATGGTTAACGAGACAGGCCTGTACTTTTCTGATTTGGTTTTTGACGCCATTTTGAATACTGGACCACATATGCCGTTTACATCTCTTTTGAAAAAGAATCTTGTTTGAATGATGCCTAAAAAAAGCTGCGGACCAGTGCCAGGTCTGCCCTGAAATCCTTAACAGTCTGGAAGATATGCCATCTGCACCAGTGAATTTGCATACTTGACAGCAATATGTGGACTAACTTCTGAGATGGTAATAAAATCGATTCGAGGGAGCATTTTTCAGACCTGTCCGTTTTATGTCAGCTGGCTTGTTGGAAATAAACACGAATAAAAACAGATTATTTTAATGGTAATGGGTTCCAAGTGATTGCGTCTCGTGTCTTCATTGGAGTAACTTTTGTTCTATCATTGTTCCTGTTCTTTTTATAAATCTTCAAAATCCTATTAGGTTTTATGTACAGGCTCGATGTATCATGTTTGTGATGAAGTCGTTGTTTGCTTTTTACGTTTTCCTATTTGGAGTTAGTGTTGGCTACAGGGGTTGAATTCAAACACATAACAAATAGAGAAAAATCTTTAAAAATCTTCTTATTAACCATTTTGTCAATTTCGCTGAAATCTGTTTGGGAGCATCCTAAGGTAGTGTAGATTTAAATTTGTTTAAATCATGATTACCGGGGGTAAGGTTGGGTCAAATTGGGGGTTGAAATTTTACAAAGGAATAGAGAAAATCGTTTAAAACCTCTTCTCAACAATTTGGCCAGAAAGTCTGAAACTTGTGTTGAAGTATCTCTAAAATTATTTAAATTATCTAAAAATCCTGTTTGCAAAAAATTGACGCGACATAATCTTTACAAGCAAAGAGACTGCATTATGATCTGATAGCTGGGTATGTATTTGTATCGGTTGCTCCGGCGATTGATTGGAATACATGTATATTCACTGTATTGTCATGACAAGTCGGAAAGGATACTATTTGTTCCAGAGTACAGTTCTGTATGGTGTCAATAAAGTTCTTGTTGATACATAATTTTGCCTGGTTCTCACGGAGAGATATTGCTTTTTATTCGATATCAGATGGGTTCATGGCTCCACTTGTCCACCTATCCACAGCATTCCTGTTGTTGTCTTGAAGCTTGACTAGTCTGCTCCAGTTGATTCCGATCCGATTCAAGACTGGACATCTAAAGGTCGTGAAAAGATACAACAGATTTGCTCTAGACATCTATATGCACGACCGTACGACTATCAACCATTGGAAACCGTTTCGTCAATTTTTTGTAATGTGCATCGCTTTATCCGATACAAACAGTAAATCTGTCAACTGACCGTTGCCTGCATGGAACAAGCACGATAATTGTACAGTTGCTATTCTTGTTATACGCTTCATATTTTGATCGCTAGAGCTTTCAATCACAGCAGGGACAACTTTTAGATATTCACATATTGCCAATACATGCGATGGATAGTCGATAGCGTTATCCGTTAAGATGTAACTAGAAAATATTTGTATTTTTTTGCTAGTACAAATAACTAGTTGTCGACTTTTTGTCGAAATTTTGTATTTACTTTCACGTGTTCAAAATTTACAACATGACAATTCTTTGAGAACCTCCAATCTTAATAGTTTCCTATATGGGTTTTGTTTGAGATGACATGTATTTTCCTTCCTTAGATGTTCAAAAGCCATGTGAATAGAGAACACCTTGATAAAATTCCAATGGAGCCACGATTAGAAAATTACATTAACAGGTGCGTTGAGTATAGTTTCTTGATGGTTGTGCAGGATCCACCGATGTATCTGGAATACCCTGAGAGCGGACAGAAGATAAACACCTCTTTATTCAAACCGTTCAGGCAGAAGGGTTCTGTGGTACAGATGTGTGTGTGACCCTGTGTCTGCCTATACAAGGAAGGCCTAGTTGTTTGTAAGGGATATGTACTCCCTCAATAAATCAGACCCATGTACAATTGTAATGAAATTCTTTTTATGATATTACACACGTGTGTTTGTTGTGTATATCTTGTTTATTAAATGTACAGCAAAACTCGTTTATAACGAATTTCAAGGGATCATAGAAAAAACTTCGTTATAGCCGTAATTCGCTATACGTTTATAACGAATTCGTAAAACATATTATAGCGAATTCGTTATAAAATAATCGGCTAACAGCTTTCCACACTATCGTAAGTTATAAAATTAGTATTACCGTCATTTACAAAAAATGTCAATATAACCATTTCATTTCAATTTTTAAAAAAATTCTGTATACTATTTGAATTTGAGTATTTTATATATGCATCTTAAAATTGCATATATCTTCAATGAAATTTGAAATGGAAACAATTCGTCATAAAAATGATAAAATACGTTAAAATTTTGCCAGCGGGGGTCTTAAAATTACTTCGTTATATTCGAGTTTTGCTGTACTTTATTTTGTTAAAAAATTCTTTCTACGGTTGTTATTGCAGATATGTCCCACCCTAAAAATACACTGTAAAACAACAAGTTAATCATCTCAGTTATTTTGTCCCGAATAATTCTGTAAATTTCTTAATCATCATTAGAGGGTGTTCTTCTCTGAGATCTTATCAATGCTATTATCAGCAGAGTTTCTAGTTTAAATTGATACGATATTTTATAATATGAAACGATAATGTATCATATATGTTGTAACATATGAAATTGTATCATATGATATAATATAATTCGGTTCAACATTGTATCATACTTAATAAAAATAATAACATACAATATTATACAATAGCATATGATAATCATTTGATACAATATCATATTTAAAAGATAATATTACAATATTTCATTTGATTCAATATCATATGATATTATATCATATTATACTATAAAGAAAAAAATGAAACAATATCTAATCAGATTATATAATAATGTACAATATCATATCATATGATACAATATCATATAATATGATACAATTTCATATCATAGGATTGATATTATAGGATTAGAAATCATATATATTATATATCAACAATCACATCCATCAAGCAAGGTTGAGTGAAGTAGGACAAGGTTTTCTTAGCGTCTGTGATAATATATAGAGATAAAGCCTTGTATTCAAACCTGCTTTTAACGACTCAAAACACTTACACATGCTCCAGCATCAAGATAATCGAGATAAAGTTCTGTATCTGAAGCTACCTCTATTTACACACCTATGGCAATGTTAACTGTTGAGGTCTGACAATGTATGAACATAATTCACTTTATATTGTAACCAGCTCCAAGACCCTAACACCGTTTGAGTTGTTCTGAAGTCTTTAACCTGTCTAAGCATCTAGATAATCAAGATCACTATCTGTATCTGAGGCTACTTCTGTGATTCATTTACATAGTTAAATAAACAATGCAAGTTTGAATAAGTACTATAACTGACATAAAGATGTGACCACCTCCAAAACCCATAGCCTCCTCCACAATCCAAAATCTATGCCTAAGGTTCAGCTACTAAGCCGGTGGAGTGCATCAGTATCACAAGATGATCATCTGTCCAAATTTGGTATAAAATGAAGAAATAACAATTAAGATTTGTCTATCAAAGGGCACCTGCTCAAAAAACTTCAACCAGCTCCAAATATCTAAACCTCATCCAGCAACCAAAATCTATGGCTCAAAATCAGTATCCAAACCTGTGGGGTGCATCAGTATCACAAGATGCACCAGCATCATAGATATAGTCATCAAAGGGCACCTGCTTAAAAAACTTTAACCAGCTCAAAAAACATCAACCTTATCAAGGACCGAAACCTATGGCTAAGATTCAGCATTCAAATCTGTCAAGTGCATAAGTATCATATGACGCACTATCCATGCAAGTATGATGAAGTTTAAACCAGTAGATACTTAGATAAAACTTAAACCAGCTCAAAAAAACCTTAACATCATCCAGCATTCGAAACCAATGGCTCAGATTCAGCGTTCAAGTCTGTCAAGTGCATCAGTATCATAAGACGCATTATCCATGCGAAATCGGTATGATAAAACCTGTAGCAACTTAGATATGGCTAGCAAAGTGCGCCTGCTCCCAAAACTGTAACCTGCTCAAAAAACCTTAACCTCCTACAGCATCTGAAATTCATGGCCCAGATTCAGCATCCAAGTTATTTTAGGTTCATAAGTAGATCCAGATGAATCATCTATGCACGGTTGGTGAAGACTGGACAAGTAATAATTTAGAGACAAGACCTGCTTCAAAAACTTTAACCAGGTCCGGACGCCGACGTCGACGCCGGCGGTATAGCATAAGCTTCCCGAGACTTGAATTAGAAAAATTTTAGGAGTTAGTGTAACCGCTGTTGACAATCAAATTTTAATTTGATGTTTTCTTCAATAAATTATTCTCCGTTACCTAATTGCAGGTCTCCCTCTCTCCCTCTTTCTCTCCTCTCTTGCAAACTATTATCATGTATGCAAATTAATAACTTGATTGACATAAAATAAATATTAATTTTCTAAACATGGTGATTCATATTTAAGATATAACTCAGAGAAAAAAAAAAGAACATCCTAAGATTAACTTAGGACACTGTAATATCTTGGTAAATACGGGAATAAAATCACCAGAACACGTGGGAACTAAAACACCATGTTTATCTAGAAAGTTCAACTACACAATAATTACAATCTCGATCCCGAAGTAAATCCCGAATCCGATTACAAATACTACACTCCTCCCTTTTAAAATCTTAAATTCTTCCTTAAATTTACATAAATTACCCAAGCACAACAAAACAACAGATTTGATTTAAACTTAAACAGGAAGGTTCATGAACAAAATTTCAACATCAGAAACGTCCAAATGTCACAAAGTAAAGTCAAATTTCCTCAATGAGCCTACGAACTGGTTTGCGTTCACGCACTGGCCTCGGTGAGGGTATGTTCATTGACTGGTTCGCCGCTGTGGATGACGTCACTCGACTGGTGGTAGACGGTGTCTTCGCAGTTTCACTAGACGGTGGTGGACTTCCTGCTTCCTTGGAAGGTTCTGCATTCGGGAGATCCACTTCCTCTGGAAGATCCACTGTAGGTCTTGTCGGCTCCTTCAAGGAAAAGTCGCTCAGGGGTGGCAACGCTCGTGGAAGTTTAGCATTGCATGCTAGCAAGTGGTCAAGGTGACAAAATCTTTTGCGATTTCCGACTTGGACTAGGTAAGTAAGTTGACCACAAACTTTGTGTACTGTTCCAGGTAGCCACTTCCATTTCCCAGGCTGAATAGTAGTCATCACTTTCACTTGGTCTCCTTCTTCAAACTGTCTGACCTTCATCTTGCATCGATCATGAAAGTCTTTCATCCGCTGCTGGCTTTTCTCAACACTCTTCCCAATGTCAGGTTTCACCAGTGTGAGACGCGTTCTAAGTTGCCTCTACAGAAATAGCTCTGAGGGTGACACACCAGTAGTTGTGTGGGGCGTAACTATATACTTTAATAGGAAGTTCGCTAAACGATGCTCTAGCGATTGTTGTCGTCCCTCAACATCCTTACTTTTCAAGGCCTTCTTCACTATCTGTACTCCTCGCTCAGCAAATCCATTGGATTGCGGGTGGTACGGTGGAACGAGGGTATGCTTTATACCATTTTGACGTGCAAAGTCACGAAATTCATGGGACGCGAACTGTGGTCCATTGTCGCTTACTAACTTCTCTGGTAATCTGGTTGACGCAAAAAGTATCCGGAGTTCGTCAATAGTGTTAGCACTGGTAGTTGATTTCACTGGAATGACTTCCAACCACTTTGAATAACTGCCATTGACAATAAGTAGAGATTGTCCCTTATACTCGGCATAGTCAATATGGATGCGTTGAAATGGTCTGGTTGCCCAAATCCATGGGTGTAATGTGGCAGACTGGGGACTGTTCCTGACGGACGTACACGACGGACACACCTGCACGGTCTCCTCAATGTTTTTGTCCAAGTTCGGCCACCATACATAACCTCGTGCAAGAGCCTTCATCCTGCACATACCAAGGTGCTCTTCATGAAGCTCCTCCATGATCCGTTTACGAAGTGCCATAGGAATCACCACTCGGATTCCCCAAAGGATAATCCCTTGTTCTATACTCAAACTGCTCCTGCGCTCAAAGAAAGGTTGAAGTTCTGGATCGTTAACCTGACTTGGCCAGCCGTTCAAGGTAAGTTCAAATACCCGGGCTAATAGAGGATCCGCCTTTGTTGCACGAGCAATGTCTGTGTTACAAATGGGTAGCCCTGTGTTGTCCAGCCCTGTGCAATAGACATCCTCATATTCTTCTGTACCGAGATTCCCCTCTACCGGCAATCTGGATAGTGAATCACAATTTCCATGTTCCTGAGACGGACGGTATACAATCTGATATTGATATCCTGAGAGAATTAATGCCCATCTCTGCATGCTGGCTGCGGCTAAGGTAGGTATACCATTTTTTGGTCCAAAGATAGTTACTAATGGTTTGTGGTCAGTGATGAGGGTAAAAGTTCTGCCGTACCGATACTTGTGGAACTTCTTCACACCAAAAATCAAGGACAATGCTTCTTTCTCCACTTGAGCATAGTTCCTCTCGCTGGAACTTAAAGTACGAGAAGCAAAGGCGATTGGCCTCTCTGAGCCATCCTCCATCAAATGCGAGACTACAGCTCCAACCCCATATGCTGATGAGTCGCAAGCTAAACGCAGGGGTTTCTTCATATCATAGAATACCAGTAACTTGCCCTTTGTAATCATCTGCTTGCTTGCTTCAAAGCTGCTTTCACATTCATTTGTCCACGTCCACTGCTCTCCCTTTTTCAACAGGTGATGTAAAGGATGCAATACAGTGCTCAGATTCTGCAGAAACGAACCGTAGTAATTCAGCAAACCCAGGTAAGCCTTTAGTTCTTTCACGTTTGTTGGTCTTGGAGCATCACAAATTGCAGCAATCTTCTCATCTGTTGGATGTATCCCGTGTTTGTCCACCATAAATTCCATGTACACGACCTGATCCGCTGTAACGACGAAAAGTGACCCCCGTAGAATATTGACCGAGGGTCATTTTTCTACGTAGAAAAATGACCCACTCAGTTGTAGAATACTTGGATTACATCGTAGAAATTATGGTCTTAGGGTCATATTTCTCCGTGTGGGTTGTAGAAAAATGACCCCGTAAAATATTGACTAAATTCTATTACATATTCTATGTTTACTAGTTTTGGGTCCATTCCTTTTCCTTAGGGTGGATACAGGGATGGTGGTGATGGTGGAGGAGGGGGGGGGATTACATTGCCTGCTTGGTACTTAGATTTTTTTATCGTATAACCTTGTACAAATAACCAGCTTGAGTTCGCTTTTCTGATCACTTGTCATTTCTTATCATCATTATTTCAGTCTGTTTTTTAATTTTTCAAATAAAAAAAGAAAAGATGTATATTTCTTTTACTTAAGTACATTGTTCAATCATGACTGGATAGGAACGATATCAATGTAAATATAAACAAATCGTACAAATTGTAAACAGTCTGATACCAGTAAATTTACTGGGGAAGAGAAAATTATTCATTATGGTCTCTATCACAATGAGAAATTAATTATTAACCATTGGTCTGAAATAGGCACATGATTATCTCATCAAATGCGTGAATTCAGAAATTTTTATCGGGGGGGGGGGA
>WFKH01011581.1:22915799-22926662 GCA_016163765.1 Magallana hongkongensis | reverse complement strand
CCTAAACCATATATATTCTTGTTCCTTGTGTCAAGGGGCATCATATGATATGTAGGTCATGGAACTTGGGGTGGTCCTGACCCCCCTCAAACAGGTAGTGCCCGAATATCTTGAAAACGGTTGAGATCCCCACCCCTAAACCATATATATTCTTGTTCCTTGTGTCAAGGGGCTTCAAATGGTATGTAGGTCATGGGCCCCAGGGGTGGTCCTGACCCCCCTCAAACAGGTAGTGCCCGAATATCTTGAAAAAGGTTAATATCCCCACCCCTAAACCATATATATTCTTGTTCCTTGTGTCAAGGGGCATCATATGGTATGTACGTCATGGGCCCCGGGGATGGTCCTGACCCCCCTCAAACAGGAAGTGCACAAATAACTTGAAAACGGTTGAGATCCCCACCCCTAAACTATATATATTCTTGTTCCTTGTGTCAAGGGGCATCATATGGTATGTAGGTCATGGGCCCTTGGGGTGGTCCTGACCCCTCTCAAACAGGTAGTGCCTGAATATCTTGAAAACGGTTAATATCCCCACCCCTAAACCATATATATTCTTGTTCCTTGTTTATGTTAGTTCACCTGATATATAGTTAAGGACCCCTGGGAACCACATGAAACTTTGTGGGTCATCCCTACTCTATATGATAGCCTCGTTCGTTTGGGAGACTTTATAATCGCCCCGATTATAATTACATCTTGTTTTCCCTTGCTTCTTCCTAATGGAGTTATCTTCCTTTGCTTGTTCATATGTAGTAATTAATCGTTAAATATAATGTAATTATAAAGAAGTTGTATGATCAAAAGAGTTATGCAAGGCTTTTTATCATTTGAAACAAAAACAGTTTTTGAACTTTCAAAATAAACAAATAGACTTGTTAATAGTAAAGTAATAATTGGCTAACTAAAATCACTGATATATAAAGGTAAAATGATTTTGGTATATATGCCAGATGGTGATTCTCAACGAATGTTGAATATTCAAAAACTGGAACAGGAGAAGTGAGTAACTCATGATGGCTTTTATCGATAAAGCTGGGGTTTTTTTCGTTTGTTTAAATGCCCATAGGGAGAGTTTCTGTCTGCCCCGGGGGGATGGGGGATGGGAGGTTGTTTTAGATAAAACATGAATAATAGCCACCTTGTTATTATTATTAAATTATTTTCTATCAGAGTCTTGCACCTTTTCAATATCAGGTCATGCACTCTTTTATGATCTTTTAAGTTTTTCGCTAAAATTATAGGTTTAATAGTCGTTTTTGAAAGATTTCAGGCAGGGAGGTGGTCGTCATTACAAATTAAAAATTTTTCTATTCCAGAATAAAACTTAACTAAATGCATATATGAGACTCCTTGACAAGTTTGTGTATGGGTTATGCTACTCAGGTGACCGTTAAGGCCATTTGGCCTCTTGTTTATATGGACAATGCGTTTATCTAGATGCTATAGAAACATGGGATTATTATAATTACGGCTATGGCGGTTTTGAAAAGCCAGAATCAGATTTATTCATGTAGCTCCAAAGAATGATATTTTAAACACGCTGGACAGTAGAAATCAAATTGATATATATGTTAACAACAAATTACAGAATATATGGTCATCTTCCTAACTGTATTGGTGGTTGCCTTGTTCGATAGAAATGCGCGGAAAATGTTATTGTATTTAAGCATTTAATGCTTATATTTATATTTTCATACTGATGTCTATTTGTATGAAATATTGCTTATCGCCGCTATAAAGCCATTATTTGCGCTCTTAGTCAGGGATTTGAAACTTACATGGAACAGCCATATTAACATGTTATTTAGTTAGCTTCCGCGACAAAAAATATAGTGCCAGAAACTTTGTGGAGAAAAATCTTTTTTATTAAGGAGTAGATATATATTAATGATTGTTTTTCAAAAGTACATATCAAATTGTTCATGTAAGATTGAAAGTTTCATTAATTTTTAATCTTACAAAAATGAATATACTCAAAACACGTGAAGAGGTTTGTATCTGTTCTCGTGGCGCATGAATTAGCAAAGTGTATTCATAGAAAATTGAACGTCGCAGATTTCCAATGCAAACATAAGGGGAAATATACACTGAATGTAAATATTATTGTATGTTGCCTACATATGGAGCATACCCGCTATGTAAATATAGCCGTTTACGTAATGTGTCTATATTGAGATATGACTCTTCAAGCGATACGAAAATGTAAAGGTCCTTTTCACGTTAGGGAATATTCACGCTTTTTTTTCAACACTCTCTTTTGTGACAATACGTATATGGGGGCATCTATTTATTGTTTAAGACATCTAGACCCTATGGTACGTACAACGCATCTTTTATGCTTTAAAGGGAATAGAAAAATATATGTACCTGATGATGAAAAATGACGAATAAAAAATAGCATCAATTTAAGTTGCTGTATAGCAGAAAACTCCCAAAATCAATTTTCGCCATGGGCACGGAAATACAAGTTCTGCGAGTTTAGTTCTGTGAATAAATCTCGAAATTGGTTGAACATTCTTTGAATGTTTAGTTATCTTTACATGAACATTTTACATTAAATATAACATTTTTCGATTGGATATATATTTTATTCTTAAGGATCAATAATTCTGAGAGTATTGCATAAGCAATACACGTCCCCTACCGGTACCCCAAGTAATAAGCGAGACACAGAGCTCACAATACAAAGGTTCATGTCAAGTTTTTGTTTACATTAGTCAAATACTTGTAGAACTTTTCTTGCAAGCTGATTATTTCTATTTGTTCGCTATGAATACAAAAACCAGTTTCTAGTGTTTGCCATCTTAATTTTCTTTGAAACCTGGTTTATTTTATTTGACACTCTGTATGAAAACAAAATCATGGTCCAATCTTTGTTTACATAACAAAAAATGGTGAGCTTTTACAACTTGACGACTGACACTCAAATTTTGGCTGACCATTTGAAGTGCTTTATTATAGCAATACAAACATCAAAAGAGGAAAAATTACTTGACGTCGTTATCAGATATTGCTCCTGTAAATTCATATATAAAAGTTACAGTAAATAATATAGATTTTTAAATAATTCATTTGACAATGAGATTATGTCATAATCATGTATTACACATATTAATAAAAGCCAAAAAAAAAAAAAAAAGAAATCATTATCTTTCTGTGCAAGTTTCTATTTGCCTTAAATGTTTCTGACTTCAAGAAGGAAAAATCTATATTTAGTACATTCAAAAGTGATGCAAACAGAAAATGGAAATGATAAATGATACAAGTTAGGTTACCTATTTGCAAAGTGATAAAATGTATTTTCAAGCAACAACGTTTCCATTCAAAATATTTTTATTCATTTGGTGTTTTTTTTTTTACTTTCTGTTTTATTTTTAGTTTTTTTAAATGTACATCATGTATTTAAATGGCTTAAATTGTTCAAACAAATGGTTAAAACCCTTCCTTATTATGAGCGACAGAAACTCTAACCGAGGAGCTATGAATTTTAACTACATTGATTAAGGACCTATTTATTATCACCAAAGCTATGTATTGATTTTTTTGTACATTGAAATTCATACATTTTAAACAGATAAATAAATCTTTTGCGAGACTTGATATTAACAAAAAATTACGGCGGCGTGGAAGGGCCAGCTGAAAAATATTAAATCTTAGTTGATAGGACAAATTAGGATTTGTTCACACAAATAATTTGTTTGTTCGCACGAATTACGATTTGCTCGGGCGAATTAGGATTTTATTCGGATAATAAAGTTATTAGTTTGGCAAATTAGGATTTGATCGGAAGAAGTAGGATTTGTTCGGATGAATTAGTTATATTTCAGACGAATAAGTTATTTGCTCGGACGAATTTTACTAGAATTTGTTCGGACGAATTTGCCATTTGTTCCGATGTATGAGTTACATGTATTTCTCCGGACGAATAAATTATTTGTTCGGACGAATTAGGATTTGTTCGGACGAATTAGATATTTGTTATGATGAATTAGGATTAATTCGAAAGAAATAGGATTTGTTTGGACGAATTAGCTATTTGTTCAAGGGAATTTGGATTTGTTCGGACGAATTATATAGCTATTTGTTCGGACGAATGAGTAATTTGTTTATAAGAACAGTATTTTGAAGAGTAATTAAGACTGATCTGGCAATGATGTAGATGAATAAGAAGGGGGGTGTTGTGATGAAGCCACCTCTTTCCTGGAATGTCATTTTTTTTTCAAATAATAAATTGCTACTTACACTCTTGACTTGCCTCAGACTTTCTCCGGAACACGCTACCGTCCTCAGAAAATCAAGTATGTCAAAACATCGAGATCGAGAGTCGCCATTTTCACATGTAAACAAACTGATAGGACACAGACCACAATTATTTTTCCCTCTTACAACAAAAAAATCATATAAAAAATTCTACCGGCTCAAATCAATTCAAATATAGCATACATGTACCTATAGAATGACACTAGTCCAACAACATATCAAAACCACAGGAAAAACATTTGAGAGGGGACTGAGATATGGCCCCTAAAATAAGCCCTACCATGAAAAATCCACTTTCACTTTGCAATATGTGTAAACATTGGCCTCTTTACACCCTTTCTATTGCGTCTTTAAAAATAATTTTTCTGAATTTTTTCCTGCCTGTATTTTTTTTTTCAAACCTTCTTCTTTCCAACCATACCCTAAAAGGAACCAAATTTGCCCATTTAGCACCCCTGGGAATTTTTTAAATAATCATACATTTTTAGAATGGAACTACTTGCGTGGTCAATGAGCACGGGGTAAAAATAGTGGTACAGTGTATGTGACCAAACTGCACCACTTCAATTTACGGGGCTGGTGATGGTATTTAAAAGACTATCCGAGGCAAGTAAAGAGACGATATCAGTAGTAAATTGCATGAAGAATATAATAGTACTATTTTTTTTTTTACAGAATTTGCGTATAAATAAGGTTAATAAGTCAAAAACTAGCGCACGTTTTTGTGCGCAGTAAATACACAATTTTTTCAATGGGTGGCACAGACCGGCAGCTACACACCTGCAGTGTGGCAACGCACTTTGAAAATTTTTTTTAAAGTGCCTTAATTTTGGGACCAAGTCAACGCACTTTGAAAAAAATGATTATTCAGGGTTTGGTCGAGAAAATTGATACTTTTATACACAATAAATAATTGGATTAAGGGGGATGTGTGGCCATCTTGTACATTTTAGGGTGAGAATGTAAACATTTCTTGAATATTGCATTTTTAATCACTTAGAACTGCGCAGCTACAGACTTAAATTCAAGATTGAAAAATCTGAAAAAATATGAAAGGAGGTCGGTGTTGTCCACTCTACAACTATTTGTTGAGGAAAAGGTCTAAGCTTGCTTATTTAGGTTGCAACTTTGTCCCAAAGTAGGTGCCCTATTCTTAAAATCGGTCTCAGAAACTATTAATTCTCACGAGATGTTTTGTCTGTGTCTATGGAGGTACATTGAAGTATATACATTGAGGTATATTTTCATTGAAAGATATACATGTATGTATATTTTTTATTTCAGACAATCACTTTTTTTGGACCCCTACCCAACTTGTAACAAGAATGTACTTAAATTTATACCTATAGAACTGAATAAAACCCCAAAAAACTAACTTCAGTGATGTATGTCACATTCAACACAGATTGTTTTGAATTGACATTTATTTTCTTCTAAGAAAATATAACGTCAATGTGTCTCCGTAGACACAGGAGTTCTAAGTATAGACTTGATTTTTCTTGTTCTAAAAATAGATCCCACGCCGACTGATAAAAATAGGGTACCCTATTTTGAGGCAAAGTTACACCATTAAATGTGCAAAATTTAAACTTTTTCTCAACAAATGGTTGTAGAGAGGACATTTAATTTAATGAACCCTCTTCATATTTTTTCACATATTTAAATATTTAAAATAGGTCTGCAGCTGCGGAGTTTGACAGCTCTTATGAGTGATTAAAAAGGCATTGTTTTTTTAATCTTGTATGCATAATTTGCATAATTTGCATTAACATTGACCTGAACAACCTCATATTTATTGCTTTTTAGGTCACATGAGTCATTCAGGTGACCTATTGCTATCTGTTTTTGTCCGTCGTGGGGCTCTAATGATTATATATTGAAAATACATCAACGCTTTGAAAATCTTCTGCTCTGCTCCTGGGTATTATGCCCATAAATTAAGTACATAGTTATGATGAGGAAGAACGCCTCTTTCAAAATTATGAGTTCCATGGCCCCTGGGTCAGGGGTTCTGGTGTTAGGGCGGGGCTCTAATGATTATATAGAGAAAATGCATTAATTCTTCAGAAATCTTCTCCTCTGCTCCTGGGTATTTAGCCAATAAAGTAAGGACATAGTTATAATGAGGAAGAATGCCTCTTTCAAAATTGTGAATTTCAGGGAGGGGCTCTAATGATTATATAGAGAAAATGCATTATTTTTCTTGTACTTAAGATTTGTTCAATTATTTCACTGTATGTTTGCTACTATTTTTAATATTTCTTTTTAGAATTTGGAAAGTTTTTTGGATTAAACAATTCTGGAATAATAAAAATAATTTTATTATCCATTTAATCATAATGCACTTGTATATACATTGCAAAAGCCAGACTGCAGTTACTCAGGTGACCGATAAGGCCCATGGGCCTCTTATTTATCTTTTGGCGGTTTTGGGCAGGAACAAGCCAGTTCAAGAAATGTTTACATTCTTATCCTGAAATGTACAAGATGACCGCACATCCCCCTTAACCATGTTTAACTCAACGGGATATAATTAAAAGAGAACCCAATGCATTCTCAGCTAACTTGATAAACAGTTTCTCGATTAGTTTTTTTTTCTTTTATCATAAGCTTGCGAGTATGACAATTTACACATAAAGAACAACTCGGAAGATTTGAATTATCCAGATCCAAATATGACATAAACTGTGTCGCTTAGCAACTGCCTTTTCCTATTTTTATGTATGCAGCTAGTTTACTTCTTAACTGGTACATTGGGCTTTGCCAGAAACGAAAATGAATCATATATATATTGATGATGGAGGTCAATGTATAACACGTATAACATATTTCAACCGGCTTCAATTGCATGTGCTTATAAACAAACATGATATGAAAAAAGGATACGTTAGTTATGTTTATCAAAAAACAATATGACCTTTTAGAACATCAGTGCGAGAAAAAAAACAAACCTCAATGCTTATTTTGAAATTTATGATAATTTAATGTTTGTCAATGCAACTTTTTTTAAATAATGAAGTGTTTTACTTGATTAGAATTTGAAAAGAAGGGTTAACCCTTACAGATTCTTTAACATACCATTGGAAAAATTATTGTTTGGCCAACTCGTTTTAACAATTATATCACTGTTTAATTTACAACAAAGCGTCTTCTTTTTCAGTTCTTATATGTTTACTCCAAGTTGCTGAATATCATATGGTTTGGAAGGAAAGAGGAAGGGTAGGGACCTTCTTCCTGTATTTTTAGTTAATCCCAACCCCCACCCCCGTTCTCAAAGACGGTAAATTAGATTCACTAGTGTTAACAAATCATCATACTATCAACAAATGAGAAATTCAATTTCAGAACTTGTGCTATAAATATATTTTTTTTTCAAAGTGCGTTAATTGCTCGATAATAAAAAAAGTTGATGTACCTTGAAGTTCATAACGCACTTTGAATTTTTTTTTTAAATTGCGTAATTTTTTCAAAATGCGTTGCCACACTGCAGCTAGGGCGTCATATGTTTCCGACAGTATGATTCATCAACAAATAATGATTCAATAACACATTTAGCTAACTAAAGATAAATTTAATATAACCTTTTGAATATATTCTATAATATTGTCAATTATTTTGTAAGTTCATCTTTGTAAGTTTCATCTTAAATCGTCCAATTATTTAATTTTCCCCAGTTTATCACTTAGAGCTCGTTTCAAAATACCGTCGATTTTCTCACTTGGTGACAGTCTTGTTTTTTGTCAGCAGCTCACAAATCCAGACGGCCGTCGCTTCGCCGGCATCAAAGACATGCCGCCGAAACTCCCACGCAGTACGACCGCATTAGAGCTGGCTGGGTCGCTTTGCCGGCATCAAAGAAATGCCGTCATCTGTGCAATTATTCTGCACGTTAAATTGTTTAGTATTTATACACATAAGTACATGCATACATATATACATGCGTTTACTGACAAATTCTGTATATATATTGTTTTCCTGAAGACTGTATTTACATGATTGAATTGTATCGATACATTTACTTCCTGAGCTCTCTCTCTCTCTCTCTCTCTCTCTCTCCTCTCTCCTTCCTACTAGACTGTGAAACTTGCAAAGTTGCGTTAGAGCGACGGCGTGTTGTGCAAAGTTGTGTTAGCGCGACGGCGTGTTTTGTGTTAGCGCGATAGTGTGTTGTGTGTAAGCGCGATGGCGTGTTGTGCAAAGTTGTGTTATTATCAATTCGAATTTGGTGAGGTTTCTCCGATAGCGTCAGGAACAATTCTGTCTGTTGCGTCATACATAAACAAAACAAACCGCAGGTGTTAAAACTTTATGATTGGTCAACTCGTTTTCTTAGGCGGAGCTACATGTATCTATGCACGCTTACGCAATGTCACAGCTTATGGATTTCACAGGACACTACATTTACCAAACACGAAGATTTTCCCTTGTGTTCAAATTCTTTGCAAATTATCTCTCTCTCTCTCTCTCTCTCTCTCTCTCTCTCTCTCTCTGTCTCTCTCTGTCTCTCTCTCTCTCTGTGTGTATTGTATGTGCCCCGGTTCATTTTTGTATATAAATGTAAATGTATAATGTACATGCATGTATTACTACTTACTTACCAGTCGAAGTAATATAGATGAATATCTCGATTTCTGATTGATTCGACAGTCAATAAACGAATTGAACGATGATATGAAAGAACTTGAGATGGAAGTGGAAAGCGCAAGGGGGTATAAATGTACATGTACGTAGAATCCGATTCGTTTATTCACCTTTACCCTACCACATTCTGGGTAAATCTTTACCAAAATATCCTCACACATTTTACAGCAGATGTTATTTCTTCACTTGACTATGAAATTCTTTTAAACACCAACACCAGTCCCATACAGTGGCGTATTTTGTTTACATATAAAAACGACTTCTGATCTGCTTTACGAGGTCGGTTTGCCAAAGATTGACTAATAAGAAAAAGTTTGGGGCAAGTATTTGTATGAACAGTCTTAAACTGAATTAATTTTTAAAATGGATTTTTTTGGCACAGAATGTGATTTATAATTTTAATTTCATCTGTTCAAAACTAGCTAATTCATGCGCCGTGAATATTGCAAGTTTTTCGTAAGTATGCACTGTACATTATATACGGCTATGTACATGTAATTCAAACCATAATTTTCTTCCTAGAGCTACAGCTATATGCACCGTACAGTATGTATGTCATGTCACAAGTATACGACATATACCCCAATTCCGACAGTCACGGGTAACCCGGTGAATTTTTCATTCTCTGATAAGTTGTTGTTTTGTCCGTGCATAATTTAGTCTGCACCAGCAGCCAATCAGCGATAAGCTGCGTCCACCATAAGAAAGTTTATGGTTAAGGAGCGGGTATTGTTTATGCATGACGTACCTGACAGACTTGAACGCGACGCTATCGGAAAAACCTCACCAAATTCGAATTAATAATTTATAGCGCGACGGCATGTTGTGTGTTAGCGCGACGGCGTGTTGTGCAAAGTTGTGTTAGCGCGACGGCGTGTTGTGTGTTAGCGCGACGGCGTGTTGTTCAAAGTTGCGTTAGCGCGACGGCGTGTTGTGTGTTAGCGCGACGGCGTGTTGTGCAAAGTTGCGTTAGCGCGACGGCGTGTTGTATGTTAGCGCGACGGCGTGTTGTGGAAAGTTGCGTTAGCGCGACGGCGTGTTGTGTGTTAGCGCGATGTCTCGTTTATCTGAACGCGATGTTGCGCTAACGCAAATGGCCCTATCCGGACACCATACTAATATACTCCGGGTTAAAATGTATCGGGGGAGAATACGTGATACAGGGAAAGCAAAATCATATACATGTAGATTCGCGAAGCATAAACTGTTAGATCACTGATTAAATTGTTTATACTGTGTGGGGGATAGTTCATCAAAGTTAGCTTAACCATTATGTAACCATTTTATATGACAGTATCACATTTATTTGTAGGTAAGAGCATCTACGGAAGATCTTTATTAAGAACAGTTTGATGTCGCTAGGATACAGGTTTTCAGATTCATTATTTGATTGGTTAATTTAGATATTGAATGTCGAATTTCGGACCTCATTTTTCGAATCTCGTATTTCGAATCTCGAATAAGCCTTCTGGGCTTTCGTAAAAAATAGATAAGTTGTAAGCTACCTTTTATCTAAATCTGCTACACCTCTGACAAATAAATGCTTTGCAAACGAATGCAAAAATAATGAGATTTAAACGTGTACTTTTATATTTATTGTAAAAATCTCAAAACAGTTAATGCATGTATGATAAAAGCAATAGATAGTATATTAAAAATTATATAAGGAATATTATTATAATTAGTTCAGCACTAAGAAAAATGTATGTCTTAATTTATCAGGATATATATGCAAATCAATTATTCTACATGTAGTAATGAAAATATTAAAGGAAAGAAACCAAACATACATCCAAACAAAAACGATAGCTGAAGAATAAATAAAACTGATCTAGATTTACTAGTCAACACATGTAAAGTTTAACGTTTGATAATATATTAAAAAACCAGAATATACGATTTTTTAACATATATAATATCATATACATTACATACATTAATTATTAATAGTTATTTCTG
>WFKH01011581.1:22899104-22912196 GCA_016163765.1 Magallana hongkongensis | reverse complement strand
CGCCCCGCCCCCCCCCCCCTTCTCACCCCTTCCCCCCCCCCCCCCCCCCCCACCCTTCTTGGTTGTTGCCCCCCCCCCCCCCCCCCCCCCCCCCTTATTTTTGCTTGCCAAGAATTTTTGGATGAGTCTGCGCCTCCCCTCCCCCTCCCCCTTTTCAAAAACGATGCTACGTGCCTGAAATAGCGGGATTGGCGATTGAGAAAAGAAAATAGAAAAGAAAAAAGTCAGAAATAAGCATAAAGAATGCATCTTATTAAATTATTCAAATAGTATTAGTTCTAGAAGGCATCGGGTTTCAGTGAGACGCCGTTTGCTCATGATGTGTGGCTTGCTGCGGTATTTTCTATCCCCTGGACTTGCGTGTCTATGAAGTGGAAGGAAAACCCAATTTTTATGTGTTGGTTCAATAAATAATTCTAATTTTCCCTTTTAACCAGGTTTGTTCGCTCTTTATCACCGTAATTTTTTTTATTAAAAGTTTATCTTTGCATTTGACATATAAAATATTTGGAAATCAAGTAAAAATTCGATAATTGGTAAATAATGGGTTTTTGTGTCACCATGATGTCTCTTTTAGATATAAGGAATGATTGTTTAAGTATTATATGAAGTGAACATTACTGTCGGTGCGTGATCAATCCACTAAAGCCAAAAAGCTTTATGATAGATTTGATTACACCCGACCGTAATGTTCACGTTCAACTTCACCTCGTAATATTCAAAGAGTGATTTTCCTATTATAATTACTAATATTCATAATTTTTTCAGCAATATTATGCGATTTAATGATTATATAATTGACATTTTCACGTTATTTTCATTTCGTATAATTATGCAAACCAAACAGTAGGTCATTTGCGTCACTGAAATGCATTGAAATAGATACATGTACGTTACTATTGATTCGTAGTGTTATCACAGACAGACACTGGGAAATTTAAATATTATACTTTAGGGTTAAATTTTTTTGCATTTCATCCATGCTCGCCAATCGCAACTTCTCGGGCCTTTACGGCAGGTTCGGAAAACCACCTCGAATGTATTAAATAGGCGTCCATCAGGTCGGGGAAACTACCTTATACGGATATTGTTGTCATTGCGCAGAGCGATTCGTACCGCGAACAACTGTCCAATCAGTGAATTAAAAGCAACACATGTGATTTACTACATGTTAACGTTTTTACAATAAACACGTGGTTTAGACTAATTTACGACTTGATTTCAAATGACTGCGGGAACGTCAATTTATAAAAAATTTCAATTTTTTTGTAAAAAATGCAAAGATTAGGTACTAATTAAGATTTTTCATGCTCACATTAACAAACATTGCCGATTTTTTAAATAGTACGTTGAAATACCTCTCACAAAGTCTTCACAAGTCATTATATTCCAGTATTTGATTTTCGTAATTTTTTTGTTTTTCGCTGTTGTAGTGCTATTTGTTGACTAGAATTTAAAACTGAATTCATTTTTATACATGTTTATTGTTGTATGACATTTATATAACACAATAGTAATAATCAATACGCATGAACATTGATCATTGTACATATGTACATGCATATATAAGTAGTATGTGTCATCTTTGTATATCCTCGCTCTAATGGAATGCTATAAGTCCGAGTAGATGCATACACTAACTGTAAGTACTGTCTAAAAAATACATGGATTAATATCAAGAGTACGCACCAAACACGCATCTCGTAACGATTTACACTTAGTCTTTAAATGGCCACATGAGGTCTTTTGAATGCCTGGCAATGTACGAACACCCCCGAGTCGAATGCTTAGGACCATGAAATCACGTGAAATCTGTCTTCACTAAAAAATCAGCGCTGGCAGTAAGGCCTTCGTCAACAAATAGACTTATACAATACAGTTGATGAACCCAAATTTTTACCATTGTAAAATGAGTGTTTGTAAATGTGAGCATGGTTATAGACATTTCCAGGGTAGAACGACATCGAACTCGGACTCGTGTTATGTACGCTTATAAATAAGGGTTCGTATGAAAAGTTAAAAAAAATATTTGTAAACTAGTACACAGATCTTTTTTTCTGCATTATTTATTACACGTTATGAAATTTAGTATAGACTGTTTTAGATTCATCATTTGTTTTCTTCTGCATGACAGAGAGGCACAACTAATGACCGTCCACACGGTACCAATAGCGTAGTACAGTTTCATTTTCCCGAATTACATGTTTATTTTTTTCCGCAAAATATATGAGAGCATGCATATAAGTACATTTTCTTCTTCAACTACTAACTAGTTATTGTATTTTATTTTTAAAAAATCCTATATGTGAAAGAAGAAAATTGTACCTCAATGCACTCAAATTAAAAACATTCAAAAATTCAATTGGTCTTCCGCATTATAAACGATTGTTGTATACCAGACGTGAACGTTTTATAACCTTACTCACTTGT
Organism: Magallana hongkongensis; assembly: GCA_016163765.1. Taxonomy (NCBI): domain Eukaryota; kingdom Metazoa; phylum Mollusca; class Bivalvia; order Ostreida; family Ostreidae; genus Magallana; species Magallana hongkongensis. Next base: position 22,909,766 of record WFKH01011581.1, on the reverse strand, counting down.
TCGTTGAATACACTCGAATGAAAAATGTTGTCATGTGATATGTTAAGAGCTATTATAATCAATGCATAGGCGTCGGAACCAGGGGTGGGGCTAAGCCCCCCCCCCCCCATTTTTTTTTGCAAAGTTAGATATAGCCTACTCAGAAAAGCTCACTTGAGCTTTCAGCTCAGGTGAGCTAAAAACTGTGTCTCCGAGGATGAATCATTCGTTTGGAAAGGGCAGTCCTTGGTTTTGGCCTATTGCCGGTATAGAATTCAGTATATGCATGATTTGAGTATCATTTTGATGTCCGATGAACCCGCTTCGTACAGTGTATTAGAATTATCTGTGATTCAAATTGTATGGACCAAGTAATAATGTCTATATCCACTATAATAAAGAGCCTGTGGGTCGGTTTAAGGTACATGTATGTAGATGTGTGAAGTCCCATCGATAACTGCAACTGCGTTGGGTAAATCCTCCCACTGCGCGGATCCATTTTTTCATTTTTTTTCGGGGGAAGGAGAGGGGGGGGTGTTAAATTTGCGAAAGTTCTGAGGCATGTTTTCAGTAATTTTACTAAAGATGTAAATTTGAGAAATTTTATTTTCTAGGGGAGCGGGGCTCCCTGAACCCCTATCCTCTAAATGCACGCACGCTCCCAAATACTTATATTCCATTTCAATTTAATCAGTCACTGAATGTTAAATAACCTAAGTGTTGTTTAAAATATTAAAAAAAAACTCATGGAGTCTATCGCTGGTTGGGGGGGGGGGGGGGGAGAAAAAAAAAAAAAATAAAAGTGAATTACATGGGTACAATATGTATAAGCAAAGACATACTATTAAAAAGCATCTCTCTGTTTCTGGGTGATACATTAAAACATGGTTTTTTAATTATTTAAAGTACATATTCGACTATCTCTAGCAAAGATTTAAGTGATTTTCCTGTCGCGCCCGAAAGAATTTATAAGAAAGCCATGCAAAGAGATGTTACATAACACATCCCTCCATGCCCATGGGTGCCCGGGATCATTGAGTCGATGCCAATTACTTTAAAGACTTTCTGGGAGTGACATTGATAAAACCACTAATTAATCTATAAAAAAAATAATAAATCTATAAGAAGGGGGTTTTTAGAATAATAGCGGATATCGCCAAACTAACATTCAAATCCAAATATATATCAAAGCTATCAATTTCAATCTTTTGAAATTATGCGTAATGGGGAAACCATACATTTTAACTGGTTGAAAGGAGGAAGATTTGCGTGTTGATTACTTTATCCTTTATCAAGTGATATTTTCCATTGCTTACTATTGTAATATTCTGTATTGTTGTTTCTAAATCATTTTTAAAAATCGCACTTTGACATGTTCCCTAATGATCTTAGGATAAAAGTAAGCGTCAGTGTTCGAGTCCGACCTCGAGTTCGCGAAATCTGGAAATGTCTAATAGTAGATGATGATGTAAATATTGTTTTAAGTGTAAAAAATGCTTGAAAAATTTAAATATGCCTTTCCAAAAGCAATTAGAAAAGTAGCATTTTTTAAACGTAGTATTTTTTGTAGTAACACATGATGCATTTCAACCCAGGAATGTCATTCAGCTGATTGGTCAGTTTGTCGATTACGTCTGTGCCTCATTTAGTAAGGTTATAACAAATTATATTAAACAAAATAAGTTATAGCTGCCTCAAAACTCCCCCCTCCCCTACTACTACCATGGATTAGATTTTTAAGATTTTAGTACTTTTATTTGCTTGTTAATACATTTCGAATAAATTTGTTCTCGGAAGCAAAAACGATGCTGAGTGCTTGCATGGCCAAACGTTATACGGAGAGTTGTCCCTCCCGCTGAGCACCTCTCGTACAGCGCACCCTCAGGTTGGAGAAGCCGTCATCGTTTACTTTTGATTTTCTAAACTTACTTTTATCATATTGACAATCCAGCCTGATTAAAATCACCACCCTTCTGCTTACACTCATCAGGGTCTGATAGGTATCGATAACAATTCATCTTCATATGACCTCTATATTTGCACACAACCTAAATACATATATATATCTCATTTACCAAATACATGACTTTATATCTGTTAATGAGAGGTGCATGCAACTCTTCAATAATCAGTCTGGGGGTTACATAGGAAGCAGGCATGAATTAATTTGCCTGTATCCATTTAAAAAGTTCCAATATCTTTTCTAAAGCCCTGATTGGTCAGAAGTTTAGGTCGGGTGAAGATGACTCCCTATCAATACCTGTCAGACCCTGGAGAAGGAGAAGAGGGTGCTTTTAATCAGACTGAATGACAATCCTTTTCCGACAGGAAGCTGCAACGGAAGACCTCTTCGTTGCTTTGCAACGAGCTCGTCTCTAGTTGTTATTATTTCCTGATTACCAACGAAACACAATGTAACAATAACTCCCGGGAAACTCCGAATAAATCGTTTATCTTGCGTTCACATATCACATTCCACTGTGCGTTAACCGTTCATTTTGCGTTTTCCCTGAGTTTGTGCTCTGCGTTCGCTCACTGTTCATAAGCGCTCTCCAATTCCGCTCAGCGTGCGCTAACCGTTCGCTCAGAGTGCACTCACTGTTCAAGTGGGAAAACCTTTCAGCGACTGTATATATGTAATGGATATATGCCGAAAACAGTTCTGTATGAAATAATATTAAACAGTTTCGAGGCCCGTTACAGCCGAGAACTGTCTGATATTTCTTCATACAGAAGTGTTTGAGGCATATATCGTATTTAAAACACTGCCATTGAATTTCATTGTTGATATATATACCTCAGAAAGCCCGATTTTAAAGGATACCAGTATTGTAACCACTGGTAACGGTCTGATATTAAGAAACTCACTAATATCGGACTGTCACAAGTAAAATTTTTGACTGCTGGAACAAAGGAATGATATAACAGCAGCGTTTTAATGTTCATTATTTAAATGAAAAAAGAATATCGATTTCTCAAAAAATATTTTTATGAATTAATCATTCCTTATGAATGCCGTAACATAATGTCTATTCATTTACATTTCATGTTTTTCGAGTGATATGCATATGTCTTTTGAGAATTGTTATAAGTGATAAACCATCCGTAAATGTCGATCGATCGATCATCGATCGATCGATCGATCGATCGATCGAGAGAGAGAGAGAGAGAGAGAGAGAGAATGTGGGTTCACTATTTGGAAGCGAAAATAGGTTACAATGAACATTTCTATAAACATTTGATTTTTCAAAGCCAAGCAGTAGCACATGAATAATGTCGTAAAATTGTCTTGATAAGCCGAATTCATAGCAAGTATGTCGAATTTGTGTTATAATATATAGATTTGTAATAATTCGGCTGTAAATCGATTGATCTTATTTAGACCGGGGGGGGGGGGGGGGGGCGGAAACAAAACCCATTTCAAATCTCTCTGCACTCATCGTTGTTTTTTTTTAAGGAAAGGGCCCAGCAGTCTGAATCCTTTTTATATGCCATACAAGGCAAACTTTATTTAGATTTAGTATGCATGAAATAATCGAAGAAAATTTCAATCGAGAATTTAATAGGCAAAAGTCGCCGATGTACACACATTTAGGGTGATTTTTTTTATTTTATTGGGCGAATTATCAACAAAGACAACACAATTAAGATAAGACTTCTATATAGTACACGTTGATAATGTATAAACTTAGCTGTGTATACCAAAAGTCGTCTTCATCGAAATGGACACGATCGATCTTACAATAACTGCATGTAACGGTTCACCGGAAATACATTGACCACGCGACGAATCAACAGGTGACTGATGACGTAAAGACGAATGCATTGGCAAGATTTTTAATGCAAGGGACGATGGCTTTATATTCACATACAGCTGTACTTGGGAATTAGATAATAATCAAGCTTCTTTGACGGAATAAGTTAAGTTTATCATACATGTAAATGTTTACACGTGATATCGACTGTCTTTCTCCCGTGGAATTCAGAAACTTTAAAAAAAATCGCTTGCATCTTTACTTTCGTTTAATTAATGCATTTAACTGTTTGACAAAAAAAAGAAAGAAAAAAAGAACGGCCCACAACTAGCTACTTATACATGCTATCGCTTATTCTACATAAAGGTATAGGAATATTTACTTATTTGTCGCCATCAACGTATGTACAACGTTAATTTTGCCATTGAATAATACCGTGGTACATAAAAATAATACTTTTAAAAAATGCAGACTTTATTAGTAAGTTCTATTGGCAAAATACTGAAAAAAACTCAAGATTCAGTGTACAGATTCAACTGACGTCGCAAACGTCAAACTATGACGTCATTGATGATGCACGATGTAAGCATGAATACACAGTATAAAATTACTAGATAAAACATGTTAAAGTTCAGTTTATATGCATTTCTTCCTCAAATATTCAATAAAATGATGATTTTGTAAATAATCACAAACAATTTTTCATCATTATTAATCAATTTCTGCTATTGGTCTGTTTTATTTTCTGTTGCTAAAATTTTCAAAATTTGTAAAATACATATTGGCCACACTTGAGTACCTCTAAGAAATTTTGCAGGCAGATGCATATCTGCAATATCTCTCAGTTTTAAAAGTTTCAAAGAGGTACTCAAGTGTGGCCACATTCAAATTTGGGAAATACTGCAGTAAAATCTACAATTTTCAGCTATTTTTAACGAACATGTTATGTTTGATGTTGCGCATGTGCTTAACGGTGGGGCCGAGGTGAAAAAAATACATATGCATAGAAGAAGAATATTATGCCCTACATCACAAGTAATTACATTTTAATTGTATTGTTTCAAACTTGAGTTTTGTGAAAATTTTAAGGCACATTTTGATGCTTCGTGACTCTAGCTCTTTATTCCGACGTTACAGAAAATAGTTTCCCCGACCTGTCCATGACAACCTCCCTTTTTATAAAACTTGATATAAATACAACACATTTTACGATCTGTTAACTATATGTGAGCTGGACTTCAATAAAGTCAATGATATACTCTAAATTTTACCACAGAAGCGACATACAAGGCTGTCTAGCCGATACTTATTTTAATGGAAAGCGACTCCATTTTGTAGAAAATTCTAACATCCGGTAATGCATACATTTGAGGTGTTTTTCCGAGCCTGCCGGAAAGGCCCGAGAAGTTGCGATTGCCATGCTCGTATATTAATTGAAAACAAAAGTAATTTAAAGTCTGTTGCTAATTTTTTATTACGTACATTCCATTTTAAAGAAAAAAGGTATGTTCATGCAGGTTGATCAGTTGAAAAAAAATGTACCAAGATAAGGAACCCTTAATCCTTAACATTTCGAGCTATCGCCATTTTCCCACTCACTCTGTACTTTGAGATATAGACTAATTGCCTGAATGGGTAGCGTTTCGCGTGTAAATGTCTCTAGCATTATTAAAATATGAATTTTGTTTTATTTCTTTATTCTAATAAATTGTATTAAATCATTATCCATTCTATTTCCATACTTCATGGTAATTATTTCATGCTCAGTATTATACTCTGTCCCGAGTTTTTGCTTCCACCACTTTTCGCTTGATATTTCAATAATCATAAATACCTTTGTGCTCAAACTACGTTCATCCACTAATATGAAAAATGTCCAGATTATCTGTTTTGAAACGCCCCCTCTACCGCTTCTGGTTTCAATACACATCCCAAAATAGAAAGTCTACGGGGATTTTGCATTGCATCAGCCATTAAGAAGCCCGGATGATAACGTTAAAAAAATTGTGCGAGGTGTCCCGATTAATTCCGAATGGAGAAAAGATGTAAACATTTCCCATTATAAATCTCCGTAAGAAATTTGTTTTCGTTCCTGTGAATTTTTATGAGTGAAAAATGATAATTTGTTAATGAAGATATCTTGGATATTTTCCCTTTTATCGATTTATACAGCATTTCTTTCACAGGTATGTGTATTTTTATTAAAAATCATCAAAAAGTGATGGGGGCAATAACTTGGGACAGACTATAGGCTGTGGTTCAAAAATCTACCATACATGTACTTATCTATGTTTGGCATACTGTAATTAAAAAGTATTAGATAGCACTGATTACAAAACGTAGAGACTTGAGAAACTCTTAAATTATATAATTACATTTTTGCAGAAGTTTTCAAATTAACGAGCAAAAGTTACTCAAATTTGAATATTTCCAGGACCACGCACGCACATTTGGATTGTACATGGAAGTATGGCAGATTAGCTTACGTTAAGCGACACATGTGCGTACAAACTGGAATTCATAATGTAATATTTACATTTGCAAATATGTTTCCTTATATGAACCTAGAGAATAGCGAAAACAATTCTGTGTGAACTTTTTTCATGACGTCACAATGATCACAGCACGCGCTTATCGCTTGTCGGTTGGATTATTTTAAACATAAAATCTCGGTAATTTTAACAATTCTGAACGATTTGTCTTTTTCAAACGTAAATATAAGTAATAAACAGCAATGTTAAAAAGTTCACCGGGATATGAACTTGGTTGGTACGTGATCAAATCTTCTGAGAAGCCCTTCGGGCTTCACAGGATTTGATCACGTGACCGACCAAGTTCATATCCCGGTGAACTTTTTAAATTGCTGTTTATTTCTTAAATAGATATAAATTAAAAACTTTTCATTACATGTACGTCAGATGTTAGACGGTTTCCCGATAACAGTAAAATATATCCTGTAATGCTAAGGTAGCAAGGGACAGTTTCGCATAAAGTAGGACACAATTTGTCACATGCAATGTGCCTACAAAATACTGAAGATGATTTTTGTTTGGTACATATAGGACCCTCAACCACTTACTTATAAGAGAGGAGAGATTCTAACACTGCATATAAAGAGACAGTTTAAAACTGTTGAAATCACCCCAAACCTTGCCAAGAATGTCAGTCCTGTAGAAGTCAAACCAGGCTGACAGTGTACGGTATCCATGGTTACAGCTGCCCTGCCAATATTTTAGTAAAAAGGAGTGTAACCGTATTTGATTGAAGGCCTGTATGTACTATGAAAATTAGTGAATTAATTATAGGTGATCATTTTATGGTAGCAGGGAGTCATTCCTGTATTTTTATGTAAAGCATGTAGGTCCCATAGTGTTATAAGGGGGTGCTTGGGAGTCAGATTCGAAACGGCGGCTGTTGACAGGTGTGCTCACTTTTCATGCAAGAAGGAAGTAGGGCAGACGGTAAGTGAAATAGTGTCAAAATGACGTGAATGGGAGGTGGGGCAGTACAGACTGGCAGGGAGGGGACATGCTCGACTACAGATTGCATCCTGTCCCGGGGGTCATCTCTCTTCAGGGAGCGTGGTAGGGTGGGGTTTAAATGGGGCAAAATGAGTAAAATTTTGACAGTGCACAGGGGGGTCAAATAGACGTTTTATCTGACCAGAAAAAGATATGGGTGATATTTTGGGTGAATTTCTAACCTTAATGTCCTTCCTTAAGTCCAACAGGTAGTTACAAGTCATTTTGGTCCAGGTGCAAATTATTAATTTCCCGAAACACAGCGGTAAATGGGGGTACCCCTACCCCACAATTTCATGCATAAAAAAAACTGTCCCCTGCTACCTAAATGCATTTTTTCTTTGCATTGTTTACGATCGCCCTGAATTAGTTACCATTCATAGGCGGATCCAAGGGATTATACAGTATTTGAAGAAAGGAAGGGGTGCAGGTTGTAGGCGGGCGGTCTAGATTATAGAGATTCTGAAGAAAAAGATAATATTTGTAAGTTGACATTTGTACGATTTTTTGTTGATGAAAAAAGTTACGAATTTGTCTAAATACCTGCAATCGTATGTCTAAAAAACCCCCACGATAATATCATTTTATTTCATCCACCAATTTATGAAATAAATGGATGTGAATCAAATTTTTTTTATAAAATTTCAATGTTTAATAATTTACGGTCTGTTTAAGTTTGGTTCCAAGCACTAATAAGTTCTAATTAATTTTACATGTTTTTAAGTAGAAAAAAGCAATTTAATTGAATAATCAATTTAAATATTTTAGACATCTGTGATGTAAACTTAGAAAGAATTATCTTACCGTGATCTGGCTACACTAAGGTAGAGAATGTAATTAAGTGAAGAACCTAGAATTTAAATTTATTATTTTAATTACACAATACTTGAAATCCCAAATAAAAGATAATTATGCGCATTCATAAAACAGTTACCAAAATGTCTTGTTACACTATAGATCTCTTGATTCAGGCATAAAGACTGATACTATGCCAACAGCCCAAAGGAATGACATCACGTCGACATGATTTTCTTTCTCTTTTTTAATTTTTAATTTTTGATAACGAAATAAAACAGTTGTAAATAATAAATGTGCTAACTACATGAACACTCGAATAGTATGATTGTTCTTGACTGAGACTATTCATATTTCACTGTGTATTCACTTTTGACCTAAAATTAACGCTGGCTGACTTTCTTAGCATTGTTTTTTTTTAAAGCTATCTTTGTTATACTATGGGTAAACTTTATCGCAGAAACAAGCGCCTGTGCGTTTCATCCATGTCTAATTGAAAACGAAAGTAAACACTGTTGCAAGGATTTTGTTACGTACAATCCATTTTAATTCAAAATTATACAATATGATAAAACAGTATTTTACTGCAGGTTAATGGGTTTAAAATGCTTATACTTACCAAGATAAGGTACCATTAAACTTTAGAAAAACTTTCATAAGCTCGCCATTTTCCACCACTTCCCCCGTTCTATATTTAAACTAATTGCCGGAATGTATGGTGTCCGGATAGGGCCATTTGCGTAAGCGCGACATCGCGTTCAGATAAACGAAACATCGCGCTAAAACACAACACGCCGTCGCGCTAACGCAACTTTGCACAACGCGCCGTCACGCTAACATAACTTTGCACAACACGCCGTCGCGCTAACACAACTTTGCACAACACGCCGTCGCGCTAACACAACTTTGCACAATACGCCGTCGCGCTAACGCAACTTTGCAAGTTTCACAGTCTAGTAGGAAGTCGTGTCCGGAAATATCAGACTGCGCATGCTGAAATATGTAGGTCTGCATGCAAGCATGGATGAAAAATAAATTATTGTACTTTGAAATAAATATATAATTTTCATTCATTATCAATACATATGAATAAAAATATAGTACTAGTATGTCACTGTATAAGGATATGCTAGCATGCATTTAAAATATTAATAAATCTACCAATTGATAAATTTACCATAAATATTTAATATAATTCATAAATTCAACAATAATAAATTCATGACATGTTATATACCTGTAATTTTACATTTTAAAATTTCTTTGCTTTGGTAATATACAGAGCACCTTATATGAATTTATAACATGTACATCATGAAATAATATTATGAACAGTGTACATATTTTTGTAAATTAAGAATTTAATTAACATGTGAATTACAATCAACATGCGCAGTCTGATAATTCCGAACTCGACTTCCTACTAGACTGTGAAACTTGCAAAATAGCGTTAGCGCGACGGTGTTTTGTGTTAACGCGATAGTGTGTTGTGTGTAAGCGCAATGGCGTGTTGTGCAAAGTTGTGTTAGCGCAACGGCGTGTTGTGTGTTAGCGCGACGGCGTGTTGGTCAAAGTTGCGTTAGCGCGACGGCGTGTTGTGTGTTAGCGCGACGGCGTGTTGTGCAAAGTTGCGTTAGCGCGACGCCGTGTTGTGTGTTAGCGCGACGGCGTGTTGTGCAAAGTTGCGCTAGCGCGACGGCGTGTTGTGTGTTAGCGCGATGTCTCGTTTATCTGAACGCGATGTCGCGCTAACGCAAATGGCCCTATCCGGACACCATAGGAATGGGTAGCGTTTTGCGTGTAAAAATATCTTGGGACAGACTATAGTATTATGGAGGGTAATTGTGTTAAAAAATCCAGACATGTAAACTTGTAAATCTAAATATGCAATCGTATTGGTGTGTGAACCTGAGTATGAATGTGTGTAAATCTGATCGTGTTACACATAAAACTCGGGCATAACAACTTTAAAAGATTTGACTCAGTTTCTTCGTATGATGCACATTTTGTATGGAGAGTAATCGTGTTCAAAAATCCAGACCTGTAAACTTGTAAATTCAAATATGCAATCGTGTTGGTGTGTGAGTCTGAGTATGAATGTGTGTGATTCTGATCATGTAACCTATAAAAACTCGGGCATAAACACTTTAAGATTTGACTCAGTTCCTCCTTATGATGCATATTTTGCAGCTTAATTGTTTTTGTAAGTTAATTTAACCTTCAACTTTGCACATTTTTAATCCATAGTTTCTGCATTTGTATTTTCATCCTCGGATAAAGCACAGTTGACTTGTTACAAATCGAAAAATGTAAAGTCTACAAGTTTGTCGAATTTTGACATGACCTTATATGGCAAATGCTCGCTGCGGGAAAAGGCATGCCGTAATCGCCGGAATGGACTAAAATAAACATAAAATTCAGTTAAACTGTTCTAATGAACGATAATATTTTCTTTGGATCAAAATTATTACTTTTAAAAAAAGATATTGAGGTATGATTGAATCTGAACCAAACAAGAAGAGATGAATGTTTGTAAAAATCGTGGCCGGTGTGACGAATGCGCTAGTTTCTGTAATATAATTCCCATGGACACTGGTACATGTATTATACGA
>WFKH01011581.1:22878759-22889561 GCA_016163765.1 Magallana hongkongensis | reverse complement strand
TTGGAAGAATTTTGATAAATAAAAATGCCATGTCTTCTTCATTAAAAAAAAGATATCCGTGTTTGTAGTACAATTAAATAAAATCAACAATAATTATCCGTGTTATATATAAAACTTGCCTTTTTTATAACTTAGATCTATCATTTAATACCAAAATTACCGGTTTTGATTCACTCATTTGGAAGAATTTTGATAAATAAAAATGCCATGTTCTCTTCATAAAATAAGATTTATCTCAACAAATAGTCGGTGGATATTGTGAGAATTGAGCTAAATTAGTTTTATAATTTGGACAATTTACATTAAAGGCTGTGAAAGTTGTTTCATGCTTCATTAATTTGTATATATAAAACCTGCAAGACGTCCCAATCTCCAGCTGTGTTGTGTAAACATTGCCACGCGTCATTACGCTTGGGCAATCAATCGTGACTGATAACAGATTACTATCAAAACACTAGTTACAGGCTTTATAAAATTAGATAAATGCAAGCATATTATAACTTACCATATCGCTTAATACTTCTCGGTCTTCAAAACCATCAATTAACGGCTTTATTTGTTGAAAATATCAGTCAGATTCACACTTTCGGTTCAAATTCAAAATGGCGCCGATCAAAATTAAAAGGTCTCACGACATCTCGCGAGGTGCGAGATTTCGCCCAGAATCCTACGGTAAAGCATACAGTTGCCAATCTCGTTAGTATATACGTCCCTGATTTAAAAAATAAAGTACGAGTTTTCGTGAATGTTGCAGAATAACCTCCGAGGTCGAGAAATGTTGTTTTGAAATATAAAAGACGAGGCGTTAGCCGAGGCTTTTATATTTCAAACAACATTTCGAGACCGAGGAGGTTATCCTGCAACATTCACGATAACAAGAACTTTATTTCTATTCTACTAGCAGCCCAGTATTTCTACATATCGTTTCTCCGTCATTTTGACGGCTGTTCCGTGTAACCCCAACGGTTTTGTTACATATGTAGTAATGTTTACATGTGTATCGATCAAAGGAATCACATGCAGACGACAGAATTTTTCTTTGGATTTTTAATACTCTTCACTTATTTATAAAATATCTTTGAATCATATTCCTAATATTTTAAGGGCAATTTAATACGATTATTACTACTACACGTTATATATTTTATGTAAAAACACGCAGTGAAAATGTGCTAGGGAGGTCCTAGGAACATCCGCATTGATCTCTTAAAAATAAACATTTGAGGCAAAACATCGTTTTGACTGGAACTAATACGTGAAATTGACATGATTTTAAAACTTTTTACGGTTTGAAGTTGTACTTTCATGATCAGTGCGAGACAAATAGGTATTTCTGATCTGATAATTTACTGATGACGTTCGTGGTATAGCCTATTGGAGAATAATGTCCGCGGCATCTCTTTGATCTCGGCAATAACTGTAGTAGAATTCCTGTCAGTTTCAGTCGCTGTAGGTTTCGACCAATCGATAAACGGGGCGTGTAGATTTCTGTCCTTTCAGTTTCTATAAAGCAATGAATTACCAATAAGTTTCCGTAAGAAATAGCGTGAATCATATTCAGTAGATGTAAATATTTATATATGAGGAAGCATAGACTGAAAAATTCAAGAACCACGTACCCGGATTCTCCGCCATATATCATACCGGCTTTGTATGATAATATAATACTTCAAAACCTTGGAACCTTTTAGCTAAATCTCATACACTCCCAACAAATAAATGGATTCCCAAACGAAATGCTAAAAAAAACCTTAAGAGAATTTTTATTTGCAAATACTTTAAATCAGTTATAGAATAGAAGATACCATTTGGTATTGCATTTTTATACGATTTATGCAGTTTTAAACCCATTTTAACATAAAATATTTGTCTTTATATATCAGGATACAATTTCAAATTAATTATAGTGAAAATTAAACAAACACACACACACACACACACACACACACACACACACACACACACACAAAAGAATTCATTTAGACCTACAAATCATTTAATATTTATTAGTTTGATGAGATATTGGCGCTTCTGATTGGTCGAAAAATTTCTTTGATACCTGCATCAATAAAATTTTGCCGGATCTACTTTTCTCAATTGTTCTGATGTAACACTATTTATAGAACGGGAATTTCCAAAATAAACACTGTCAACAAAATGTAAAGTTGTGTCTGTTTAATTGTCAGCAAACAAAATACAACATTATAAAGATAAAAAATTGAAAGTTTAACCTTAAAAAATAAACAATACACATTATTTAATTCACTTAATAGAAAATTAAGCTTCTTCTCACGATTTCGTCTGCTTGAGATCAACGATGAACATTTACGGCGAGGCTGGCTGTTCCAATTCCAGGAACAACTATAACGATTATATAGGCCTATACACTTTCACGGTAACACTGCGGTGAATTTTAATTTAACACACGTACTTGATAGGTCATCAAAATAAGCATCGTAAAGCAAAGCTATGAGTAGGGCATCAACTCCTTCGGCGTATTCCAAGCGGCAGATATATAATTATTTATCGATAAGTACCTCACTGGCTATCTAGTTACCACAACATTTACAAAATTCGCACGTACATACTATTCTTTGTCGACATATGATGATATCAAATATTTTTGTTCACGATCGCGTCTCCTTGCATGGTATGCACAGTTGCATATTCCAACGATCTAACTCACAGTTTTAACGAATCTTGTTGCACAGTGAATAACATCACAAGCATTGATGAAGTTTTCCGGTCATTTTTTCCTTTGATACGTCGATCAATAAAAAATTATTAAATTCATTTCTTAAGTCAATTCTTGAAAACGTTTTGAAGTTGTGCACATTAACCAAAAATGCATTTTTAAAATCTTGCTTCTTAGTTGCTTAAGAAGTAGTTTATAATACATTAATTTTATACATGAATGGTTCTGTTAAAAGAGCACGATGACTTCATTCAATCATTTAGTGTATCATTGAATCGAATTTTTTTGGTGTAGTATATTGATTTCCAAGCGAATTTTAAATATATGCCACATAAAAGGTAGAAGTTCATGATACATACATACGAGGGTTGTTAGAAAAGTTCGCGGACAAAGTGGTTTACAGCAAAATTACTGTGTACTTTGTAGGATGACGTATGTTTTATTAAATGACTACCAATTGAAAATAAGTGTGCAAAAAATCATATGATTTTGAAATTTAAAAAAAAGATACAGGGATTTTTACTTTGCATGAGTTAGATTTACGGAGCACCATTTCATATTTTCACGACGTCAGGTGACGTCATACAACTGAAAGGCAAACCTGTCACTCTTTTGCAAAGTAAATACCTTTCAGTTCCACACACTTTTCATGTCATTTAACCCATTTATAAAATTCACGTTCATAACATTATTTGTCAAGTTTTTGTATGATGCCTTTTGTGGCTTATCGTAGATCATTTAGTTCAGAAAATCTCTGTTCACGCAGTTTCGACTTTAGATAAGCGAAATACATAGGTGCAAGATCCGGGTTTATGGGTGGTGGGGGTGCTGCAAGAGCTCAAAATATCAGTTATTCCATCATTAAACCTTTGTCCTATAAAAATAGTAGCATCTAAGAATATTTTGGTCTCCATCGGGGATTTTCCTGCGTGCACACAAAATTTAATGACGGCCCGGTGCTCCAAGATGTCCATTGACGTTAACGTTTTTTGACTCATTTTTCAAGCGTTGGTCGATAAAACGGTCAGAAATTCTTTCAGAAATTTGAAACTTTTACAAAATGACCTTCATAAGTTATTGTGATGGCCTATGATATATCGTTTATTTTTATGCGCTTAAACGGTACGTTTTCTTATTAAGGAAAAATGCGTACAAAATATAAAAAAAAATAAAAAACTGACATGCTCCGTGAAGCATATCTTATCAAAATAATTAAGCTGTATATTTTTTATAGTGCATTTAAAAGATACAGATCTTTACACATTTCTTAGAAAATACGTCAAGATTAAATCTGAAAAGTTTCGCTGGTATCATGCAAATAGTCCGCTCACAATCGAACTTGTCCGCGAACTTTTCTAACAACCCTCGTACATATATAGTTCTTTTAAAAGAGTACGATGTCTTTTATAATCATTCATTTGGTTTCGATTGATTATCAAGCGATGTTTTACTCTCCAAGGAAATCGACAGTGGTCGACATAATTTTTTCAGGATCATCTTGATCAACCGCTGTGACTACAATTTCAGTGCCACTGAACGTCATATTGACACGTGCGCCTCGCTGTGAGTGAGTGTACCCAATAGAGCACAACCTTCTTCTGTCGTGTATGTTGGTTCTTTGTTGTTTGAAGTATATTTGCAAACTCGCGCAGAAATTGTTTTATGTTCGGTTTTGACGTGATGGCTGTCTGAATGTCGGTTCCCTGATTCATCGCTCGAAAGGTTTTCTAGCAAATTGATTGGGACTTTGAATGTTACTTTTTGTGATTGTTCGGAAGTTATGGTCCTCTTTTTTACCTCAAACTCTCTCAGAAATTCAAGAAAATCGTATTTGTGTATCAAACCAAATTTTACTATAACGTCATTGCCTGCAATATCGGATAAGAGACTTATAAATGATGCATCAACCTTAGTTCCACCCCAATCACCACCGTTGGCTTTGTGAAGTTCTTTTAATGTTTCTTTGTCTTGAATCTCATGGACAGTAATATCCATTGTACCACCTATATTGACAAGATAAGTATTGATGCAAAGCATCAAATCGGCCGCAAACTGTTTAAGGAGGCAAATTGCAGTACGTTTTAATGAAGTAATACAACCTTACTTTTTTTTTAAAGAGAAAACTACTATTTCTAAAAAAAATAATATTGAATATCATGAAGCATTGTCATTTTTAGCAAAATGCATTAAACAAAAATATTTATAGCATTGTTACCTCCATTTGAAATGTACATCAAAAGTAGTGCTATAATGAAACTGAAATTAAACGGTGGGTGTAATGAGCCTCCTTTAAACACTTTAAATGATATGCATACGACACCTACATGTATTTTTTGCTGAAGTTTATTTTTTAAACAACATTTGTAAACAATAAAAAAAACTTGTAAAATGAAAAAGAGTGCTTGTCTATTTTCATAAGATTGAAAGAAAAAAAATATTGTCCTAATTCTCAATCGATGCATTTTTTTTTAATTCAAAGCTGCAAGATAGAAGTTTGAGGAAAGGGCAATAACTCTTTGACATCAATGTGTGGACATATTTTTGAAAAAAAAAACCAAAAACAAATTAAAATGTCATTTAAATGTAAGAATTTGAAATCGTTTGCTTGAATCAAACTATGTGATTTTTATATGCACTTTTGTTTTTCATAATTTACTCTGTTAAAGAACGTGACGATGCCGATTTTTTTTTTTTGGGGGGGGGGGGGGAAAAGATGCTTCATGCTGTTGCATACTCAAAAATACAAAATGCAATATAATATGGTTGTTTTTAAGCATGCAGAATAATGAAGAACAAAACGTAAATTGAATGTAAAACATCTGCATTTTTTTACTCCGTCTTTTATTTTTTTTTTATCGTTTTTAATGAAGTATGAGGCGGACCTATGATACCGCGGTAGTTAAATGAATTTGTTAAAAAATCTATTAATATGCATATGCTTCCAGAAACTATGTTATTGTGAATCTCCTCTATTAAATAACCTCAGTGATGTTCAGAGTGTCTCTGTTTACTATATCTAAAAATATCCTGACGTCAAATGTCAATTTCAGCGCGTGCTACTATATGCGATACCATAGAACCCACGATATGATAGGAAGCTACTAGTATACTATCCGGAATCTCGTATTCATAACGAGTTACTTTTATATCTTATACACTCCTCTCCTTTGGAGCATTCATTGTTTAAATATAAAAACTTAAATAAATTTACAAATTTATATACAATAAAAGTAAGTAAGAAAATATTTTTTTTAGAAATCAAGTAAAACTCAAATAAAAACATTTTTTAAAAATAATATAAATCGGAATTTTACGATTGTAATCAAATAAAATATTTCTCTAGAAGTAGGAATAATAACGTCTCATTTCCCCATGTGCACATTCTAACACAACCACAAATAGATCGGCCGCTCCTGCGGCCGATAATAATAAAAAAGTTTGTTATTTTGGTTTTTACGTATTTTTCAATGTTACATCCATATAATGACGTGAAAAATTACACAATTCAAATGAAATGTCTATTGTTTTGCATGCATATATATGCGTTTAATATTGTGAATAAAGAAGTCGTTTTATATGATATTGTTTATTAAAAGTACGTAAAAACCAAAATAACAACTTTTTTTATTATCACTAAGTAAATTTCAAGGAGGCTGACATATCCAGAAAAAATTCAAAAATGATCGGTAGAATTACACGCTAGTCCACATGCTTTGAAAATTATTTTAAACAATCGCACGGGCCAAATGATGGAAGCTAGAGTGTAACTTTCATTTCATATCAATATGCATTAACTATAATAACATTCTGAGAGTATTGCACAAGCAATACATGTCCCCCCCCCCCACCCTCCCCCCTTTGAAAAGATTTTCATTTTATTTGCTAAACTAATGTGGAAAAAATTTGCATGGGTCGAGATTTTTCTAAAGGTCAAACCCGATTAGAAATGAAAAATGAGTTGTTAAAATTAATTTCGTCAGCATCTTTAGGTCCATTTGGGATAATTTGGGTCCATGGCCATTTGGGTCAATAGATGCACCAGCGCCGCTCTAATCGGATCATTAATACGAAGTACATGTATATTTAAAAATTAATATCTTTAAAACCAGTTAATAATCAAAGTACTGGAAGTACTGAAAAGCGCTAACCTAGCTTAGTTCTAAAGGGAATTTACTTTGTCCAAGCTTAGTTAGAAACGAGGCATTAAAAGTATCCAAGGCCAGATAGGTTAAAATGGCGTCGAAGTTGTACTCATCCATATTTATCCTTATCTGAATTACATTTTCTTTAAATATATAATATAATTTATTATTTACATTTAAATTATTGTAATTAAAAATCGAACACTTTTGGTAATTGACACTTGTCTGAAACATGGAATAAAAAAGCCTTTGATTTTGTCAGTACACTTGAATTCACACCTGGGTCTTGTGTGCGACAATTGTTTGTCTAACGTTTGCACTTTTACATTGTTGTTATACGTGCAATTTCTTTATAAATGTATTGCATTGATTATTATAGTTGATGTTCTGATTTTTATTGTGCACATGTACTGCATTAAGCTGGTAAGTTGTTGCGTCTAAGTAACAACTGTAAGCTAAGCAAGATATACGTCCATACAGGCGAGATGTACAATGCAGACTTGAAGTGTCTAGTCAGTTTCTTTTATACGTGCTGTGTGGAGAGCGGCGAGCACCAAGAACTTTGGATATTTACATATT
Organism: Magallana hongkongensis; assembly: GCA_016163765.1. Classification (NCBI taxonomy): domain Eukaryota; kingdom Metazoa; phylum Mollusca; class Bivalvia; order Ostreida; family Ostreidae; genus Magallana; species Magallana hongkongensis. Next base: position 22,882,145 of record WFKH01011581.1, on the reverse strand, counting down.
TAAATCTGATCGAAATGCCATTCAGTTTTGTTAAAAGGATTTTGTCGACGGTAACATGGAACTAACTCCGTATCCAAGTGATTAGAGTGTCGAACTCATGATCCGTTCATTTTGAGTACGAATGGAGATGTGGCTTTTACTGTTACTTAATAAATGGAATTATAAGATATTCATTTATTTTGCCCCCAATTACAAATTATTTGCTTATTAAACATATGTACAGTTTATTTATCATGATATATTTCATATTAAATTAATTAGATTAAATTAGAGGGATTTTTTCCTGGTGTGTTATTCCACCAATACCACTATACTCTATTTTGTTTTGTTATGCCGCTACTGGCACTGTTAAATGTTATTTTGCAGCATCGCTAAAAAATCAAACAGTTCTTATAAACAAATGTAATAAAAATTACCGGATGTCTGGTAGGCAATTAACAATGAATTACACAAAATGAGAAAATATTATGTTTGTTTGCTGAAGACCATCATGTTTTGAATTGAACCTTGTATAACTCATTTTAGAGAGAGAACGTATAAAGGTTAAGTTTTAATAAATCAAATTTCTTTGAATAAAAAGTTATTTATTTACAACATATTACAACTTACAAAGTAAAACCTCCGTATGTGAAAGATGGAGAAGATATGTAGTTTTCTTGCAATTTGAAAATCAGATATTGAATATTAAATGAACATTTTAAGAGAATACATCTCTTTTCAAAATGATTTATCATTTTGTCAGTGACAAGTAGAACTACTTCTTGGTAAATTATTAAAGCTGCATTGTACGATTTTTTCGCTATTACAGTATTTCAATTAATTCTTCATGCAAACCAATTATTTATAAAGTTATTAAAGACTTTTGCCTATTTACACCAGCAGAATCGGTCTCTTTTCAAAATTAGATATATTTAAAGTATGTGAAATAATTTCTTTATGGGCAAACAAAAAAACCCCAACAACAACAAAAAAAACAAGCTGCATCATGGAAATGTTTAAAAAAACCGTTTGGCTTCGTCCCCCGAATGTTTGGGTTTATTCAACCCGCATGTTATGCATCTATTGTAAACAAAGCAAACTTCAGAAATATTAGGGTATAAAAAGTACACAGGTTTATTTTTGAACTGCCAAAACTTAACAATTTTATTCATAGCGATGTCAAAGTCGTAATTAATACAATCATAGCCGCATAGACATCAGGAGCGAACTTTAAGATGAGGCAAAATAACAAGGTACCCTTTTGTGACGTTAATTGACCGGAAAAACTCCTGCAATGTCTATTATTATGTACATACTTAGCATAACCATCGTTTAAAAGCGTTCCCCAAATTTGATATAAAATCGGACCAAGCAGCTTTAGTGATTTTTTTAGAATCAATGAAAAAAAACGACATGGAAATTTCATCTTTGGAGAAGAAGTGTGCATATATTTTTTTTTTAATTAAAGTAAACGGAAGTTGGCATTTTTATATTCATGATATTTATCATGTCTCTTTTATTTGATTTTTCTATTTTTAGCTTCTGTATACACACTTTATTTCCTCATCACTGTGTAGCAGCCCATGCAATGATGTACGTAAGGCCCGAACATTAGATTCACAATAGCCCGTGCAATTATGCGCGTAAACCCCTAAAACTGGTTCCCTAGCCGGTTTAAGTGGTATTTATTTCTGCTCATAGAGGGCGGTTATTCCTTGCACCGGAAGTACAAGTCTAACGACAATAAAGCGCTGAGCTATGCTTAGCGCTTTAAAAAGTAAGGCAAGTCGAACTCAATAAGTGTTAATTGCTGTGTTAGATACAATAGTACATTAGGATCTGCATAATAAAGTCCCGTCTTCTCTGTTCTCACCTTCATTTATTGGAACACTTAATTCATCTATCTCGATCATAGGAGTCACATTAAAAATTAATTACATGAATTGATAAAAAATAAAGCTACTCATACTTTATAATCTGCAGGGCATCGTTATGAAGCTACACAGTCCGAACCATTACGAAAAAAGCCTTGGAAATTAAGTGGGAACAGAATAATTGACAAACCGCTATGATTGAAGACACAGGCACCTGACGTCATATATTTTTCTCATAATAAAAAAAAATACTCCGCTTACCTAATAATTGACAAGATACCCATCCCCGGCATCTTGGATTTTTTTAAAACTGTCACATCGCCGTGAATTTTCGCTTATAACTCAGAGGTAACATTTTTCTGCGATCATCTCCGCCGTCCGATCGGTCCTTCAATATCTTAGCTTACTGCTGATTCAACCAAAACGGCCCATAACATCGTTTATTATTAAAAATATCTCCTCATTCTGCATCTACTGCTGCTGATTTGCGACAAAAAGCTAAAGGGTGGACGGAAGTTGACATAAATCGCGTCATAATATGGGTAATCCCTTCCAAATATAGCACTGATACGAATATTCAAAAGTCGTCAATTTTGAATTCGATCAACATACGAGTTAAAATTAAGAAAAGGGATACTATAAACAATCAATTATAACTTTTGTTACACAAAGTTTATATAAAAATGTTTATAAATGCATATATTTTGAAATATTGAAACAAACACACGTTGCAGGGAAATCTCATTTACATATTGGTGACAACTTCCGTCCACCCTTTAGACATTTATCGCATATCTAAGGCAGTAGATGCAGATCGAGTGGTTATTTTTATTAATGACAGGTGTAATGCACCGTTTTGGTTGAATTGGTTGTAAGCTTAGATGTTGAATGACCGATCGGGAGACGGAGAGGATTGCAAAATAATTTTACCGATGAGTTTCAAGCAAATCTTCCAGCTGATGCGCCAGTTTGAAATAAATCCAAGATGGCGGGGATGGGTACCTTGTCATTTATTAGGTAAGCGAGTATTTTTTTTATTATGAGAAAAATATATGACGTCGGGTGCCTGTGATTGAAGATTATAGCCCCCACCCGAAATTCATATTCTGAAAAATAGATTATTGGTACAACCCATGCATAACTGTTTTTGATCCATACTCAGTATAGGACCTAGTTGTCGGTCACATTAATTTTCCATTTTATAATGACATGACCGATGATCAGTGTAGGAATAGTTATTTGCATCATTTTGCTTACATAAATGAATCCTGTTTAATATTAAATTCTATTGTTAATATTTTTTGAAATATTTCTTTACGTTATATAATAACGTTATTACAGGGCATACCCTTGTGTCCCGTTATCATAGAATAAACAAGAAATTCGAAACCACTTATAACACTGGAAGATCTCTCGTTTCCAAAACTTTTGTGAATGGCAGCATCGGTCAAGGGAACCATATTCAGCCGAGATACCAGATAGTTACCTTTTCGAATGAAGAAAGCTTTCTCGTCAAATCATCAGAACTTATCT
>WFKH01011581.1:22865783-22878659 GCA_016163765.1 Magallana hongkongensis | reverse complement strand
CGAGTCCCAACGCGCTTCCCCGCTCCCCTCCACCTTGTGTGCTCCCCCCCCCCCCCCCCCCCCCCCGGAAAAGGAAATTCGAAATCATCGCCGCATTAATTTGGTCACTCTATTTCAAAATCTTGTTAATTATTTATTTTTGGTGGCATCATTATTTTACGTTCTCTTACTGGGGCGTAGCGGGAACGACAACTCTGGGTAGAGAATGCATAATAGAGATATGAGACACCCGAGAGGTCCCTAATGGATTTTAACTATGACGTCACAAGCCTAGTTACGTCACCTATACTTATGATCAACCCTGTTGACTAATTCATACTGGACAAATTCTATCCCTGCTGGTTATTACAAGTAACTCAAAGTTTGTATAAAGTTTCGATATTTAAGTATAGAACATTAATACACTGAAATATTTTTAAAAAAAAAAGATAGACGTACATAAATAAACTAGGTTCCATCACTTCCTAAAAATAAACGAACATTCAATCAACATTATTGATGTTCCTACCAAAATGTCCTAAAATGTTTTATTCAAATGAATGATGAAAATTTGCACATGATTTAGTTTGAGCCCAGATGACACCTCATCTCCCGCGGACAGTGCACCTGTTGCCACCCAAAGAAGCAGTGCCCCACCCCAAGGTCCCTACAAACTCCTAGAACACTTACTGTAGCCTTCGTCGAGGATTCTGCTGTAAAAAACTAACCGAATTTTTTACCCCATTAACTCATTCAATCACGAATTTGCTTCGCCTTTGTTGGACTATGTTCATTTGCGTCATCATTTGTTAGATTACTATCGAAATTTTCAACAGTGAAATGTACCTTATTAAATTGTTGCTGTGAAGGATGCTGGGGGGTTAGATTGCTGCAAGATGCATGAAATATCCTAGTCATTTTCTGTTTTTATATCTTGTGTCATTATACATAGAAATGACCATATTCAGTGACGAGGGTTGATGGGACATCAATCCGACCTTCAATGTTTAAACGCAAACACTCGTTTGCTCTCTTACTGTCTTTATACATTAGCGATTTTGGATGACTTCAGAATAGGCGGCATCGATCCTACAACAAAACACGAAAGAAATGTCAAGTTCAAAATTTACAATATACGATGGATGCAAAAACACTAAAGGACAGAAACGATGATGAATGCAACACTGAGGACCAAAGCTTGCATACACCATGATGAAGTTATTGAAGAGGAAGGGAGATTTAGTTTTCGCTTTCCAGTCCCTCGTATATCCTCCTCTGTAGCACCCCTCCCCTGCCTTACCCCGAAGGACGCAAATATCAGAAATCGCATTATATTTCAACAATTTTTCCATTTAAATATCCATATGTTTAAAATCAGTGTAAAAGCATATACTGTAAACTAACTATTATTCGCGAATACTGTAAACCAACTATTATTCGCGAAGATTTTATTTCGCGATTTACCGGGAATGAACTGGTTCGCAGCGATTAATTTTCGCGACCAAGCCTTATCCACACCTGTTTTTTTTAATACAACTACATGGCAAATACTTGTCTGCGGCGAGAATTGTTCACGACAATGCGACTCTCGCAAACCTCGCGAAAATTTCTCGCACGCGAATAAAAGTTGGCTTACAGTACATGTACATGTACTTGTATAATTTGCTTGTGAATAAAAAGCAAGTAAAGTCACATACATGTAGTTGTTGTTGGATTTAAGGTATCTCAATCCTCACGTTTTGATTTCATTGCGCAGATGATCACTATATTTTAAATGAATATTATTTTATTTATTTATTCATTACAGAAAGATTATTATTTCATAATTACACAACATTCATGAAGAAAATCCATTTGAATTCAAGAAACAAACAAGTTTTTTGGAGAACTATTTTTTCATGTGGAAGGTTTTTTTTAGACGAAAATGACAGAAACAAGCAATTTTATGAATTTTCAATATACTTTCCTTTTCATTACACTTTATTCGTTATTCACATTTTTTGATAGGTTTGTAACATATCCTTCCTATAGGTTCTGTGTAACATGTACAAAATTAAATCTTGAGAGATTGATTACCTTTAGCATAAAATCATGCAAATGTATAGAAAATGTCTGAATTTTTTAAGCCAGATTTTGCGAGAATTTTACCTTTGAATCCCTATATCTAAAATTTGACAACACTGACCGTCATGTTTTAGTATGTCAAAATGATACGGAATACATATCTAAGCAAACTGGATTAATCTTAATAAATTCTTGATATTCAAAAAGTTTTTATTTCAAATCAAATTGCAACTATTATAGAAATTGTCTATTTTAAGTGCAAAAAGGTCACACACAAATTTATGCCGTTTCGTACCAATTTTTTTCGTAATCCCTCTATTTAGTGTGACCATTGTGCATAACTAACAAAAAAGATGTTTGAAGAAATGAGTTTGCTTAATCAAAAATACTGACAACAAATCCTAATCAGGCTGAAATTGCAATTTAGGTGCAAAAAGGTCAAATTAATTGGGCCATAACTCAGAGAAATAAATACTGACTCCCCATTATCTTTGTATTTTTTAATTATGTTTTGTCTACAGATTTCAATGATATACTTCTCAGGAAATTCTTGATACAAAACATTGAGGAGTGAGATACCTTAACTTTTAATCCTATACTCGCGATAAGGACATTAATTTGCTTCGTGTTCTATTGTTTTGGGTTTTTTAAAAAGAAATTATGTTTTATTATTCATTTTTGTGTTATCTCGGTTTTACATCTTTTTATTAGATTTATCAGAAAATAGTAAATGAACACGTACTTATGATAGAGGGCTAGGCTGGTATTCGCGTCCCCTTGCGTCTTTTATTACACGCGCCTTTCCGTCAGTGCTTAATAATGCGCTTTTATAAAAGACAACAGCTGAACACTAATTGGCGTTTTTGGTCATGGCTTATTTATTAAAATTGAACATGCATTTTAACAACTGACCTGCACACAATTGGTGAGCAGGTATTTGGCTGCACAATAAATCAATCAATCAATCATCACATCAACAATCAAATGTTCAATCAATAAATATAAATCAATCACATCAGCAATAGGATTGTTCAATCAATAAATTAATCAATCAATTAATCCATAATCAATCAATCAACTTGTTTGATTGATCAATATAAATCAATGACATTAGCAATAGGATTATACAATCAATCAATCGATAATCAATTAATCCATAATCAATCAATCAATATCAATTATTGTCAATTGATGAATTGAGTCAATAAATAATCAATGGATCAAATAGTGGATAAATAGCGCTTTGCTTAAAGAGACAGTACGGCGCATCTTATCAAAAAACCGACTTGAAAAAATGTTCTGATCGGGTTCGGTATTTTTGTACTACTCATAAATATATAAACTTTCAGAAAATTACAAATTTCTCCATTGAATCAATTTAACTATTTCATTAAAATTAATAATTATTTATGGCCCATAAATATATACATCACAACGTGTTACGGGGTTCCGCCTTCTATATGATTACGCATGCGTATTTACTATAAACAAACACATGCAGGGCTCGCGAAGATTCTCCTGGACTGGTTTGTTGATAGAAATATGTCTTTTCTACTTCTCCCAGGTAATAATTGTTCAAAGTTTTTAAAATAACCAGAATTATTATTTTGTAAGCATGTATTTAGCGGTTTTTTAAAATTTTATCACAAGAGTTGCTACAAAATAAATTCATTTTGTAAGTGAGGCCCCTTGAGGGGTTATTTGACATATTTATGTCTGTTTACATTAAACTGAACTGAAATTGGTAAACAATTTATAATTTATCGAGAAACTGATGATGTGTTCCGTTTAGAGAGTCCCTTTTACCTTGTATTCCATGATGACCGTAGTCGGGCGAAGATCTTGTAGTTTTCAGCACGTGTCAATTACTGTCAATCAAAATCCACGTGGTACAAATAAACGATATAAGATTAATCCGGTTTGTACGACCCTTCAATTTCCGGAAGCTCATAATTACATTAATTAGGTATGTGACAGGGATTTTTATGTACTTCAACTGTCACAATTTACGTTATTTCTTATTTTCTAACGATACAATGGCTAAATCTGAAGTAAAACACACATGTTTTTCAGCTGTACTGTCTCTTTAAAGCGGGTTAATGGCTATGTTAGGTAGACCCTGTGAGCAGTTGACCACCTATTCCCAAACTTTGAGCAGGCCCTGGGAACAGTTGCCTACATGAAAGACCTGAGAAACCCTGCCATGTTGCAAATTCCGACAAACAAACAACTTTTCTTGAATTTAAATTACCAATTTAATTGGTAACCACTATTGGAGCACAAGAAGAAGTGGATGTGAACCTGATATAAGCCATGATGATAATGGGTATCGTGGTAGATGTGGGTACGCACTGAGCACAAAATGAAGTCCACGATGGAAGTTATTGTATTGATAGTTTGCATAGTAAGTCACATGTTGACACCGTTCCAGTGTGAATTGATTCCCATGATGAGGATGGTTATCATGGTAGTTGGTAATAGCAAGTCGTGTGTTGACACCGAGTGAAGCCCGAGATGAAACAGGAATCTTGGTAGTTGATAATAGCAAGTCTGGCCTGAGTTGCTGACTGGAACATAAAACAAAGGAGACGAGCAGTATCTGATATACTTCAATTAATATCGAAGTAAGGAACATGATTGAATAATTGATGGCAATGAATAAATTTGTTTACAGCTATTCAAACATGAATCCAAATAAATATTTTCAAATAGTAGCCATATGCATGGTAACAATCACATGTCTAAAAGGATGACTGCACTTAGCGCCGGGTTTTGGGCCCTTTTCGGTCGCTTCTGTTGCGTTTATATATTAACCTAATATCACTTTTGTTAAATTTTTTAAAGAGTCTAGTCAATTTCCAACAATTATTAAGATTTTAGACTGTGATACAAGAAGCTCATTCTATGTTTTTCTCCTTACAACTTTCGAAAAAAGAAGAATTTTCGCTTATCTGCCCTTGATCAAACATAAGATTGATAATAATATGCATGAGAGGTGGAGCTGACATTATCAAAATGGTACTAAAATTAGACTAGCATGAATAACAATGCCATGTATAAAAATTTATGTAATCACTCTTTCACCATAACCCTATCTATTCTATATGGTACAAGTATACTATTTACTATGGTTTCAACAATTAGACCACGCCCGTGTAAGTACAGAAGACTTAAAATCAAAGCTTGACAACTTAACGTGCTCGAAAACATTGTCCTAGTTAGCACATAACATGCCACCTTACACGTCACGTGATAGAATTTTGTGTTCACAAAGTTACCTGAGGTGAGAAATCACGTGGTGAATTATAATATTCAACATGCACCAACCCTTGGTTACAACAGGGAAAGCGAAAGTAAGAAGAAGCAGTTTTTTCTCATTTAAACCATGAGCGCATGTTTGTCTATTAATCTCCCTTTGACATAACTTTGATAATGCAAATATACAACTACTGTTAAACGGAGAACAATAGACAAACATGCGCTGACTATGTATGAAGTAAGTATAAAAGTGGGCGTCCTCATTATCTAATGGAGATTCAAGAAATCGTGATGACCCCCGCCTATGAAAACAAATTCGTACTTGGTAACAACATACTTTTATTTAATGCAATTACGTAAAGTTGCAGTTTATATGTTGACCATTTCTGCAATTGAAAGAAAAATTCTTCTTTTAAAAGTTTATTTTCTCGCAAATATCGCATGTCCTTAAGTGCAGTCATCCTTTGGCTGCAAAATAAGCAAACTCAATGAACTGACAAGACAATAGTTAAAGTAATTTAATCATGGCAGTCGTTCAAAATGACGCCATCACGACACGATTAAAATAGGGTGGGTGGGTTTGAATGAAATTTCATGTGATGATCCAGCATCATGGAGGAATTTTATGAAAAAGGATGCCGAACCCGATATGAATTGCGAACACCAAACCCGATAGTTTGGCTGAAGCTAACCCGATCCTCATTAAGATCACGACTCAGGTTAAGGTTGCTGTTGCTTGTATAAATGAATTTATCCTTAGGGATACATTCCATTATTTGTTGCCTTTCTATTGTAAAGACATAACTTCTGTAAAAAAAAAAAAGAAAGAAAAAACAAAACGACTTAGCTCCAAAACCATTGGCTCATGTAATTGTTCCATGCAAAAGTTATAACAACAATTTGAGTCATAGTAAAACACTCAAATTATATCAATTGTACTCTCGTGCAGTCATTTTAAATGTATATATGTGGGTGCGTTGGGGAAGTCCCACGTTGAGTGAGGCAATAATTATAGAATGTACTGAACAACTAGTAACTACATCACTGAAGGAATAAACAGGTATTATGCAATACAAATATATTCACACAAAACAAGTACTACCGTTTTATTAGAAGGGGGTAACAGGGGTTGCAACTCCCTCCCCCATTTTTAAATGAAAACAAATCTCTCTCTCTCTCCCTCTCTCTCTCTCACTCTCTCTCTCTCTCTCTGTTATCTCGATCATAGCATTGATACACTACAATACCCTATTTGTATTTGGATTCTTATTGTTGAGGTTGCAAATCTTCCATGGTTTTAAGACTTTTAATTTTAATTCATAATTACCTCTATTTTGATAGGTTGATTATTTCATTGAATTTCGTTCCATAGCTAAAACCACACTCAATTTTCATTATTTAGACTAAACAGATCTTCTCGAACCGATTTATAGTAATTGGGGCTAATATGTATCGGAGGAGAATACGTGATACAGGGAAAGCAAAATCATATACATGTAGATTCGCGAAGCATAAAGTGTTAGATCACTGATTAAATTGTTTATACTGTGTGGGGGATAGTTCATCAAAGTTAGCTTAACCATTATCACCCCCATCATACGGCTCTTCCGAACGCGGAGGACTCTGCAGAACGCGGAGCAGTGTTTAGTTGACACGGACAAGCTACGGTCTTTAATTTTCCTTCAAACTCGGTCATAAAATGTGTAATTGAAATTTCTTTTAGGTTTAAATCATAAAGGGATGATTAAGCTTTCAAATGGTACAAAATTCTAACAAATCAAGAAAGAAATGTTTCCGCTGTTGGTGTTTTAACATCAAAATCGTCGAAATTTTTTGTAAACATAAACTTTAAGTAACAAGTGTGACCGTTCAACGCCATTTCAACGCAATTTTAAAGAATACAAATCTGTCAAAATTATAAATCTACATTCTGTCCAAATTTTAAGCCATTATCTTAACTTTGTAATGAATTATGAGCGTTTAAAGGGAACAGGGTCGATAAAAATTGGATCGTACGAACGCGGATGTTGGTTCTGCTGAACTTGAGGACTATGTTGAAATGGAACTGACTGAACGCGGAGGAAAGTTTTGTATATAATATCCAAATTTAAGTGTTTTGCCTTTCATTTCTATCAAACAGTTCTCATTAGTGACAATTTGTACAAAATGCGACTTTTTTATAATGAGATGGACCAACTGTATAAAATCGGCATGTTTAATCATTTGTAGTGCCCAGATATCAGTGAACAAATATATGTCTAAACGTGTAATTTTTTTTCTTTTGTATCACATGTAATAGATGCAGCGGGTTGTATGCAATTACTGCCCATTAAAAAAAAAAGACAATTTATAAGATATAATTGACCATTTCATTGAAAACCATGGAAACGAACTTCTGAAATACATGTGTATAGAGAACTTCGGTTGAACGAAAACAACAGAAAATTTATTATCCAAACAAAAATGCACAAATGTTTTATTCCTTCAAATGTTGTTAAAAAGAATAAGTGCATCGTAGTTAGTGATGATTTATAGTGTACATTATATTAGGGATATGAAAAGCGCAGTCTTGATTAATACGCCTAAGAAAGATGAACTAATTAGATGTCTTAAAGTGCATTTAAAACTTTTGAAAATGGCATGTGGTGATACCGAACAGTGTTCAAATTCAAATGTCCAAAGGAAAATTACAAAACAGGAGCAGAGCGAACACGGACCTCTTTAAAAAATAGAGGTAGGATCAGGTGCCATGGAGGAGTGAGCATCCTCTGCTTACCGGTCAAACCCGCCGTGTGCTCTTTGTCGTAATCGGGGAAAAACGGAAAAGTCCGTACGCAATTAGGCGATTAATTATGGTCTAACAATTAATATGAAAAACGTCAGTCAGTATGCGACCCAGTGGAAGATTGTATTGGCTGACAAGGTCGTTGTATCGACCATAGAACTTACGAAAAGATGACTTCAAACGAGACTGTTGATAGCCCTGTTTTATCAACTTGTTTGTCAGTAGCTTGCCTCGCATTAGAAACTGTTCATGAGAAAAGCATGCCCTTGCGTATCGTATTAACTAAGAGACAAAAACGCCATATGTAGGTGATGAAGGTATATTGCTACATAAGTAAGGAAAGTTGACTATAGAAAAATTGAAGTCATCACGCTTTTCATAAAGTTTTGTTGTTAGGTTACCATCAATGTCCATTTCCAGTAAAATATCCAAATATGAAACAGATGACGCAGACTCTGTGTTATCTTTTATTTCAAGTTCACTGGGATATATCGAGTCGACGTAAGTATGGAAGTAACAATTGTTAATTGATAATACGTCGTCGATATACCTGAATGTTGAGTTGAAGGCCACAGCGAGTGATTTATTTTTTTCACGTACAAGTTTTTGAATAAATTCTGCTTCATATATGAATACAAAAATGGGTCTGTTTAATGTTAAATCACAATTAAAACAAAATTTATCAATAAAGGGATGTTTGATTATTTGAATTTTTAAAATATATTTTAAATATTGAGTAAAACTACAAATGGACTACAGAACGATAAAAGTCGAAATTGACATAATAAAAGCGTAGATATGTACATGTACATGATATAACTGTCTCCAAGTTGCATGTACAAACAATAATATGTTGGGTTTTTTTCAATATTTTGTTTTTATGGTTTCAAACTTAAACTAACAATTGCTTTTGTGCCATTTCTTTGATATTTTCTTGGTATATGTCTGTTTAATTATATGATTGTTGTATGTAAAGACTCCGCGTTCTATAGGTCCATGCTCTCTGTTCTGCAGAGCCTATACAATTTTAGCTCCGCGGTCGTACGATCCAATTTTTATCGACCCTGTTCCCTTTAAACGCTCATAATTCATTACAAAGTTAAGATAATGACTTAAAATTTGGATAGAATGTAGATTTATGATTTTGACAGATTTGTATCCTTTAAAATTGCGTTGAAATGGCGTTGAACGGTCACACTTGTTACTTAAAGTTTATGTTTACAAAAATTTTAGACGATTTTGATGTTTAAACAGCAACAGCGGAAAATTTTCGCTCTCGATTTGTTAGAATTTTGTACCATTAGAAAGCACAATCATCCCTTTATGATTTAAACCTAAAAGAAATTTCAATTAAACACTTTATGGCCGATTTTGAAGGAAAATTAAAGACCTTAGCTTTTCCGTGTCAACTAAACACTGCTCCGCGTTCTGCAGAGTCCTCCGCGTTCGGAAGAGCCGTATGATGGGGGTGATTATGTAACCATTTTATATGACACATTTATTTGTAGGTAAGAGCATGTACGGAAGATCTTTATTTAGAACAGTTTGATGTCGCTAGGATACAGGTTTTCAGATTCATGATTTGATTGGTTAATTTAGATATTGAATGTCGAATTTCGGACCTCATTTTTCGAATTTCGTATTTCGAATCTCGAATGAGCCTTCTGGGCTTTCGTAAAAAATAGATAAGTTGTAAGCTACCTTTTATCTGAATCTGCTACACCTCTGACAAATAAATGCTTTGCAAACGAATGCAAAAATAATGAGATTTAAACGTGTACTTTTATATTTATTGTAAAAATCTCAAAACAGTTAATGCATGTATGATAAAAGCAATAGATAGTATATTAAAAAATTATATAAGGAATATTATTATAATTATTTCAGCACTAAGAAAAATGTATGTCTTAATTTATCAGGATATATAGCAAATCAATTATTCTACATGTAGTAATGAAAATATTAAAGGAAAGAAACCAAACATACATCCAAACAAAAACGATATATAGCTAAAGAATAAATGAAACTGATCTAGATTTACAAGTCAACACATGTAAACGTTTGATAATATGTTAAAAAACCAGAAGATACGATTTTTTAACATACATAATATCATATACATTACATACATTAATTATTAATAGTTATTTCTGTTAATATTATAACATTATATACATACATAAATGGTATTTTTAAAAGAACGAACAGAATTACTTTTTTCAAATTTTTAATGTTATATATTGATTTTCAAGCAAATTTTAAATCGCTTATTCATGCGAAATAAAATGGAGGATACGGAATTCCTAACAGAATTGTCTTCTGTTATCCAAGGAAATCAACGGTAGTCGAGACAACTTTTTCAGGATCATCTTTATCAACCGCTGTGACTACAATTTCAGTGCCACTGAACGTCATATTGACACGTGCGCCTCGTTTCATTCCCTTTGTTGTGTCTGGCAAGTCGAGAGTAAGTTTACCTAGATGTGTGCAACCTTCTTCTGTCGTGTATGTTGGTTCTTTGTTGTTTGAAGTGTATATATCAAAATCAATTTCCGTTTGATCGGGTTTTACAACAGTGTAATTTTGACTAACCTGCGGTTCCCCTACTTTAACCAACTGCCCCACGCATACATGGATATCAAATAAATTATTACAACATTCAACACCATTACATATGAATTTTTTAGATTCGAGATGTAAAGTGCTATCAAATATTGACGATGAAGCAATACCGTATGTATATTTGCAAACTCGCGCAGAAATAGTTTTGGGTTCGTGCCCGTACAACACTGCACCCTTTAGAACTGCCAATCCCGCGTCTTGTGGTACAATAACTTTTTTATCTTTAAATGCATTTCTTGTAGCCACCTGCAACATTGGGGATTCTGCAAATCCTCCTACCAGTAGAATGGTTGACACGTCTTTTACGGTGGAATGCCTGAATAAATGCTTCAAATGGTCAACAATTTTCTTGCAGCTTTCATCAAAGAGAACTTTGGTCAGTTCTGCATCCATTCGTAGCTTATCGCCAGTCCAGGTCAGTTTGTTTTTGTATTTAGGTTTTGACGTAATAGCTGTCTTGATATCACGTCCCGGATTGGTGCTGCGAAAGGTCTCTAGCAAGTTAATTGGAACTTTAAATGTTACTTTTTCGGTAAGTTCGGGAGTTATAGTTCTCTTCTTTACCTCAAACTCTCTTAGAAATTCAAGAAAATCGTACTTGTGAATAGAACTGAAGGTCTCCATAACGTCGTTTCCTACAATATCGCCCAAGAGATTTGTGAATGCTGCATCTACCTTGGTGCCTCCCCAATCACCACCGTTGGCTTTGTGGAGTTCTTTTAATGTTCCATTTTCCTGAACTTCATGAACAGTAATATCTATTGTTCCACCTAGATTGATAATTTATATAAGATACATGTTTATATGTAAGACGATTACATATAAAATAAATTAGGATAACACTGTAAGAAAATGATTCTGTTTACCTCCTGCATCAACAACCATGTATTTTGCTCCGGATTTGAAGACCCCAAATGAAGAATTCTCTGTATCCTTCTGGACTGGTTGGTACATGCAATACAAGGAGGCAGCCTCCGGCTCGAGAGCAATCATCAACTTATCACCACAGATACCAACCTAATGAAATTTTAATATACCACTCAATACCATTTATTTATAAGTTACATCTGCATCACATATTTTAAACTGCTCAATTTAACCTACTGATAGAGTACGACTCAAAAACAAAAAAAGTGAAGAAAAAGTCAACCTTTTCTGCTGCTTCTCTCATGAATTGTTTTGATGAATCGGTCCAGATTGCGGGCACCGTTAACACCCACATTATATCTGACTGTTGTATGTCAGTCAACTGGTTTTTGCACGTGGTCAACATGTGGTCTGTTAGATAGCCAATTGCAGAAGAAAACACTTCTATTGCTTTCATTTTCTTTCCTTTGTCATCTTCAAGAAGTGTTTCTCTCGTCAATTTCTTGAAAAATAAAAATAAAGAAGAGACTTTCAAGCAAGAGTTTACGATTGATTCCTTATTTAAACTATCATGTCTTTTTTGCTCCACACTCTTATATTCAAAACTACAGGGCATAAATTGATTGAGTCGTTTAACTTCCTAAGGTAAAACCGCATTATTAAATTTAGATCCAAAGAAGATCAAATTTAAACTTTACAAAAAATAGGCATTATATTCCTTATGAATTTCTTTTTTTTTTCTTAATTTTCATAAATCTTATTTGGGACAATAAGCCCTTAAATTGGTTGAAAGATGAAATTTGAAATTTACAAAGAATAGGCAATTATTTCCTTATTTAAGTATCAATTTCATTTTTTTTAACTAAAGAGCTAATTATATAATTAGAAAAATATCATTTATCTTTGAGGTGGGGCCAATTTTGGCCCTTAGCGCCCTTAGCTCTTTGATTAACAATATTGGAGCTATATAAGCAAACGATGTGGTTTAAAGGTGTTTTTTTTTTCAACTTGGTATTGTAAGAAGAAAATCTTAATAAATTAGAGCGGGATTCTCCCGCGGCCCAACATTGCTGTGGGTATCCTCTGGTGCAAAGACAGGATTTGCATTTATGAGAAATGGTGAAGGCTTGTCCCATTATATATTTTGATTATTATAGTAAGTATCCGATGATTTTGGGGAATTGAGGCGAGTTTTCCCATCCATCTCGTGCTAGAGATGCAGGACTTTACGACAGACACGAGCGACTTGCGGTTGAGCATTATATATATATATATATATATATATATATATATATATATAT
>WFKH01011581.1:22834747-22854747 GCA_016163765.1 Magallana hongkongensis | reverse complement strand
AGGGAGATATTTTGATAGGAATTATCCCCCTTTTCTGGCATTATGAATTTTTTTAACAATTTCAATTTTCTGCAATAATTATTTTATTTGATGGAATTTATTTGCAAATCATATTCATTAATTTTGAGAACGAACACAAATTTCAAAATTGTTTACAACATTGGCTTTTTTACATAGCAATATCATAATTTTATCAATATATTGCTGAAATCAGCACTTCAAATTTTGAAATTTTTTATTCTAAATTTGAACAAAATGTGATTGCACATAAAAAATTGTCAATGAAATTTAAAAAAAAAAATTCATATATCAACCTTAGCATGTGCTTTATAACTTATAAAATTTTCATGGCAACTTTCTTGGTATTTAAGACAGATACTACAATAGGAATCACCCCTACCCCTTATTCTGGAATTATGACCTTTTGTGACAAATTCTGTTTGGAACCATCAACAAGAGGCCCATGGGGCCACATCGCTCACCTGAGCAACAATGGCTTTATATGGGTGTTCAAAGGATATTGTGCCATATGGCCTCTCGGTAGAATAACAAAAAAAGAATACCAAAAAGTATCCCAATTTTACACTTACATGTATTTTTATACACCTAATCTTTGACATTGTACCTTTATGAATTACCATTTTTACCAAAAACAAGATCCTATGCAAGATATAAAACAAAATTTTTGGTAGGGGTCCATTGTTAACTCCCCCCCCCCCCCCCCACACTTTATAAAGCGATCAAAATATATGAGAGCATGTATATACATTTTCTACTTCAACTACTAACTAGTTATTGTATTTTATTAAAAAAAAAACCTATATGTGAAAGAAGAAAAGTGTACCTCAATGCACTCAAATTAAAAACATTCAAATTTTATTGGTCTTCCGCAATATAAACGATTGTTGTTTACCAGGCGTAAACTCGTGTGACGTTTTATAACCTTACTCACTTGATCGATGAATACACTCGAATGAAAAATGTTGTCATGCGATATGTTAATGACCTATTATAATCAAGGCATAGGCGTCGGAACCGGGGGTGGGGCTAAGCTCCCCCCCCCCCTTTTTTGCAAAGTTAGACATAGCCTCCTCAAAATCCTTTTTTTTTTTGCTTTTTCGGCTTTCTTAAACGGCCGGGCCCCCCCCCCCACCCCAACACTTTTAATTAGGTTCCGACGCCACTGCAATGTATTGACAGGCATATCACTCTATTTTACTAAGGCCCACACTTTTTTTTCATCTTTATTCAAAAGCGATAGTACATTTATCCCCGTAACAGTAATGTTTTAAACTGTTTTAAAGAGGTCGTTTTTATTTAATTGTGTCTGAAAAACCATCAAAGTTGGTGTAGATTTCATATAATTCATCGTATAAGGAGGAGGCCCCAGAAAGTAGTAACAGCATATCATATGATCCTTTTAATTTTTCTGTTCAAGTATTCAACGTTTAGCGAGACATTTCTAGTAATTAATTAAAATTAAAATTTCCAAAAATTCCAAAATACAGGCGATAGTTCCCCTCAAGTTAAAAAGCATAATTAACGAAAATGAAACGAAAATCAAAACAAGCTAAAACCACCGTCACAAGTTAAAATGTCAACGCATTGAAATATTTAACCTCAATTTACTTCACAAAATCGGCACAAATATACCGGGGGTATTATGCATGTTTCAAATATTCCCTTCGCACGTAAACTGTTGCACAACAAGCAAGTTCATCTTTGTCAGTCATGCGTCAGACATGGCTGCTTCCAAGAAAGAACTTTCGTTTTCGAGATATGGAATACCGAACCCGAAGTTATTAACTGATTGACCGCGATTATCTCTTTATTATTATTTTCGTAAATTACTCAAATTTGAAACAGAATTAGCCCATAATTTTTGCAATTGATATTTTCCTTTCCAAACGGATTATTTATGCTAAATTACGTTGAGTTTTACTCAGTAGTTCTTGAGAAGAAGATTTTTTAAAATGCACCCCCCCCCTTTTTTCTACAGTTTCGAGGTTTTCTCCGCTTTGAATAAAGATCGGTCTTTCATTTCTGCAATTTATATTTACCATACCATAAGGATACTTTGTGCTAAATTTGGTTGAAATTGACTCAGTAGTTCTTGAGAAGAAGATTTTTTAAAATGCACCCCCCTTTTTTGCATTTTCAAGGTTTTCTCCGCTTTGAATTAAGATCGGTCTTTCATTTCTGCAATTTATATTCACCATACCATAAGGATACTTTGTGCCAAATTTGGTTGAAATTGGCCAAGTGGTTTTAGAGAAGAAGTTCAAAATGTGAAAAGTTTACAGACGGACGGACAGACGGACAGACGGACGACGGACAAAATGTGATCAGAAAAGCTCACTTGAGCTTTCAGCTCAGGTGAGCTAAAAAAGTAATGCATTATTAAGATTTATCAATTATCATGAACAGATCATTATCAGAATTATATCTGATTATATTAACCGCTTATTATTTTGTACATTTACATTTATAAAATTAAAAATGTTAAATTTCCACAGCTCATTAGAGCCATTTAGTACGGGAAAAAGATCTATCAAATCCTGTATGACGTCATAATGAATAAATGACATCATAGCAATATACAATCAAATCAATTCTGACGTCATAATAGAGTTAGCACATCCAAAGCATCATTGCAATGAAAGTCACATGATACGTGTCCTGTTCCCCCTTTTATATCAAACCAAATGGTATGTGTTAATTTTGTAAATCAAACTAGTACTAGTTGGATATTTAAAATTCGAAGTAGTTCTGCATGGTTAAATATTCATCAACTTCACATCAATTCTCAACAACTGTGATGTCATTTAAATGTGAATAATGATGACAGACTTGATAGAATAGATATTCGTTTTAATTTAAAAACCAGTGATTTTTCTACACCCAATTTGGGTCCGAATATCGGCCCTTTCCCCTAGCAAAAATTTCCGATTTTTCCCAATTTGATCTGGGGGGTTTTCCTAATAAAAAATGAGTAAAATATTTACTTTGTTGTTCTTATTTACTTGAATTTTTCTCGTACGACTAAAAGACCAAGACAACACGCATGGTTCAGGGGAAAAAAGACCGACAAGGACCAACCTAGGGGGCGACTTGGGCGAAATAGTCGCTTTTTGATCGGTAACTTCGCCGGAATTTCCTCCGAAAGAGAAGTTGAGGTCACCTTGCATTATGAGTTCACAATCGTGTAAATTATCCCCAAATGCAATACAATGATAATTAACTAATTCTAAAGACGTTTTCACGGCCTCAGTTAACCCCTGTTGTGATTAATTACTCGAGACTGTCTTATCTTTAGGGGATATAAATACCGGTGATGCAGCCACATACTGTGCAACCGATGTTTATTTCTTTTAGTGTTGATGTTACAATTAGTTGGTAACTTGTAATTAGTTAATCACTCTGCCAAATTAAAGCTAAAATAATCATAAAACCGTTTGTTCACAGTTATCTTTAAAAAATAAGATCCTCGACATAACGGTTGTAATTGGGTCAAAGGGTTAGACTAATACCTCCAAAATACACAGAAATACAGAGACTGATTTTATTTGTCATTTAGCTAACACAACTACAACACATTTCATCTATAAAAAGTATGAATACATCAAATAAATTAAAATTAATAAATTGGAAAAGTTTTTTTAATTTTTAGAAGTTGTTTTATTTTTTGTTGACTTTCTTCTAATCTAATTTAAATTATAAAAGGTTAAATCTGTGTATATCATCATTAGCGTTATGCCGTTGTCAAGTATTGGAAGTCTACCTGATTTCTCAAACTTCTCCCTATTTTTCTGTTAGGGAGAAATGAAGTCTCCCTAAAAATTTGCTCTAGGTTGGTCCCTGGACCGAGTTATAAATTTCTTGTATATATAGTATTTTTCACTCAATAAGGTTTAAAAACAATATTATTAATTTTTCCCAAAATGGTGAAAATGTCGATGATTTTTCCCAAATGTAAAGGTCCAGGCCCCATTTGAAAAATGTAGAAAAATCACTGAAAACCAATTATATTCTATCATAAACAATTGATTTTATTTCAAGTTAATTAAATTGTGATGGTGGTCTAGTCAGTAAACTAAAAGAGTTATTGGTTTTTTTTAAGGTAAAGGTAAGGTAAGGTAACCAAATATAGAATGCTACCGTAAAAATAACTAACATATCTCATGTCTCAAGTACTTAGTTTTTTGTATTATATTCGCATTATATTTACACAAGCTTAACTTATCTTTTAAAAATGATTAGGAAGCGCATAATCACAGAAAAACAAGTAGATACAGAGATGGTTTAAACTAAATATCCTCCGCATGAAAAATTGCAATATTTGTTTTTACGGTTTTCAATGCTATATAGGAGATCTAATTCCTCTAATTTTGAACGCACAAACTTTGGTCACGTACCGCTAATCTACTCTTACTGCTCGCAGCTGATTCTGCAGTGTATTAGTACTCTTCTTTACTCACGTGACAAAAGTGAATTCAGTTAAAGTTAAAGTTCAATGTTCTGCTTGAAGGGATTTCAAAGCAATTCAAAAGGAAGAATAACTGAACTCTATTAGGGTGAAATTAGCGAATAACAAATACTCATAGAACTGAGAGTTTGTTTTCGCTTACAAACATTACTTTTGTTAGTTTTTTTCAACTACATGTATATCCTTTTTTCATTTATCTTTGGTTAATTTGCAGAATCTGATTGATTTTTACGTTTTACAAATTTATTGAGCCTGATTGAATAGAATTTCAATTTTTCTCTCCAGATTGGACAACCATATGCAGCTTAAAATATCATTGTTTTGAAAATTTCATGTTCATAGTTTCAACATTGCAAAAAAAGTACAAAAATATTGATGTACAACGTTAAAAGCTAATAAAAATGAACTAGGATTAGATAGATTAAAATATATTCATTGTGTGGCTATAAAATATTATAAGTTCATTGGGTTATTAGTCAATATTTAATAGTCATACAAAATAGTCGTGATTTTAAATACTTTTTTATAAGTTTATCTTTTCGTATCATATATGAAATATGTAAAAACCGTGTAAAATTCGATATTTGGTAAATCATGGGTTTGTGTGTCACTATGTCTCTAAAAAATGTAATCTTGGTACTTTGATGCAGGAATATATCTTATAGATATTCCTAAGATTTTGTTACATCTGTTGTTTCCCTTGGCATGCAATAAACGAAAATCGAACTTCCTTATGTTGCAATATTATTCTAATCTGTTTCTTTATGCAATCAGCTCTTTTTCTTCTTTCGGAAAAGTACTTTCATACATAACCTAATTTACTATATACTTAAGTCGGTATTGACGAAACTATGTTTGAATTATTTTAAAATTAAAGATAACAAATTGAACGTAAGAAACGAGACATAACGATGGATCCATGTCTAATTTACACAAGGTACGATTTTCTTTATACATCTCTTTAAAACATGTCTCGACGTTACATGTTGTATAGTTATGTTACTTAAAGTATTCCTTTCAAAGCGGGTACGCCATATGCATAAATTGCAAGTCTTTTCGAAAACCACATATATGGCAAAAACGTATTTGAAAAAATCATATTACATGTATACCTGAAAATGCTTCCTTTGCTATTGAAAGAAACCACTTAAAACTGTCGATCCCGATTTCTCAGTTAGATATGGGGTATGTGTAGGTTTCGTTATGAGGCAGGCAAGTCTGTTCAAGATAGGGTTAAAGATTGGAATATGCTATATTTAGCGCAATTTATAAAAAATAAAAGGAAAGTACTTAAGATTAGTTATGTCATTAAGCATTAAAATAGCATTTAATGAAAACGTAAAATAAACTCAAAAATTTACCCATGAAAAGCTTAGGTTTTATTCATTTTATAATTTTTTACTTTCTTTTTTTTTTCCCTCATGTACATATTTTAAATAACGTTGTAACCTTTTCTTTGATTGGCTCAACAAATTGATCAATATATCGTATAACAAAACTTGCCTAAGTCACATTATTACGCGTGTGCAAATCGGATCAATCCGCTTGATAAAACATTTAAATCAATGTCATTCTATGAAATAATGTGTTATATTTTCTGAACTTGGTTGTGGGAAATTAAAATATAAGGAATGATATTAATTTTTACCTGGGTATGACTTGGAACAGTTAACGCTATTTTATAAACTGCTTTGTGGTTTATAAAGTACGGCGGCTTGGAAGGGACGGATGAAAAAATCAATAAATCTTATTTGTTCGGACAAATAAGTTATTGTTCGGACGAAAAACGATTTGTTGGGACGAATTAGGATTTGTTCGGACGAATAAGTTATTTGTTCGGACGAATGGGATATGTTCGGACAAATAAGTTATTTGTTCGGACAAATTAGGATTTGTTCGGACGAATTATAGGATTTGTTCGGACGAATTAGCTATTTGTTCGGACGAATTAGGATTTTTCGGACGGATAAGTTATTTGTTCGGACGAATTACGATTTGTTCGGACGAATTCCGATTTGTCCGGACGAATTACGATTTGTTCGGACGAATTACGATTTGTTTGGACGAATAAGTTATTTGTTCGGACGAGCAAGTTATTTGTTCGGACGAATAAGGATTCGTTCGGAAAAATTAACTATTTTTTCGGACGAATTAGAATTTGTTCGGACAAATTAGCTATATGTTTGGACCAATAAGTCATTTGTTTATAAAAACAATATTTTTGACGAGTAATTTGACATATTGACACTTATGCTTTTTTCTCTATTCCTGGAAGACCTGGAAACAAACTTGCACGAGAATTGGTCAGCGGGCATAGAAATCGAACAAATAAACATTTTCCTACTTCTATTTGCAGACGATTTAGCTATAATAAGTGAAACGCCAAATGGTCTACAAAAACATCTAAAGACGCTTCATACATATTGTGAAAGATGGGGCCTTACAGTCAATATCGATAAAACTAAAGTGATGATTTTCTAAAAGCGTCGAACAAGAAAGGGATACAAATTCTGTTACAACAACAAAAATCTGGAAATTGTGGACAGTTTTGCGTACCTCGATCGGAACGGTTCTATCCACCAATGGCCTTATCAATAAACACGTGAGAATAACTGCGGAAAAAACACTACAATTATATAATACGTTTATGCACAAAATTTAAAAATTGTCTCTTGATTGCAAGACAGTGATCGAAATTTGACGTGGCCTGTTCTTTGAAAATGAAATACGGAGCGGAAGTGTGGGAATATAAAAACGCAAAAGACCTTGAACGTGTTCATTTAAAATTCTGTAAAAGACTGCCTGGGGTAAAATCTTCTACATGTACCCCTGCAGTATATTGTGAACTAGAAAGAAAACCATTGTTAGTAACTAGAACATTACGCATAATTAAGAATTGGTTTAAAGTTTTCCGCTCCCAAAATTGTCTTATAAAATCTATTTATGAATTTGATCTGAAAAACATGTTATGAAGCTAGATTATTTTTGTCAAGAACACACTTCTGTCAAATGGTTTTGGTGATGTGTGGTATTACCCTGAGTCGGTAAATGAAAAAATGTTTCATTTATATTTTGAGCAAAGACTGTCTGATTGTTTCCACTAAAATTTACGTGTAGAAATTGAAATGCTCACCCTTTACCTTTATATACATATCTAAATTTGCCTATGCACCGGGCAGACTATCTAAATTACATATTATATGATAAACATAGGAAAGTCTTAAGAAGACTTAGATTATCTTCACATCGTCTACGAATAGAATCTGGTCGATATGATAAAAAGTGTCCTTTTAATGAAAGGAAATGTATAAATTGTAATTCAAACTATGTTGAAGATGAATACCATTTTGTTTTGGTTTGTGATTTTTACACGGGTTTAAGAAAATTATATATTAAGAAATACTTCTATGTACGACCAAGTATGGCAAAATTTATTGATTTACCTAATTCTAACTCTATATTTACGCTAAAAAAAAACTTTAGAAATATGTGTACGAATGTTTCAATAAGAGGGATAACTTAACCATCAGAGGTGAATAAGTGTAAATTAAGTTTATAAAATTACTGTTTTGTTTGTCTGTTTGATATTTTTTCTTTCACTTTATACTTTATATTTATATAACCTGCCTCCCACCTTTAACCACTATTGTAAACTACTGTTAAATGCTATGGAATGTATGTAATGTATACGCCAATAAACTACTACTACTACTACTACTACTACTACTACTTCTACTACTACTACTATGAAATACCTTCCGACGCCCCTGATTATTTATACAATATCTAACATATTTTGCTACCAGAATATAAGCTCAAAATCTATTACGATTTTGCAGGTCGGTAAAGGTTGGTAGTTACAAATGTATATTATTTGTTTTTCTTTTTACATTTACTAGAGAACAACCCTGCGTTGCCTAGAGTGGGCATCTCTATGCGCGGATCTAAGGAGGTGGGTGGCGGGGGAGGGGGGCAAACAAAATTATTTTTCAGATCCCCCCTTCCGGGAAATTTTCTAGATCAACGCATGGTCTCGTAAAATAATTTAGACTATATCACATCTGCGTATCCATGATCTTGACCTCTCTCTCTCTCTCTCTCTCTCATCCGAACAAATAACTTATTTGTCAGAACAAATCCTAATTCGTCCGAACAAATAACTTATTCGTCCGAACAAATAAGATTTATTTATGTTTTCATCTGGCTCTTCCACGCCGCCGTAATAAAGAATTAACAGCACCAAGTAATGCTATATTGTATAATCATAGGTAAAAATTATATTCATTATTTTAGTGTGTAAAGTGTACCAAAGTCACTATACTCTGCCATTTTCTCTATCATTTACTGTATGAGCAGAAGATGGGTTGGATACGTCTTTCTTCAAAGCTGGTTAGCTGATCACTTCGATTTTGTATTCTGTGCACTGAAAATGTAATATACAAGATAAGTCTGTATTATACTTGTGCATTTATTGAATTTAGCAAGAGTTAACAACATTTTTCAAGTTCTTCAAAAATGCATGCATCTTTTCATTTATCCGTTCTAAAAAATTCATCCTACATCGGAACATCCAGTTTGATCCATCAAGTTGACATAAATAAAGAAGTGATGGTCATGGACTTTTCAAAATCCGTGTATCATTAAGTTTTCATATTTTTCCATTGAGTGGTAAATATCACTGATGTAATATGATTTCTAAAGATGTTTAGAATTATAGCCCTTCAGTCTCCATCAATGTTTTACATAAACGAATCAAAAAGAAGAAATTGTTTTAAGAACGTTATTAGGTAATTGTCCCTATTATGTGAACTGCTCATTATCTTTTTTAGAACAATTGGGCATAGAGACTTGAACATTTACTTTTGTCTTTATTTCATCACCGAGTGGATTTTCTAACTTATTAATAATAAAAAGATTTTAGAGCTCCTGATAGCAGTTACAGCATTATGTATATGAGATTTAATCCCAGCGTTTTAATAATAAACAAATTTTAAGAACTTAAAAAAAAACTTGCAAAATACACATAGTTAGGAAAAAGGAATGTTAAACGACTTCTTAAGCAAATTTAAAATCCCAAGCCATTAAAATCACCAACATCGATCGAAAGTCACCAAACAAAATTTTAAATTTCTGATATTCAAATATAACAAAGTAATGCATGACCATTACGACTCTCTGCACGTCTATAGCACAGTGTTGAAGGGATTACAAACGATTAAAGAAAGTCTTTTATTTCCAAATTCAGCGATGGAAAGTCTATACCTCTCAACCAAATAATGAACTTGACAAAAAAGGTATCTCATGTCTACTGAAAAGAAGTAACCATAAAAATTTTGGAACAGTAAATATAGAATCATAGAAGAATTGTCTGCTTTGTTCAGTTCTCTATCATAATTGAATTAAAGAAGTACCATGATATACTTAAGAATTATATAAGTACATGTATATGTATTAGCAAATAAAAAAAACATCATCATATAATCACCAAACATTAACAAAAAATCAAGAAATAACAGCATAATACTGATGTCAAAATATCATCATGAGTCAAAATAATATAAAATGATAAAAAAAATATCAGCGTAAAGAAACAAAGCTTTAGAATAAATAGACAAAGTTTCGACATAAAAAAGAGAAGTAACAATTGATGTCAAATTATCATCACATAAAAACAATGTAGTTAATGACATAATAGAAAAAGGATCTTCGTCTGATAAAGAAGCATCTGCATATGATGAAGAGGTATCAACACAACAGGAATGTTAACCAGAAAAGGAAGTAGATATGCTCCAGATAAGTTGAAATTGCTTCAGAATACACAAGCTTAATTACTACATTTCGTGATTAAGAAAATCCAATGTGGCGCTGGTGATCTCCTTGGTTTTCAAATTGCGGGCTTGGACAGCCAATTCTGTCCCTCCAAACGTCATTTGAACCCCTACCGTACGCTTTAGACCGTCAGTTATATCAGGCATGTCAACCGTGAGGCTTCCCAAATATGTGCAGCCTTCATCATCCACGTATTCAGGGTTCAAACTCTCGGTGACATATACTTTGAGGGCTACTTGTGTTTGGTCGGGTTCGGAGGGCCGGTACGTTTGTTCCGGTGTGGCCTCGTCTAAAGCAATCGATTGCCCCACCTCAGCGTGCTTGCTAAACCTATCCTCGCAAAAAAGTCTTCCTCTTACTATTACTTTCTTTTCTTCTGGATCAATTCCTGGTCGGAAGTCATCTCTAACGGTTACACCATACGTGTATTTACAGATTCTAGAAGCAATAACTGTGGTGTTAAAGCCGAACAGAACAGCTCCTTTCAATACAGACAAACCAGACTCGTTTGGTATAATGACTCTCTTGTCTGGATATCTCTCCATCACTGCAGCTCTCAGCATAGGAGACTCTGAAAACCCACCCACCATCAAAATAGTCTCCGTGTTGGCTACCTCTGGTTGTTGTAAAATCATGTAGACGTGCTCTACAATCGAATCGCACGTCACCTTAAACAGACCCTTTGCTATTTCAGAATCAACTCTCAGTTTGTCTCCTATCCAGGCAATGCGGTGGCCATATTTACTGCCCTCGGAGTTCTCTCGTAGAGACCTCCCTTTCATTTCCTGATAAAACTCGTTAATCGCAATAGGGATTTTGAATGTGATCTTTTGGTCCATTTCTGGTTTGATTGTTCGTTTCTTGATTTCGAAGTCGCGACATAACGACACGTAGTCTGCTCGACATTCCGATCTGAAACGGTTCATAACGCCCTCTCCGACGACGTCTCTCAGAAATTCCATGAAAGCTTCATCCACTCTAGTTCCACCCCAGTTCCCACCGTTTGCCTTGTATACCTCTCGAAGACGTCCTCCTGCCTGGACCTCTTGGACGGTTATGTCGATTGTCCCTCCTAGTTTGAACATACTAATAATGTATACTAGTATCTATTTTCAAATCATTATCAAAGGATGGAAATAAGAACATCGAGATACTGTAAATGTATCTAATTTATTAAGAAACTTACCGCCAGCATCTAAAACAAGATATTTTGTTCCGACAGAAAAGGAATCCAAATTGACTTTGCTGTTGCCTTCTCGTCTGTTGACAGGCAGGTGTTTGCAATATATTGATGCGGCTTCCGGTTCCAATGCGATCAGAAGATTGCTGGTAATACCGGCCTAGTTAATCAAAAGTATGAGAATAGAATATCATGCATGGAATGTACAAGTAAATTGCACGGAAAGTAAGGCCAAAATATTTACTCTGAAAGCGGCCTCTCTCATGAACTGCTTGGCGCTGTCGGTCCATATTGCAGGAACAGTTAGGACCCACTGTATTTCATCGTCTTGAATGTCCAGTAGCCGAGAACTACAGGAATCGGTCATGTGTTGGCGGAGATACCTGATACAGGTAGAAAACACCTTCATGGCTGGCATCTTTTTACCTTCATCATCCTCAATTTCAAGGTCCCGATCAACAGACTGTAATAATGAAAGTATAATAGTATGCACATCATGTACCACAATATTATACTAACTATCCGGAACTTTAATTTCCATAGTAAAGTGTTGTGGACGGTTCTAGTGTTAGCTTTCACAAACTATATCCGGTGAAATGCAGAACAGTGAGGTAAACAACCATTTTTATCGTGGTAAATGGTAATATCATGTTTTGTAAATAAATGTTTCTCCACTTTAATTTCGACCAATTAAACATACATGTACATATGTCTCATTCTATCTAATGTGCATTTATTCCTCATTCACAACTTTATTATAAGTCTACTTACGGTGCAGACCACTGCTCCTACATTAGTATTTCGAGGGAAGTAACATTATTTTCAATGATTTTTCTTGTAAAAATATTACACCAAAATGTCGGAAATTAAAATAATATCTGTCAACTGTCAAGGTCTAAATGATAATCATAAAAGAATAGATGTTTTTCAATATTTTCGACAACAGAATTGTAGTATATTGTGTCTAATTGACACTCACTTTACACCAGAAATGGAACAAACGGTTAGAGTTGAGTGGGGATACAAAACTAATTGTAGTTCTTTTGCATCAAATTCCAGAGGAATTGCTATTATGTTCAATAATAATTTTGAATTCAAAGTGCAAGAGCAGATATTAGATAACAATGGTAATTATCTGACACTAGATATTACCATAGAAGGTAAAAGAATTACTCTATTGACCATATATGGACCCAACGAAGATTGTCCAAAATTTTATGAAAATATGTCTGATATAATCTCTAACCTTAGTAATGATGTAATCATGGTAGGAGACTTTAATTTAGTTTTAGAGGCAAGTAAGGATTTTTAAAATTATTTACAGATTAATAATCCTAAGGCAAGGCAGGTAGTGCTTGAGCAAATGAATACACATAACTTAATTGATATTTACAGAGAATTTTACCCTGATGTTAAAAGATATACATGGAGGAAACCTAACCTCTTAAAACAGGCACGTTTAGATTTTATACTAGTCTCTATATGTAATGTAAAAAACTGTGATATCCTAGGTAGCTATAGGTCGGATCATTCAGCTGTGGTGATAAATCTTCAGTTCAGTATTTTTAAGCATGGAAAGGGCTTATGGAAATTTAACAATGCCTTGCTAAAGGAACCTCAATATATTGAAATGATAAACCACCATATAAAAGTAATAAAAAAACAATATGCAGTACCAATACATGTACAAAATTTTATTGATGAAATACCTGACTCTGAAATCCAGTTTACTGTAACTGATCAACTATTTTTAGAGACACTATTAATTGAAATAAGAGCTAAAACAATATCTTTTGGTAGCTACGTGAAAAAGAAAAATGCTAATAAGGAAAAAAACTTAATTCAGGAAATAGCCAAATTAGAAGAAAATTATGATTGTAATTTAGAAACCTTGGAAGAGAAAAAAAATGAATTAGAGTCAATAAGACAGCATAAGTTAATGGGAAATCTGATAAGATCTAGAGCCAAATGGATAAATGAAGGAGAATGAAGGAGAAAAGCCAACTAATTATTTTCTTAATCTTGAATATAGAAATTTTACAAAACATTATACACTTCACAATCTTTAAGCGAGGAAAACATTGACCTTCATACTTTATTAAAAGATTATAAAGTTCCAAAAGTGAATAGCCATGATAGTTACACTCAGAAGGAAAAATTTTATATTCAGAGCCACTTAGTGTTTTAAAAAATATGGCAAACAATAAAAGTCCAGGAAGTGATGGTTTTACTGCAGAATTTTTTAAAAGTTTTCTGGAAAAATATAGGTCATTTATTGTTCGTTCATTAAATCATGGGTACGAAAATGGTGAATTATCTTGTACACAAAAACAAGGAATAATAACATGTATACCCAAAGAAGGTAAAAGTAAATTTCATCTTAGCAACTGGAGACCAATCTCTTTACTTCATGTTATATATAAAATAGGGTCAGGCTGTATTGCACAAAGAATTAAGCATATTTTACCCAAAATTATAAGTGCTGATCAGACAGGATTTATACCAGGAAGATATATAGGGGAAAACACCCGCCTGGTTTGTGATATAATGTCCTTTACTGAATTACAAGATATACCAGGATTACTGGTTAGGATAGACTTTGAAAAAGCTTTTGACTCAGTATCATGGAAATTTATTCTAGAAACTCTCAACTTTTTTAACTTTGGTCCTTCTTTCTTTAAATGGATTAAAACTTTTCAATACAATTCAAATTCATCTGTGACCCAGGCTGGTTTTTTTATCCAACTTTTTCAAATTAGGACGTGGATGTTGACAAGGTGACCCCATATCCCCATATATTTTTTTTTATATGCTGAAATATTATCAGTAAAATTTAACAACAACAAAAGTATAAAGGGTATTGAAATAGGAAATACTGAATTTTTAATGTCTCAATATGCAGATGATATTACAATACTCCTTGATGGATCAGAAAAATTTCTTCAGACCTTAATGTCTGAACTGAAAAGTTTTTATAAAATATCAGGGCTTAAAATTAATCAATCAAAAACCCAAGTTGTATGGATAGGTAGTAAAAAGTATTCTAATCACAAATTATGCAAAGAAATTGAATTGATATGGACAACTAACTTTAAACTTTTCGGTATTCAATATGATGTAGATCTTTCAAAGATCATTAGAATGAATTATGACAAAAAATTAGTTAAAATCAAATCAATCGTAGAACAGTGGAAAAAGAGAAACTTAACCCCAATTGGTAAAGTCACTTTAATAAAATCACTTATTATATCACAGCTAAATCATCTATTTATCTCTTTGCCAACCCCAGAAATTAGCTTTTTGAAGAATCTAAATAATATTTTGTTTAATTTTCTATGGATTTCAAATGTCGATAAAATAAAAAGAAAACTGATAACCCAAAAATATTCATATGGTGGACTCAAAATGATTGATTTAGAGTGTTATAAAAAAAACTTTGAAGTCAACATGGATAAGGAAAATTATTAATGATAAAGACTCCAAATGGATAATGTTACTAAAAAAGACAATAAATACTGACAAACTAATAAACACTGGATCTGCAAACTTAGAAATTAAAGATTTGCACACAGAAAACCAATTCTGGAAAGATACTTTTAATGCTTATCAGGAATTTCAAGATAGATTAGAAATTAATGATTGGAATGAGTATGTATGTCAACCTTAATGGTATAACAAAAATTTTAGAATTGACAAACAAACTGTTTTTTATAAATCCTGGTATGAAAAAGGGTTAACTCATGTAATTGATCTTTTAGATGAAACTGGTAATTTTTTTCAATGGATACTCTTCAAAAGAAATTTAGCATTAAAACAAATTATGTAACATACAATGGTCTACGAATGACAATATTAGCAGACTTAAAGAGGTACAATTTTTGTAGAAATGGCTTTATTATTAGGTCTATGATTCCAATTAACATTAAGATGTTTGTTCAAACAAAGAAAGGATCATAACCTATGTTTGATATTCTAAACACATCAGTAGTAAAACCAAAGGGTAAAGATAAGTGGGCTAGATATTTTGAAATTAGTGATAAACAATGGAAAACTATTTATTATCTTCCATTTCTAGTTTCAAAAGATAGTAGTGGTTTCAAAACCGAATAAATCATCATATTTTAACTACTAATAGTCTTATGTACAGAATAGGTATAACAGATACAAATAAATGTACCTTTTGTAAAGAAGAAGAAGAAACAATTTATCATTTGATTTGGGAATGCCCCATTGTTCAAAGATTTTTAGAACAACTTCATAGTTTGTGTTTATCAAAAGATATTGAATTAAATTTAAGTGATGAAACTTTTAGTTTTGGACAAAGAAATAAGAATGAAATCTCAGAACTGTTTAATATTATGCTAATGCTAATAAAACAATAAATCTAAAAGGATCGTTGTCAAAATACCTTTCCATCTATTAAAGGTTTCCTAAATATTTTCAGTTCTTACTTTAAAACCCTGAAAAACAATGCTCATGACCGTACAAATATCAATAGTTAATACTTTCTGGCAGAAATGGTCTCTTATACTTTAATTTAATGAATTTTTTCATTAGTTCTTTTTAATTACTATATACTCTATTATAGTAGATATGTAATGTTAAAATCTTCCCTCCCTATTTTTTTCTTTCCTCCCCTTGTCCTTTTTTTCTTATCGAATACATTGCAGAGCAACAATGACTTAATCTATTATTAGAAGTTGTGCAGAAGAGAAAATCTTATATTTTCTGTAACTTAACATTATACAGTCATGTGTAACTGTTGCATATTTTCTTTGTTGTTGTTGTCTCCTAAATTGCTGATATTTTTCTTTTTCTTAATAAGTTGTAAGCAAATTTGTTTTTTCTAATTATTCTGGTCAAATTGTATTTCTTATTGCTTGCTGCTTGTTTACTTGTTTGTTCAATAAACTGTATGTCTTTAAAAAAAGTGTGCACATCAAGAAAAAAGTTCATTTGCTGTTTAAGGCTGAAGTAAAGTACGAAATTGATACCTGGTTGTTGTACAAAATCATCTTGAACCGTCTGAAGTAGTACCAGTCGTGATGCTCTTCATTCAAAGCCAGTTCAATGTACTTGTCCTCAGCATCGGTTCCAAAGGCAGCAAACTCGCCTTTCGTGTCAAAGAGAACACAGGTTGAGGTCTTGAGAGAGACCCCGGCCTGAGATCCCATGGTCCATTGGTTACCATTAATCTTGAGCGGATCTTTGATGTAATCATTTCTGAAAGCAAATGCGTAGCCAGAAAATGTTGTTCCAAAATCAATTGCGGCGACCATCAACTTTTCTGGTGTTGTCAATGATTCTGCCATTTTCCGGTTTTCTGTTGATGGTCGTATTATATCTAAATTACTTTCCGGCAACTACAATAATTAATAAACATGAAAGTGTTTAAGTTGTCTTTTTCATCATAACATTTTTGTTAATACCTTCGATTTGTTAAATGTCAAATATGTGATTATGCATGTACATTATGTGTACATTGTGTAAATCTCAAGGCTTTTAAATGTACATCTCACCTAACACGTTATCTGCTCTATATATTTAGGTTACAATTCATCGATATCTGAACAAATAATCATGAATCAAATTTGCTGGGATATGATGTATAAAAGAATCTTTGAAAACAATGTGTCTTTAGCATGATCCGATCGTCCTCCTAATTATGAGAAACCGACATAAGAAATCAAATGATTTACCTCTTGTTCCAACTTCTTTAATCCCCATTTGGTGGAAAATCTACTTTCGTTTTATATCCTACGTATCCGTTATTTTTGCTTTTCTTCGAAATTCGCAGTGTTTCATAGAACATATATCAAATGACACTACGTTTATCTACACAGCATGTAGATTCGGCAATAATTCAGGGTCATTTTTGTTTGTTTGTTTGTTTGTTTGTTTGTTTGTTGGGGTTTTTTTTTCTATAAAGCACATACCATTGATATTTTATGACGATCGATATAGGAAGGGTGTATTGTTCACAGAATAGACAACAGAAATGTCATGCACATACATAAGCGTTCTTTACTTCGCCACTAAAATCATTAAAACGTATACCTCTGTATGCTTATACAAAATATATTAGGTCAACCAGAATAAATCAAGGCTTAAGTTTTTTGAAGATCGTTCACGGCTCGGTTAGATTTTTCTTTCGATCTATATCATTTTACTTGTCTTCGAAGACTATAATTACTGTTCACACCACACACTCGTGCTTCCAGAAACGGTTTGCACGAAAAACGCAAAACGAATTACACGAAGAGAGTTGCACAATTTCAGAATGTTTCTGACATGCTTTGGTCTTTGCAACTTTTCCTCTAAAATTATCTGATTTGTAGATAATGGAAGAGGAGAAAACTAATAAATAAGATGTCGAATCATTTTTAAACCGATAAATAATTAAGTGTGACAAAAATCTGATTTTATAAATGGTATGTTTATGGGTGAATTATCAGTGTTTGATAAAATAAGTTAACTATAATACGTATTGCACGCCCATCATATCATGTTATGACGTAAAAACCCTTTCACACCAAGTTGCGTTCCCACAGCGTGTTCACGGCGTTGTAAAATTCCTGGAATCGCAGGAAAAATTCAGAAAAAATGTACAATTTTATTTGAAAGTTTTTCAAGTGAAGATGTCACGGCGACCGAGGCGTTTCTACGGAGCTCCCGCGGCGTGTAAATGCGTTTCCACAGAGTTCTACTTGGCAATTGTCTGCGCTCTCGCTGAGTATCCGCCAAGCGCTCATGGCGTGCTAAGAGATTCTACCTCGCGTCCACGGCGTGCTGTGAGCGCTGACTGCGTGCACAAGACGTTCTATACTTATTGGTAGGTAAATTTTAATTTGTACAATTGTATGGGAAACAAACAAGAATTTTGAACTTTACAACTAGTAAATAAATGATAAAAACCTTGTTTTTGTTTTATAATGAAATAAGGTTCATTGTAATTGAAACGTAACTAATTTCTAAATAATTTGTGAAAGACAAAAATCTTAGTAGACAGGTCTACAAAAAAGAACCGTTATTATTGTAGTTGTTAGAAAACATAGAAGGGCTAGCAACAGAACAAAATGGCATGAATTCCATCTACGTCCTTTAATATAGGTCCTGGAATATTCGCGAATGATACTTTTTACACAGTCATCCACATCAAGTGTGAGAATACTTGTTTGCTATTGTACAACAGCCATTGTTCCAATTTTTGTGGTCTGGCTGACAACGCACTAGAAACACCGTGGAAGCGCGGTATGAACGCTAATGAACGCAGAAGAAACGCCAAGAGATCGCGATGATCACAGCAACAGCTCTTTGGGGTTGCTGTGTGAACGCAGCAAAACGAAAAACAACATGCTCAAACGCTGTTGATGTGCAGTGTGAGTGCGATAGAGACGCAGTGACATAAAAAAGGACTCCGAGAGGTCTCTGTGCAAGCGCAATCCACTTATCACTGCGTTTATACTGCGATTATGTGCGTTACTTGAGCGCGCCAAGGGAGCTGTCGTGGCGCTATTGGAGACCTTACGGCGCTGTCACGGCGACCTCACTGCGTTTCTACTGCGTGTTTATCAGAACGCAGAGCCACGGCGCGTACTTTGTGCATGCTCAAAGTGCGCGCCGTCGCATGGCGTTCTACAATGTTCTAGGCGATTCCACCGCGACAAATGAAGATGCCGTTGCGTTGTTACGGCACTGTTGGAGACTCTACTGCGTGTACCTTGGCGTTTTACATTATTTAAGGACGCAGCGGGATCGCCTTGAGGACGAAGCCCCGGTGTGCCAGGGGTGTTAGCGAGCTTAAAATGTTAACGAGAAAAATAATTTTGTTCAGCCAATAAATTATGACGTTACAACCAGAATTACATGATTAAAACAATAAAGTTGTTTAGTGGTTAATGCGAGTATGAAGGTTGCAAGCAGCGCAAGAAAAATACATAACCCGCTGCAGCGTCATTGTTCATATTCTTTTTTCTTTTGTTTTACATGATTCTGTCGCTTACGCTTAACATTTTTTTTTACATTTTTATTTTTGATTAATATTGCATGTAGTTTCTAAATAAATTGTACCTCCTTAATCAATTTCTGTAAATTTTGTTTATATGCGTATGGTTACATCTGGTTCTTTGTGGGGTTTTTTGAGAAGGACGGAGGGATTGTTTTGTTTTCTGTGTTTTGGGGTTTTTTTTAACCGGGTTTTCCGAAGGAAAAATCCGGTTATTGAAATGGTGGGCGCGCGGTCGGGTGGGCGCGCGGGCAACTGCCAAAAGGGTACCCTTATTGTATGGAAAACTCCTCCTACAGTTTTCAAGATAGGAAGTTGTTCTTTTGCAGATCAATTGGACATATATCCGAGGTGTGCATATTGCTAGGGTTTTGATTTCTGATGATTTATGAAAAAAATACAAGCTGTTTAACTTAGTCCTTCTTTGGCAAAACATTGCATATAAGGTACCCTTTTTGTATGAATAACTCTTCCTACAGTTAGTCGTTTTTTGGCAAAAT
>WFKH01011581.1:22816539-22831282 GCA_016163765.1 Magallana hongkongensis | reverse complement strand
CACACACACACACACACACACACACACACACACACACACACACACACGAGAAAACAGATAAAATTAATTTAGATTTACAAGTCATCTCTTAAAAACGTTTTGTTAACGTGCACATAAACCAAAATATGATTTTTGAAAATCTTGCTTCTTATTTGCTTAAGTAATAATTTATCTTGCATGCGTACATAATTGGTTCTGTTAAAAGAGCACGGTGACTTTTTTTAATCATATAGTATTTTATATTGATTATCAAGCGAATTTTAAATTTAGTATTTTATATTGATTATTAAGCGAATTTTAAATTTAGATTGTTTTATTGATTATCAAGCAAATTTCATTATAAATTTATTGTTTTATATTCATTATCAAGCAAAATTCAAATAATATTATATGACACGTTAAAGGTAGGAGTTCATAATACATATATAGTTATGTTAAAAGACAAGAGCACACTTGATTTTTTTTTTCAATCACTTCCTTTCAGTGGATTATCAAGCGATTTTTAATCGCTTCTACATGCGACATAAAATCTAGGATACTGAAATCTGAACGGAGTAGTCTTTTTACTATCCAAGAAAATCGACGGTAGCCGAGACAACTTTTTCAGGATCATCTTGATCAACCGCCGTGACAACAATTTCAGTTCCACTGAACGTCATATGGACATTTGCGCCTCGATCCATTCCTTTTGATGTGTCTGGCATGTCGAGAGTGAGTTCGCCCAACAGAGTACAACCTTCTTCTGTCGTGTATGTTGGTTCTTTGTTGTTTGAAGTGTATATAGGAAAAACGATTTGCGTTTGATCGGGTTCTACAACAGTGTAGTTTAGATTAACCTGCGGTTCCCCCACTTCAACCACTTCTCCGACGCGTACATGAATACTAAATAAATCATTACAAAATTCAACACCATTACTTATGAATTTCTTAGATTTGAGATGTATAGCGCTATCAAATATGTCCGATACATCGATACCGTATGTATATTTGCAAACTCGCGCAGAAATTGATTTTGGTTCGTGTCCATACAACACTGCCCCTTTCAGGACTGCCAATCCTGCTTCTTGTGGTACAATAACTTTTTTATTTTTGAATGCTTCTCTTATAGCCACCTGCAACATGGGTGATTCTGCGAATCCTCCTACCAGTAGAATAGTTGACACATCTTTTACGGTGGAATGCCTGAATAACTGCTTCAAATGGTCAACTATTTTCTTGCAGCTTTCATCAAAGAGAGCCTTGGTTAGTTCTGCATCCATTCGTAGCTTATCGCCAATCCAAGTCAGCTTGTTTTTGTGTTTAGGTTTTGACGTGATAGCTGTCTTGATATCATTTCCCGGATTTGCCTCGCGAAAGGTTTCTAGCAAATTGATTGGGACTTTAAATGTTACTTTCTCTGAAAGTACAGGAGTTATAGTCCTCTTCTTTACCTCAAACTCCCTCAGAAATTCAAGAAAATCGTACTTGTGAATAGAAATGAAGGCCTTCATAACGTCGTTTCCTACAATATCGGCCAAGAGATTTGTGAATGCTGCATCTACCTTGGTGCCTCCCCAATCACCACCGTTGGCTTTGTGGAGTTCTTTTAATGTTCCATTTTCCTGAACTTCATGCATAGTTATATCTATTGTTCCACCTAGATTGATAATATAAGATATATGTTGATATGTAAGACGATTACTTATAAAAGAAATTAAGATAACAGTGTAAGAAAATGATTGTGTTTACCTCCTGCATCAACAACCATGTATTTTGCCCCTGATTTGAACACCCCAAATGTAGAGTTCTCGGTATCCTTCTGGACTGGTTGGTACATGCAGTACAAGGAAGCTGCCTCCGGCTCGAGTGCAATCATCAACTTATCAGCGAAGATTCCAACCTATTGAAATTTGATTACTATAATATAATATATATTTACTTTTATAATATAAGGTCCATCTTTATCACACATTTAAAACTAAAAAAAGTGAAATAGAAATCAACCTTTTCTGCTGCTTCTCTCATGAATTGTTTTGATGAATCGGTCCAGATGGCCGGTACCGTTAACACCCACATTATATCTGACTGTTGTATGTCAGTCAACTGGTTTTGGCACGTGGTCAACATGTGCTCTTTTAAATAGCCAATTGCAGAAGAAAATACTTTCATTGCTTCCATTTTCTTTCCTTTGTCATCTTCAAGAAGTGTTTCTCTCGTCAATTTCTCGAAAAATAAAAATAAAAAAGAGACTTTCAAACAAGAGTTTATGACTAATCTCTTATTTTAAACTATCATGTTTTTTTCGCTCCACACTCTTATATTTAAAACTACAGGACATTAATTGTTTTAGTCGTTCAAATTCCTAAGGTACAACTTTTCAAATTTAAACTTTACAAAAGAAGGCATTATATTCCTTATGAAATTTAAATTTCATAAATCTTATTTGGGACAATAAGCCCCTAAAATGGTTAAAAGATGCCATTTGAAATTTACAAAGTATAGGCAATTATTTCTTTATTTAATTATCAATTTCATTTTTTTAACTAAAGAGATAATTATATAAATTAGAAAAATATCATTTATTTTTGAGGTGGAGCCGATTTTGGCCCTAACGCGCCCTAAGATCTTTGATTATCTATATTGGGACTATATAAGCAACTGACGTGGTTTAAAGGTGGGTTTTTTTCAATTTGGTATGGTAAGAAGGAAATCTTTAATAAATTAGAGCGGGATTCTCCCGCAGGCCAACATTGCTGTGCGTATCCTCTGGTGCATAGATAGAAAAGCATTGATGAGAAATGGTGACGGCTTGTCCCATTTCATATTTTGGTTGTTTTAGTAAGCCTCCAGTGATTTTGGGGAATTGATGCGAGTTTTCCTATCAATCTCGTGCTAGAGATGCAGGATTTTACAACAGACGCGAGCGACTTGCGGTCGAGCACTATATAAATAACATCTTCCTGTATCGTCACTCGATGCTATTTGACACGAGGAAGGATTGTACAACGTTCAAATATATCCATTTATCACGACAAGGGTCTGACGACCTTTGGAACTGCTTTTCTACAGAATGACGATTCTCCAACCAAGCAGTCTACTTCACTTGCATCAGAAAGTCTTCTCCGAGCCGTTTGTATAAACTTTTACGATTGCTGTCTGGTGTGGAGTAAACCTTATCTGTAAAAATATCCTTTTTATCCACTGTCGCATCCAGTAAGAAATCGTCCCTGTCGATGCGACCAAGCAAGTCGCACCCTTTGTGTTCTGCCATTCACCATTATCACAAAAATTAAATAATATTCTATTGTTGGACACTTAAATGTAATTAATTAACTCTTTATATATGCAAATTAACTTAAAAATGTAGTCCATCAAATAATTATTACATCAAGAATCAAAATGATTTTTGCTATACATTAAATGTACATGAGAGAAATAATCTAAGTGGTTCATGTCAATAAATCATTTGTTCCGATTAGATACACACCATCTTGTTGTACAGCATCATCTTGAATCTTCTGAAGTAGTACCAATCATGGTGCTTGTCATCAAGGGCTAAGTTAGAATACTTTTCCTCAGCTTCATAGCCAAATGAATGGAATTTTTGTGTTGAGTCAAAAAGAACGCACGTCGAGGTTTTCAAGGATACTAAACTGCCTACGCCTGCAGTCCATGTATTGGCTGAAATCTTCAAAGGATCTTTTTTGTAGTCATGTAGAAATGAAAAGGCATAACCAGAAAAGGTAGTACCAAAGTCTATCGCTGCCACTAGGATACTTGACATGTTTTATCTGCCAAAGATAAAATGAATCGTGAATAAAATCCATATATATGAATATATAAAAGCTAAAAAACACATAATGTGTAACACATAACGTGTTCGTTTGTATGATTGGGCAATTATATATCAAACGAGATGGCATTTGTTAATTTTGTAAATCAAACCAGTACTAGTTGGATATTTAATATACGAAGTAGTTCTGGTTAAATAATCATCAACTTCACTTCAATTCTCAACAACTGTGACGTCATTTAAATGTGAATAATGATGACATACTTGATAGAATAGATATTCGTTTTAATTTTAAAAACCAATAATATTCTATCATAAATAATTGATTTTATTTCAAGTTAATTAAATTGTGATGGTGCGCGGGGTGTTAAGGAAAATATGGGCAATTTAGCGTCTTATTTTGACTGTCATATTAAAAATCGTTAGAATAATAAACTGTTTTGAATCAGAGCAAATACTTAGTATTTTCCTTTGAAATTGATGTCAATGCAATAAAATCATGTACTACATCACTGCCACATCGGTGCATTATCACGTGACAGCTATAAATAGCTTAGGTATATTCCTTAACATAAAATGAGATAGAACAACACTACCCCGCGGTTTCCAAAACACAATAAACATACTAAGTGAAGGCAAAACATCTCAGTTTTATCAAAACCGCTGCTAGAATCCTATATTCTCCTTAGTTATATAGTTATTCACCCGGTTCTCAGAAAACCTTCCCAACTTTTATACAGTATGCATGGAAAACGGCATTTTGCATCAAAACAACACAAAACGCAGGATTCTAACAGCGCTTTTCAATTTCAGCATTAATCAAACTATCGATACATGTAAAATTTGAAGTTCAATATTCACGGGGTAGTGTTGTTCTAGTCGGATTTTTATATCGTAAACAACGACAGAGGAGAGCCTTGCCGAGAAATAAAAGCAAATTTACATACCTTATAGTGAATAATTGATAAAACGAACATATCTCCCAGTATTCTTTTGCTCAATTCTCAATAAAACACTTCAAAATACTTTATTAGAGTTCTTAGATTAGTTATATTTTAAATCTGTTTACAATGCTTTCCGATGAAATTTACACGACATTCAACATTCAGTCCTGACGTCATCAATGTGTAAATCTACGTAATACAATCTAATTTGTGAAAAAAATTGTCTCTAGCATTTTTTATTTGTTTTTAATCTACGTTTCGTTGCTTAAATATTTGAATATGTACATAATAATTAAGATTTTTGATTTGAGGGAATTACATGTAACTCAAATTCCATATGCTTCCTTAACATCCCCGCGTGGTCTAGTCAGTAAAGTAAAAGTTTTATTGGGTTTTTTTAAGGTAAAGGTAAGGTAAGGTAACCAAATATAGAATGCTACCGTAGAAATAACTAACATATCAAGTCTTTTGTATGATATTCGCATTATATTTACACAAGCTTAACTTATCGTTTAAAAAATGATTAGCAAGCGCATAATCACAGAAAAACAAGTAGATACAGAGATTGTTTAAACTAAATATCCTCCACCTGATAAATTGCAATATTTGTTTTTATGGTTTCCTATGTTTTATAGAAGATCTAATTCCTCTAATTCTGAACGCACTATCTTTGGTCACAAACCAATCTATTATTAATCTATAATCTATTATTACCACTCGCAGCTGATTCTGCAGTGTGTAAGTACTCTTCTATCATCACGTGACAAAAAAGACTTCAGATAAGGAAGGAGTCTTCTCGTTATTAGACATACTTCTTATATTAAGAAATTCATGAAATTTTGACATAATCAAACAGATCATATAACCTAATGTTTCTATCAGTTTAATCAAATTTGACCTTTTGTTTTTGCATAAAGGTCAGGTCAAGGTCACTACCATTTCACTCAGCTTAAATGATGATAAAAATAAATGTAGTTATCTGCAGTTATGTAGACAACTGTTTAAGATATGAAGTTTCTATTCTTTAATGAAATGATAGAATATTAGAATGTCTATCAGCTTATACGTCTACTAAATTGAAATAAATATTTAAACTTAAATTGATATTGCTTAGCCCGCATTTCCTCTAATTTTCTTAATTTTTGAAGATATTTTGATTAATTTCTTATGCTTCCAATATTAAAATATTTCTGATTTTTACATATTTTGAAGACTGTATATAAGTTATAAACTGACAAAAAAGCTTACATATTGACCAACTTATAAGAGAGAAAATCCAATTTTAATGATTTTTTCACATAAATCTATTTATAGAATGATCGCTTAAAAAGCTAATAAAAATGTAATTTGATAGGCAAATCATATTTTAAAAACATATTCTGAAACCTAAGTTTCTTATCATTAGTTCACATTAGTTGAAAAAAATCCAACATCAATTTTATTGTTTTAAAAATGCTAAATAAACTCATGAATCTACAGCAATTCTGAATTGCAAAAACGTGATATTTTTCTACGCCAACGTTCTGCCAAAAATATAGTCCTTGATAGATTCTAAGCTTTGATTACTATTTCTATGCCAAGTTGTAAGATAGTAAAAATGAAAGAAAAATATGATAATTTAATTTCCTTTCATCTTGATTTAATGAACGTATAATCAAATTTAAGTTTGACGAGTCGAAAACCAGAAAAGACTCCTTCCTTAAAGCTAAACACGCTATAGTTTGCGTCAATTTTGAATAACGGGGAAAATGTATGTGTTTGATTACTTATAAAAGTTACCTTTATGCTGTTAATTATAATGCTCAATTCGATCACGTAACAAAAATATCAAATATTAAACAATAAAAAATATTTATTTTCCTGCCAGGAAAGTAATGCCTCCTCATGAATATCAGTTTATCACGTGATATCGACAGCAAAAATTGGTGAAGGGTTAACATCTTCATAATTGATATACGAGTACAAACAAAAGAAAAAAAAAATACAAGCCTGTGAGTATATATGAATACTTCCTGACGTAGACCTATGTCTTTCCCCTATGTGCTACTTTAAGATCCTGTAAGTGTTAATGCAAAAGTAAGGGTATCGTGAATGACAAACGTATTTTACTCATTATACATGTATGTATTGCAAATTAACAACTGTTAAGCATATTGAAAATCAAGTCGGATATTTAATTACGCAAACAATAACGACCACCTGATTTCCCGCAGACATGCGCAGTGAGGTCGGTTTCGCTCTTTCTTCATCAATATTAATGAAAAGGTAATACTTTCCTGGCAGGAAAATAAACAATTAAAAATCTATATCTTTGTAACGAGATGGAATTCACCATTGTAATTTACAGAATAAAGGTAACTTTTATAAGTAGACAAACACATGCGTTTTCACTGTCATTCAAAATTGACGCAAATTATAGCGTGTATAGCTTTAAAGTTAAAGTTTAATGTTCTGCTTGAAGGCATTTCAAAGCAATTCAAAAAGAAGAATACCTGAACTCTATTAGGGTGAAATTAGCGAATAAGAAATACTCATGGAACTGAGTTTGTTTTTGCTTACAAACATTAATTTTGTTAGTTTATTTAAACTACATGTATATCCTTTTTCATTAATCATTGGTTATTTGCAGAATCTGATTGATTTTTTACATTTTACAAATTCATTGAGCCTGATTGAATAGAATTTCAATTTTTGCACTCCAGATTGGAACCACCTTATGCAGCTTAAAATATCATTGTTTTGAAAATTTCACTTTCATAGTTTCAACATTGCAAAAAAAAGTACAACAATCTTGATGTAGAAGCTGATAAAAATGAACTAGGATTAGATGGATAAAAATATATTCATTGTGTGGCTATTATACAATTTTTTTTTTAGGTCAATACGAAGTTTAGGCTACCCGAGAAGTATAATATTCACCGAGTCGGAGTCGAAGTGAATATTGTACTTCGAGGGTACTTCGAGGGTACTTCGAGGGTAGCTAAGT
Source organism: Magallana hongkongensis (assembly GCA_016163765.1). Classification (NCBI taxonomy): domain Eukaryota; kingdom Metazoa; phylum Mollusca; class Bivalvia; order Ostreida; family Ostreidae; genus Magallana; species Magallana hongkongensis. Next base: position 22,823,580 of record WFKH01011581.1, on the reverse strand, counting down.
CATCGTATTGTTAAAAAAAATAGCAATAATAATTTTATTATATGATTTAACGACGAATTGATACAGACATATCAGATTGAGTGTTATCAAGCGAAGAATTTAGTTTGAAGCCATAGCCAAACAAAATTGAGAAAAGTGATATTTCATTAGACGATCGATTTTTAGTCCAATGTAGAGAAAATCAAATGTTACATTGACCTCCTATGTCACGTACAGGTGAATACTCTAGATAGTTGGATATGAGCCAATCAGAGAGCTAGGAATTAATCAAACATATAATAAAAAATATTATTAGTTCATTGATTTATTAGTCAATATTTAATAGTCATACAAAAAAGTCGTGATTTTAAACACTTTTTTATAAAAAAAAATTTTCGTATGATATATAAAATATGTAAAAACCGTGTAACAATTCGATATTTGATAAATCATGGGTCTTTGTGTCACTATGTCTCTAATAAATGTAACCTTGGTACTTTGAAGCAGGAATATATCTTATAGATATTCCTCAGATTTTGTTACATTTAATGTTTCCCCCTTGGCATGCAATAAAAGAAAACCGAACTTCATTATGTTGCAATATAAAAGTATTTGAAAAAATTATATTATACCTGAAAATGCTTCCTTTGCTATTGTAAGAAACTACTCAAAATTGTCGATCCCGATTTCTCATTGAGATATGTGGTATGTATAAGTTTCGTTATGAGGCAGGCAAGTCCGTCCAAGATAAGGTTTAAGAATGGAAAATACTAAATTTAGCGCAATTTACAGAAAATAAAAGGAAAGTACATAAGATTAGTTATACCATTAAGCATTAAAGTAGCTTTTAATGAAAACATTAAATTAACTCGCAAATTTACCCATGAAAAGCTTTGGTTTTATTCATTGTATAATTTTCTACTTCCTTTTTATTTTCATGTACATATTTTAGATCACGTTGTAACACCTTATTTGATTGGCTCAACTAATTAATCAATTTATCGTATAACATAATTTGCCTAAGGCACATTATTACGCGTGTGCAAATCGGATCAACCCGCTTAATAAAACATTTAATACGGGTATAACTTGGAAGAGTTATAAACACTATTTTATAAACTGCTTTGTGGTTTATAATGCGAAAAGTCCCAACAAGTAGTGGCATTTATCAGCAGAGAGGATTGGTTGGATACTTCTCTCTCCAAAGCTGATTGTCCGACCACTTCCGATTTGAATTTGTATTTTGTGCGCTGAAAATGTCATGTACCGGATGAGTCTGTATTCGTCTGTTCTTCGTAAATATATGAATGCATTTCTTTTTCAAAGTTCTAAAGACTTTATCTTACACTGGAACATCCACCTTGATCCATCAAGTTGACATAAATTGAGAGCGATTGTCACTTTTCAAAATCCGTGTATCACTGAGTTTATATATTTTTTCGTTTTGAGTATTACAATGCATGCTTATATTAATGATGTAATATGATTTCTAAAGGTATTTAGAATTATAGCCCCCAGCCTCCATCAATGTTTTACAAAACGAATCAAAAGGAAGAAATTGGTTTAAGGGCGTCATTAGGTTTACTTATTGTCCTTATTATATGAACTACTATTAATCATTATCTCTTTTTAAACAATTTGGCAGGGAGACTGGAACATTTACCATTGTCTTTATTCCACCACCGAACGGATTTTCTAATCTATTAGTAATAAAAAAGATTTGTACATGTAGCTCCTAATAGCCGTTACAGCATGATATTTAATCCCAGCGCTTTAATAATGAACAAATTTTAAGAACTTAAAAAAAACTTGCCAAACACTTGTAGTTAGAAAAAAGGAATGTGAAACGACTTCTTTCCAAGGCAAATTTAAATCCCAAGTCATAAAAATCACCATCATCAAACGAAAATCACTTAACAAGATTTTTAATTTCTGATATTTAAATATAACATAGTAATGCATGACCATTACATGTACGACTCTCGGCACGTCTACAGCAAAGTGTTGAAGGGATTACAAACGACTGAACAAAAGTCTCTTATTTCCGGATTCAGCGAAATTCTATACCTGTCAACCAGATAATGAATTCGAACTTAACAAAAGAAAGGTACGTCATGTCTATTGAAAAGAAGTAGCTAACATAATAAACATTTAGGAACATTGAATATAGAACCATAGAAGAATTGTCTGCTTTGTTCAGTACTCTATCATAATTGTAATAAAGAAGTTCTATGATATGCTTAAAAATTACACATTGATATGTACATGTATTAGCAAATTTAAAAAAAAACATCATCATATAACCATGAAGCATTAACAAAAGAAGTCAAGAAAGAGATGTGAAGAAAATACCATGTGTCATAACATTACGAATGGCAGTTTCTAACCAGTTAACTAGTTACTCGGTCGGAACGATGGTAACCGGTTACAAAATCAGTAATCGGTAAGTCGTATAAAATAAATGAAAAAATTAAGTTTGTACATATTAGCGCAATTTCATTTAAAATTTAATTTGGGGACATTGATATCTGAATTGGCGACAACTTAAGCCCCGGGGATGAGATTGTGAAGGGAAATTGGTCAGTTGTTGTTATGATAATAATAATGTACGTTAAAACAACATATAATTCCCGTTTTTTCAGTGGGTTTTTTAATCATCATAAAATCACCGTTGGGTACCGTTATAATTATAATTACTGTACCTACTTTCAATGTGTTTATTTAACATTTTAATTACATTCATGTAGCAACTGCATTTGTCCGTTTTGGACAAACACATGATGTAACTACGATCATAATGGATGTAATTTTAAACGGAAGATCTAGAAATTCTCATGGCAAACGTTAATCGGCCTTTGTTGATAAGTTGAACTGACTGCGAAATTGCGGGTAGTAAGATATCATCACGACTGTTTGCTCGTTGTTTTAGGATTTCTCCTTTAAAATCACAATAAAATCTTTTCGTATAATATTACGTCTAGAATTTTTAAATTCCAATCGTGACATAAATGACAGTAGATTTAAAATATGATATGCACAAATTTGTGTATTTTAGTACGAGTAACCAGTTAATCACTCGGAACAAATTGCAATTAACTTAAAAGCAATTTTGCAAGCGATTGCCATTCATACAATATACCATAGTAATATAAAATGATTAAGAAATATTAGTACATGTACATAAAGACACAGTTCTTTTCAGAACTAGAAATATCGCAGTTATTCTTTCTTTAAAATTTCAAAATTGCAACTAAGAATTTGTCACCTTTCATAAGAATTCAGTTGTATTTTTTCTGAGGGCCTCACATGAACAATATATATATATAGATAATCTTAAAGCTACTGCGAAAAAAAAATGAGTAATAATGAAAAAAGCCCAAGTTAAAGCTAAGCTAAACTGCAAATCATTATCACAGTTGTATACATCATTTATAAGGTGTTAATTCGTGCTATCGGGACGAATAATTATTAAATAGCTGTGACGATCAAACATGCGTTTATTCAATACACATACAACATAATTAAATCATACACCGAACCCGACCCGAATTCCGAACCCGTTCCAAATATAGTATACAGCATTTCATCAACATCCCCTTTTCTTAAGAAAATTTGTCAAATTTTCATCAAAACATCAAATTTCATAAAACAAAATAGGCTTTCATCATGTTACAAACATAAAATGAATAGTGCACTTATATAGCACAAAATGTCACTGAAATGGTAAAGTATCTGACCTATAGACACAAAATGAACAATTGAAAATTACATGTACACAAATGACTAGAAAATCACTTGACTTAATTTCATAAGACAAAGTCCATTAACCAGTAATATAGTCTTTCAGATAGGCTCGTTTTCTCCTTTCGCGAACAGGTCTTCCTTCACGGAGTGCTTCCGCTAACAGTAGAGTTCGGATTGTTCACTGGCTTAGAGTCTGTTACAAAGTTTCTCTGTATGCCCTCTGTATCATCATCTGTGACTGAGCGCATCGGTGAGCGGTCACGACTGTAGAAGTTAACTGTGGTAGGTCGCAAATGAATTCTGTTTCTACGATAAGTGGTTCCGTTCTGGTCCTTGACGATGTATGTCCTTGGTCCAAGAATACCATTGATTTTTCCGAGTTTCCAGTTGCGTCCCTCTAGATGCTGGAAGAATACTGCTTGACCAACGTCCAATTCACTCTGCTCGCGAGACTTCTTGTCAAACGATTTCTTTACTGTCTGTCTGCGCTGATTCCTCTTCCTGATGAATGCATCACTTTCTGGTTTCTCCAGTTTCTGTGGAAAATGTGGAATCATGCCACACACTTTTCTGTTAAACATGCTTTCTGCAGGACTAATACCAGTATCCTGTTTTGGTGTATTTCTTTGTTCAAGAATTGCTTCATAAGGATCAGTCTTCTCCACTTCACAATTTCTTAACAAAGTCTTCATGATTTTCACAGCTGACTCGGCCTTGCCATTGGCTTGTTGATGCATAGGCGATGATGTCATGTGAGTGATACCCCACTTCTTTGCAAAATCTTGGAATTCTTGGCTTACAAACTGTGGTCCTCCATCAGACATGATTACATTTGGAATTCCAAATCGAGCGAATTGTTTCTTGAGTAAAGCTATTACTCTGGAGCTTGTCAAAGATGTAAGCAAGTCGATTTCGATGAAACTAGAAAAATAGTCAACTGCAATCAAATAATGCTTTCCATTTAGCTCAAACAGGTCAAGTCCTATTTTCTGCCATGGAGTAGATCCTTCTGCATGCTGCATCAATGGAGCATTTTGGTTCATTGGTTTTCTCTCTTGACATATTGAGCAACAATCAGCCAACTGCTTGATATCTGAATTCATTCCTGGCCAAAATATTGTTCCTCTTGCCCTTCTCAGCATGCTATCATATCCAAAGTGAGCCTTGTGAAGTCTGGCCTTCATTTCAGTCCTCAAAGATTTAGAGATTATTACAGCTTCCCCTTTGAGCATAAGTCCATCACTGTATGATATAGTGTCTCTAAAGCCAAAGTAATGGCGAATTCTCTATGGCGTTTCTTGTTTCTGCTCCGGCCATCCGTTCATCACAGTTTCCTTGAGAATTTGCATTTCCTCGTCACTCTCTGTTGCTTCTTTTATTTCATTAAGTCGAGCATCAGGAATGTCACATGGTTAGTCACTTTTCAATGCCATGATTCTTAGTCTCTCAATAAAATTACCTTCCTCACTCTTCAGATATGCGCGACTCAATGTATCCGCAATTGTAAGGTTAGTTCCCTTGACATACACAAAGTTAAAATCGTACCGGTTCCATCTCATCATGATGTCCTGTAGTCGCTTCGGTGCCATTGCAAGAGGTTTCTTCAGGATGGCCTCTAATGGTTTATGGTCATTCTGTATCGTCACGTTACAGCCATATGTATATTGGTCAAAGCGTTCCAGACCGTATAACACATAACGCTTCTTTCTCGATCTGCGCCCAGTTTCTCTCTGACACTGTCAGTGATCTAGATGCATACTCCACTGGTCTACCGTCTTGAAGGAGAACTGCACCAATGCCGTCTTTACTACTGTCCACTTGTACTACTACTTCCTTCCCAGGGTCAAAGTAAGCTAGTACAGGAGTTTCTGTCAGCATCATCTTGATCCTCTGAAATGCTGCTTCACAGTCTTTAGACCAATGCCATGCCTTATCTTTGCGAGTAAGTTCTCTGAGCGGCTCCATTATGGTAGAAAGGTCTGGAAGGAATTTTGCCATGTACTGAACCATGCCGCACAGTCTCTTAATTCCTGAAACATTAGTAGGAGGTTGCATGTCATTGATGGATTTTACTTTCTTGTCATCAATTTTCACTCCATCTCTGGAAATAACATGTCCATGAAATGAGATTTCTTTCAGTCCAATCTCCTGTTTTTCTTTATTCAAGATGATGTGTCTCTCCTCACATCTCTCCAACACTTTTCTCAATTTTAAAACATGGTCTTGCTCAGCTTCTACATCGGTTTCTCCACAGCCGGCTATTATGATATCGTCTACCACGCTGAAAACACCTGTCATGTTTCCGAACACCTCATCCAGTTTCCTCTGGAATATTTCACTTGATACCTTTAGTCCAAAAGGTAGTCTTGCCCATCTGTACCTTCCAAAAGGAGTTATCATTGTCGTTAATCTGCTGGATTCCTCATCCAACTTCACATGCCAAAAAGCCTCCTTGACGTCAAGTTTTGTGAAGGTTCTGGCCTTACTGAGCTGCGGTAGAATGTCATCAAGAACAGGTAGGCGATAATGTTCTCTCATCAACGCTGTGTTGAGTGCTTGCGGGTCAATACACAATCATAGCTTGCCGTTGGCTTTACGAGCAATAGCCATCTGGCTGACCCATGGAGTAGGCTCTGTAATCGGAATAAGTACTCCTCTATCTTCAAGCTTCTGAAGTTCCTCACGTACCAAGCTCTGGAGTGCGATAGGGATCTTCCTGCAGGGAAGAGCTTTGGGTTTCACATTTGGGTCGACATTTAGATGGGCTGTTCCCAAATCACCTAAGTCACTGCTTGATACACTGGCCATGAATTTCTCGTTATTTATGGTAATCAACTTCAATTTCTGTACCGCCTCAAGTCCAAGTAAACATGTGTAATGATTTGGAACAATAATGAATCTGAGTTGGTGCTTCTCATTTGTACGTGGATTGACGACTGTCAGATCTGCCTCACCAAGTGGTTTCATGTTTGTCTTATTCCACATGTTCAGCGGATTTTGGTAGGCTTGCATTGCTCCTTGCGGACATAACGCTGAGAAATTGTATTCACATCTGCGGCACTATCAGGTTGAAATCTAATGTCACACTCATTGATACGCATTATTGCAGTCATTTCTTTGCCACCAGAACTAACAGCTTTCAACCATTGGTCCTCGTTGAATTCTTCTTCCTGACTGACTGAATGTATCTTCTTGCACTTTGCTTTGAAGTGATTCCTTCCACCACACTGTTCACAACATTTTCCCCATGCTGGACACTTTTGTCTCCCTGGTTCGTGTTTGTACCCACAGAATTCACAGTCTTTCTTCTTATACTGA
>WFKH01011581.1:22804490-22816139 GCA_016163765.1 Magallana hongkongensis | reverse complement strand
CGAATTCCGAACCCGTTCCAAATATAGTATACAGCATTTCATCAACATAAGGTACCAATTAGAATATGCATCTGATATATGGGGAGGTTGTTCTTCTATTGACTCTAATAAATAAGAAAAAAAATACAATTGGTTCAGCAAGAATAATCGCTGGTCTACCAATTTTTGCTTCTAAGGAATCACTTTATTTTGAAACTAGGTGGGATACATTATGTAATAGAGGGAAAATGTCTAGATTAAAACAATATTCAAAGCTGACCGAAATTATTTACCTGCCTATATTACCGATATATTTCCAAACAAGCGTTTTAATTTATTTAATTATCTTACAAAAAATGATGCACATAATTATTGTATACCAAAATGTCGTCTACAATTATATAAATCTTCATTTGTTTCTACTGTTATACACGAATGGAATGCATTTCCATTGGATGTTCGTCAAATTGAATCTATTTGTACTTTCAAAGAAAAAAAACAAGCGTCAATTATGACAATAATGTTACTAGTTACTCAGCACCTCCTTTTTACCTATGGTGATAAATATAAATTAATATTATTCACACAATATTTCAACACATCTGTGCACTCAGTTATGATTTATACAGATGTAAATAAATATATGTCAATGTGCTCATTTAAGATACGTATCACTATTTTTTCACATGTGTTAAGTATGCAGATAATAGAAATAAAAATTGAGATGAAATAGTAATGCTGCTAATCTAATATTTAGAACCAGCGGGGGTGTCCGGTTTTATGGGATTAAAGCATTTGGAGATGGGAATGCACATACAGATGTATGAGGAACAGAGCTAGAGTTCTATTAAAGTCATTGCAATCTACACAATAAACAAAACTAAACGAAATTTGTAATTGCATTTTTCTAGAATCTGATATCTGATATCTGATCATTTCTGACTTTGGTCTGAACATCAAGGATTTCAATAAGGACGAACTGCATGCTGGACAATGAAATTGTAAGAGAAACATCAGATATTTTTGTACTCATAAATACATAAATTTTGAAATTCATAAGCGATGGTAATGCAATCAATGTATTCGTATTTCAGAACCAGCAGCCTGGGGATTTTCCGGTTTTATTGGATTTGAAGCATTTGGAGATGGGAATGCACATACAGATGTATGAGGAAGAGGGCTAGGGTTTTATTAAAGTCATTGCAATCTACACAATAAAAAAAAATAAACGAGTTTGTTGATGCATTTATACATTTGGATATGATTTCTGTTAATGTGATACAGAGTATTTCAGGTCCAGTTAATTTTTCTTCGATAAAAACCCCAGTATACAGTTGTAGAAAACAAAAAGCTGAAATCTAATCATGGAAAATGTTGATTGGCTGTAGTCTTCTGTTTACACTGCTTTTATTATATTTTACTTTATGATTAAAACTAAGACATAACACTGCAGCAACAATCACAGACAATTATAGGGGTTATTTATGGAACAAAGGATGACTACACTTAACGCCGTGTTTTAGGCCCTTTTTCGGTCACTACTGTTACGTTTATTCCACAGGCACCTGACGTCATATATTTTTCTCATAATAAAAAAAAATACTCCGCTTACCTAATAATTGACAAGGTACCCATCCCCGCCATCTTGGATTTTTTTTAAACTGTCACATCGCCGTGAATTTTCGCTTATAATTCAGCGGTAACATTTTTCTGCGATCATCTCCGCCGTCCGATCGGTCATTCAATATCTTAGCTTACTGCTGATTCAACCAAAACGGCCAATAACATCGTTTATTATTAAAAATATCTCCTCATTCTGCATCTACTGCTGCTGATTTGCGACAAAAAGCTAAAGGGTGGACGGAAGTTGACATAAATCGCGTCATAATATGGGTAATCCCTTCCAAATATAGCACTGATACGAATATTTAAAAGGCGTCAATTTTGAATTCGATCAACATACGAGTTAAAATTAAGAAAAGGGATACTATAAACAATCAATTATAACTTTTGTTACACAAAGTTTATATAAACATGTTTATAAATGCATATATTTTGAAATATTGAAACAAACACACGTTGCAGGGAAATCTCATTTACATATTGGTGACAACTTCCGTCCACCTTTAGACATTTATCGCATATCCATATCTAAGGCAGTAGATGCAGATCGAGTGGTTATTTTTATTAATGACAGGTGTAATGCACCGTTTTGGTTGAATTGGTTGTAAGCTTAGATGTAGAATGACCGATCGGGAGACGGAGAGGATTGCAAAATAATTTTACCGATGAGTTTCAAGCAAAACTTCCAGCTGATGTGCCAGTTTGAAATAAATCCAAGATGGCGGGGATGGGTACCTTGTCAATTATTAGGTAAGCGGAGTATTTTTTTTTTATTATTATGAGAAAAATATATGACGTCAGGTGCCTGTGGTTTATTCCTCGCTCAATTTTACTTCAATTCATTTGTTATAGAGTTTGGTCAATTTCCAATAGAAATGTATTGTCATAATGGTTTTAAACTCCACTGCAATAAAATAATTCGTTGTTTTCTTACCCTTACTGCTCTGCAAATATCTGGAATTTAGACTTATCTGCCCTTGATTGAAGATAAGATTCATAAATATGCATGAAGGGTTTGATCTAATATTGTAATGAGTGGTCTAAAATTAGATTAGCGGTACTATAAATGAACTCTCTCTCTCTCTCTCTCTCTCTCTCTCTCTCTCTCTCTCTCCATGAAGGCTTCAAAACAAAAGATATAACATATAATATCGGCCAGTTTAAGTAGCCATTGATGATCGTAAACCAGGAGCTGATGTCAACAATTTACGTGTTCGAAAAGAATTAACAAATCGATTAACCAGTAACGCACAGAACCGATAATCTCTTAAAGATATAAATGAAGAAACCATCACTCGATTGGAATGAATTGAAATATGCATGGACAAATAATATCGCCTAACAGTATGCATGCTACCTAACACGTCACGTGACGGGGTCTTGTATTCACAAAGTTACCTGGAGTTAGAAATCAAGTGGTGAATTATAATATTCAACAGGTCAAAGTATACCGTTTACAACAGAGAAGGCGAACGTAAGAAGAAACAGTTTTTTGTCTGTTTTACCATGAGCGCATGTTTGTCTACTGATCTTCTTTTAACATAAGCGTATATATATAAATATGCAACTACCATTAAAAAGAGAACAATAGACAAACATGCGCTGACTATGTATTAAGTCTGTAAAAAAGTGGGCGTCCTCATTATCCCATGGAGATTCAAGAAAATGTAATGACCCCTACCTATAAAAACGACTTCGTTCTTTGTAAATATGAACTTTATATTAATGTAATTACATAAGTTGCAGTTAAGACATAGGCAATTCCTACAATTAAAAGAAATATGCCCATTTTTAACATTTATTTTGTCGCAATTTTTAAATCTCCTTAAGTGCAGTCATCCTTTAATTTTGTTACTATGGTCGTTGCATTTTGTATGACCACACATTTTTTGAAATGTAATTGATTAGTCAGTTTGAGAAAAAAGGGACTTGCAGGTAAGACTTAATCACATCAAAGTTATGACTTTACAATTATCGAATGAGACGTTTCTAATTTGCATTTTATTGCCTATAAGAAATTTTTTTTTAATGATCATGTTGTGTTGACTCTTTTACTTTAGAGGATCATATCAGAGTGCATGTTGAAGTTTATTAAATCAATACAACCATAATATTATTTGTAAGAGAACATAAACTTAAGGTAACTCCAAACTCGAAAATTCTCTGATGAAAGTTGGAAAACAGAACTGATTTCAATAGACCTAAATTTTATCAATTATTAGAAAATAAATATACATGTCATCACACTTTTCGGTTTGTCGGATAAACATAAACTAATGCACATTTTAGCATCAGAAAACCGTAATTTTTTGTTAAAAGTAAAATCTTTGTAGGCAGAAACTTGTTTATTTTGTTTAATTTTATTGTCAACTGTATCAGAAAACTAAAACTACAAATATATTTTAAAATTAATTGTTAGGACAAGAAAAATTATAGCATTTAGACATAAAACTGAGAAAAAAGTCAGAAAAGAGTTACCTGTATTTCCCTTAAGTATAGATAAAATGTATAAAGAATTGGAAATTTTGGATAAAATGAAGCTGCGAAAATATCTTGAACTTAACAAGAATTCCAATTACTTTCATTAAAAAAGGTGGGGTTAAAAACCGCAACCTCACAATAATTAAATACTCAAATTAAAGTTGAAACAAAAAATGACTATGATATAATGTATGTGCATGTGTAAAGGGGTGTAGGTGGGTGAGTTAAACAAAGTTCAATGAAAAAAAATTAAGTCCAGCAGCAAAATCAAAGAAAATAAGAATGAGAAATATTAACATCTGCCAGGTTCTGATGAGTAATTAATTACTGGATGAAATGTAATTAATGATTGGATGCTGGACATGTTAATTGATCTATTATGTTTAAAAATCTTAAAACCGAGCCTCTTAGTGACCCTACTGTGCGCAAATGTAAATAACCATCTTTATATTCTCAATCAGTTCACTCATCCGAACATAAAGTATTTCTATTCTAAGTTTTTTATAAATAAAAACAACACAGGTTTTAGAGTGAGTGAGCTATCAACCAGTTTATTCGCCGTAATATACAATCAGCACGCGACTTTAATAGCGATGAACTGGAATCAGGCCCAATAAATGTATCATTTCCAAATAGATCAACAAAATGCAATCTAAATTTTAATACATATCAAATATAATCCAACATACACACGCACATGTACCAATAAACAAAAACAAAAAATTCGTGTTCGAAAGGATTAATTGCTCTTCGATGACCTGTCTATACCTGATTGGTTCTATATATATACTAAAGCCAAACAACTACTTGTATATCTGCGCGTAAAGAAGTTGTCCGTAAAAATAAAACTTACAGAAATTTATGTAAAATGACAAAGTATTTTGACAATGGGGTGTTAATGATTATCCCCCTTACATGCACACAATTATTATTTTACGAGTATGAGTAAATGATCTTAACTTACAAAAAGATATTAAGAAACACATACAAGTATATTATTGATTATTACAAAATTTGTTGCCAAAATGTTTTTATTTCAAATAAAATTAGTTTGAAGTGATTGCAAGTACAACGTAAGACAAAAAAATGTTTGACGTGCCAGACGTAGGTGTCACGTACGGTTTTATTTGGAGACGGGTAGCCACTTGCATCCTGCGGTGCCCGTTGGACCATACTTGCGTCTTAGAATTGTGCAACAGACGAACGTTTGCCTTGCGAATAGCAGTACTAACAATAACATTAGTGTCGTGAGTCATGTTCACTTGCAAGTCAATCGTACCGACATCTTTTTTTGCCTCAAGACAGTTTCCCGGACAATTATTAGTTTCCCCGTTAAATACAAATTCACTGCAACGAAATTAAATTCATTATAAATCTGCTGTAAGCCAATAAATATTGTAAAGTCAATAGAGCTTGAAGAAAATGAAGACTGTTATTGCTGTTTTTGTGAATAGACCAGCTTAACTGAACGACACAAATGAAAAATGTTTTCAAAACATAATCATCTTTCATATCTGATACCATAAAAGATTTAAAATTGCTTTGAGTATAGGATAAAGTCTGTGCAAAAATAAAATTTCAGCGAATTATCATGATAATTTTTCCTGGTCAATGTTAAATCTTTGAATGCTGTTATGTTTTAGTTATTAACTATTCGTTGAACTTAACAATATCTTTGATGTAGCTTTGAGGAAACGTTTAATCCACATCGAACAACTCTGCTTTTCAAAATGAAATCTAAAAACGTGACACCATTGATACTTGATATATTCATTAACTTATCAAAGTCTAAAAATTCTTATCTGGTATTTATTTTCGATATCATTATAAAAACAACTTGAAAAAGTTTTAATGGTCATGAGAGATGATAATCAATATTTTTTTAAAAAGAAGAAAGAACTCTCTTTATAAACGGAAATTATCATACTCAATGAAAACTAATAGCACTGTGTCATTCTTATCTGTTGATCCAAACCGATTTAGGAAGTTTACTAATTTATAAAAGAAGTGATTAAGTATACTAATTTTTAACGTTAAAATGAAAAGAATGGGTTTCTTCATGGGGGTCTAAGTTCAAAGAAAGGATTTTCATTAAACTAATGGTGATTATTTCTTGGAATTCATGTTATTTTCAATGAATAAGGACACAGTTTTTTATCCTAAAAGATTTAGTACCTATGCTTACTTTTTAACAATAAATTGAAAGTAAAGGTTTTCTTATGTGGGTCCAATTTTAAAAACCAATGCTAGATATTTTTGTATTAACGTAATGTAGAATAAATTAGGATAAATATATTGATCTAAAAAGATTTCAGGGATTTCCTAAGTGATTAAGTAAACTCATTTTTTAACGTTAAAATGAAAAGTATTGGTTTCCTCATGGAGGTCTAAGATTGATAAGAAAGGATTATTACTTAAACTAATGGTGATTACTACTTTGTTTAAAGGTAGTTTAGGATAAAAAATAAAAGGTACAAATATTGATCCTAAAAGATTTAAGGGAGTTCCTTAGTGATTAATTGTACTGATTTTTTAACGTAAAATGAAAAGTGTGGGTTTCCCTGTTTGATTCAAAAAGATTAGGGGAGTTTCCTAAGTGATACATGTTAACGTTTAAATGAAAAAAATATTGGTTTCCTCATAGGGGTCTAAATTAAAAAAAAAAAAAAAAAAAAAAAAAAAAAGAGAGATTTTTTCTTAATCTAATGGTAATTTGTTCTTGATATTAATGTAAATTAGGATAAAATAAGGTAGAAATATTGATCCATAAAGATATTCCTAAGTGATAAAGTGTACTGCTTTTTAAATGTTAAATTGAAAAATATGGGATTCCTCATGAGGATCCAAGTTCAAAAGAAAAGACTTATTAGTTAAACAAATGGTGATTATTGATCCAAAAAGATTTTGGGGAGTTCCTTAGTGGTTAAGTGATTGTTCTAACGTTAAATTGAAAAGCATGGGTTACCTGATGGGGGTCTTAGTTCAAAGTTAAAAGAATTTTTACTTAACCTATTTGTTATTTTTACAAGGAATTAACGTAATTTAGGATAAATTAGGGTACAAATATTGATCCAAAAAGATTAAAGAGATTTCCTAAGTGATAAAAAGTAATGATTTTTTAACGTTAAAATGAAAAGTATAGATTTTCTCAATGGGGGTCTAAGTTTAAAAGGAAGGGAGTTTTACTTAAACTAATGGTGATCATTTCTTTGGTTTAATGTAATTTAGGATAAATTAGGGCAGAAATATTGATATAAAAAGATTAAGCGGGTTTCCTAAGTGATCAAGTGCACTAATTTTTTTTTACATGAATTAAATTGAAAAGTATGGGATTCCTCAAGGTTGTCTAAGTTCCAAAAGAAAATGGTTCTTCCATTAACTAATAGTAATTAATTCTTTGTATTAAAGTAATTTAGGACAATCTAGAGTACAAATTTTGGTTCAGAAAGATTTAGGTGGTTTCCTAAGTGATGAAATGTTCTGATTTTTGTTTACATTAGTAATAATTAAAAGTATGGGTTTTCTCATGGGGGTCCATTAGTTCATAACAAAAGAATTATTCAGTAAACTCATGGTAATTATTTCTTAGCATTAATGAACTAAACATGTAACTGATTTTTATACGTTTTCTTTAGGGGAAACTTTTAAAACCAAAAACATCTGTTTGCATTCATAATGATTGATTTTCCTTATGATCCAGATGTTGAATATGGTGCATTCTTTAGTTTTCATGAGAAATACTTTAACATTTTGATCTGAATATCACTACGTGTTCGGAAAATTCTTTATTTAAGTATTGAATGCTTATTTTTTGATGTCGTTGGTCCTATAACACGCCAAGGGGGTGCAGACAAATTGGATGCCGCGCGTTAGCGCGGTATGATAATTTGTCACCATACATTCCGTTTTTTAAAATTAATCTTTGACCCAGCATGTTTGCCAAAGACCTCTATTGTATTATTTGCACGCGTCAAAGATTCAATATCTTTTAAGTGTTAGCGTCATGTCGTCTGCATGTAGTATATTTTTAACTTTTTTATCTAAATTTTTGTGTTTGAAACCTTAAATATTTACGTTATTTTTAACTTTTGCCGATAGGATTTCCGCCACAAAAAGATACAGAATCGCGGATATTGGACACTCTTGCATGATTCCTCTTTTCATCTGGCATGTTTTTGAAACCCATTCGTTATTTTTTAATCGAAAAGTTGGGTTTTTTACAATATTTTTATCCAGTTAATGAAGCATTTTTCAAAATTGAATTTTTCTAGGATTTTAAACAGCAAATTTCATCGACTGAATCAAAGGCTTTTTTCAAAATCTAGAAATAAAAGTATCCCTTCCTGATTGTATTTTTAACAATATTAAAAATGTCTAAAATTAATCTTGCATTCATACTTATAAATCTACATTGAATATACGCTGTTTGTTCATTGCTTATGTATTTGTCTATGATATGTTTTAAGCGTCAAAAAAAGATAAATGCGATTATTTTATAGTCCGTATTTGTTAAGCTGATTGGCCTGTAATTTTTAAACAGAAATTTACTTCTCTTTACACGTATAAGAGAAATGGCTGAGAGTTTTTGTGTGTAGCTCATTACGTCATTTGTGATGTTTCTTTTATCATACTATATTTACATCTACCGAGTATGATTCCCTCTATTTCTTATGGAAACTTATAGTTAATTCATAGCTCTATAGAACAGCTGTAGAAACTGACAGGACTGAAATATACACGCCCCGTTTATCGATTGGTCGAAACCTACAGCGACCTAAGAAAAATCACGGACTGCACGAAATAATCATGATGATGTCAGACTCAAATTCCCATAGGAGACGATTTGGCTGTTTCTTTTAGCCAACGTACTGATGTACATTAACAGTAATTTAGTGAATTTTACTTACTTTTTACAATCAATTTATTAATTTGTCAGTAGAAAGATGTAAATATAAACAATAAAATGCTTTCTTTGATGATTCATGCGGGTTATGAAGGTAGCGATCATATCCCGCATGAATCACCAAAGAAAGCATTTTATTGTTTAAATAAAATATCATAGATAAATCTTTCCAAAAAATTGATAAAATTCATTTGATAATCTTATTCTAGACCTGGGGATTTATTTGTTATTAAATTTATCACTGCATCTTTACATTCTTCAAGTGTTGGAAAACTATCACAAACTTTTGTTATCATTTTCTGTTAAGGGTGTTATTTCACAGTCGCTTAGATAATAAATTTATTTCCTTTTAGGGTACCGAGATAGAATTGTATAAATTTTCGTAAAATTTGCACATTTCTCCTAAAATATCACAGGTGGTAGAGCGAATTTATTTTTAATCTGTTTCGAATTCATTTATCACATTGTTTGATTGATTTTTTTTTCTGGTCCCAAAAAGAAATTGGTATTTTTTTTCACTCTCTTGGATCCATTTAGCACGAGATCGAATTTGTGCACTGTTTGCTTTTTTTTTATCGATAATGTAACTTAGTTGCGTTTCCAATTCTCATTTTCAATTCATATTTATTAAATGATAAGTAGAAGTTCGATTTCAAATATCTCTTTTTCAAAATACTGTGAAATTAAAATTTGTGGGGGCAAAATTTCGCGGATAACTTAAATTTTACAGGTTTGTTGGGACGTAATTTCGTGTATTATCTTATCTACAAAAGCAAATAGACTTTATAACCTTAATTTATTAATTCGTGGAGGATGTTAATTCGTGGATGAGAGGTACCCACGAATTTCACGAAAATTGAGCCACCACGAAATCAATGTGGTTGCAGAATAAAAGTTCAGTTTGGAGATAATTTCAGGATTTTTATCGGAGTTTGAGAATGTAAGTAGCGTGCATTTGATGTAAGATTTTAAAAGTTTAGTGCGAGTGTTTCTCCACTTGTCGAAATGCTGTTGTTGTCATAGGCAGAAACCCATCAGGAGCCCTAGACCGGTAAATGTCCGAGTAAAAATAAACTGGCGACTTCGAGAGAATAATGACGTATATCTCTGCTATTTTAAGACCCATCAACTTGAAATTCGGCATGAGTGTATCTCAGACATCAATTTTCTTAAAACTACATGCATATTGCGTATTGATGAAAAAGTTTTCCGGTCAATTTTTCCTTTGATACGTCGATCAATAGAAAAATTATTAAATTCATTTCTTATCATTTAATAAAACATTTTCAAATCATAAAATGTGAAGTGTCATTGATTAAAAGTGTTAATAATGTAAATGAAGCGGCGCGTACGATTACAAAACAACAACAGCAACAATATTCAAAATGGATGCGCCTTCAGCTGAGCAGAGCTGAATTTAACGGAATAAACACAAATAGAGAGTTGAAATCTGAACCAACTGAATTGAAAACGAAAGGGAAATACATGCGATGGCTTGTGATGTTATTCACTGTGCAAAAAGATTCGTAAAAACTAGTTTTAATGTGAGTTAAATCGCTGGAATATGCAACTGGGCATAACCATGCATGGAGACGCAATCGTGGACGAAAATAGTTGATATATCGACAAATAATAGTATGTATGTGCAACTTTTGTAAATGTTGTGGTAACTAGATAGCACGTGAGGTACTTAATTGATATATCTGCCGCTTGGAATATGCCGAAGGAGTTGATACACTACTCATAGCTTTAATTTGCTTTACGATGCTTATTCTGATGACCGATCATGTACGTGTGTTAATTTAAAACTCATCGTTACAAAATTTGAACAGCAGTATTACCCTGAAAGTGAACATGCCTTTATGTTCGTTATAACCATTCCTAGAATTGGAACAGCCAGCCTCGCCATAAATGTTGATCGTTGATCTCAAGCAGACGAAATCGTGAGAAGACGCTTAATTTTCTATTTAGGGAATAAAATAATGTGTATTGTTTATTTCTGAAGGTTAAACTTTTATTTTTTTCTATTTATAAAGTTGTATTTGTTTGCTGACAATTAAACAGACACAACTTTACGTTTTGTTGACTGTGTTTATTTTGGAAATTCCCGTTCCATAAATAGTGTTAAATCAGAACAGATGAGAAAAGTAGATCCGGCAAAAATTTTATTGATGTAGGTATCAAAGAAATTTTTCGACCCATTAAAAACGCCAATATCTTATCAAACTAATAAATATTAAATGATTTATTAGGCCTTTGAAGCGAGCTGGTAGTTTATTTTTATCTGGGTCAGAGTTCGACCCCTTTCTTAATTTATGGTTACATTGAAATTAATGTTAAAACGGGCTTGGCCCCTGTGTTCTTTTTAAATAAAATTGAAACTCCTCTGCTAAAATTTGAATCTGAAAACGCATGAATTGATTTTCCTGACCAATTACAATTGTACTGGAATTCGTTTTTTCAATGTAGTATGTTTCTTGTAAAAAAACATATGTCTATATTTGTGTCTGATATCCAGCTATAAGGCTTTTCTATTCTTTTTTTTTAATTTAAACCTAAAGTGTTAACCGAAATTATTTTTAGTACACGCATTATGAATAATTCACATGGTATTGCATATATATGGTAATAGGAAAAGACATAATTATGTATTAAAAAAAAAA
>WFKH01011581.1:22765321-22780488 GCA_016163765.1 Magallana hongkongensis | reverse complement strand
AAAAAAAAAAAGTAAATGCATAGAAAAAAAAGATCAATTCAGAAGGTGATATGGTATTGTATTTTTATACGATTTATGTTTTCAGCACATTCTAACACTAAAAGACACTTTTATTTATCAGGATCTATTTTTATTTTCAAATTAATAATAATACAACTTTAAAAAAAAAAACCCAGCAGAAAACAATACATACTATCGATCCAGATATACAAGTCAACACTTAAAACGTTCTGTTAATTTGCACATAAGTCAAGAATTTTTTCCCAATCTTGCTTCTTTGGTGTCCAAGTAAAAAATTTTTAATACATGCATACATACTGTAGATGTAACTGTAAGAAGAGCAAAATTAATTTTTGTTTCAATCATTAATGTTTTAATTGAATACCAAGCGTATTTCATTTACCGGTATATGCTACATAAAATGTGAGACACGAAAGGTTTTTTGAATCATCCAAGGAAATCGACGGTGGTCGACACAACTTTCTTAGGATCATCTTGATCTTCTGCTGTGACAACAATTTCAGTTCCACTGAAGGTCATGTGGACATTGGCTCCTCGATTCATTCCCTTTGACGTGTCTGGCAAATCAAGAGTCAATTTGCCCAAACGCATGCAGCCTTTATCTGTTGTGTAGGTCGGTTTCTCGTGGTTTGATGTGTAAATATCAAATCCCATACTTGTTTGATCTGGTCTTACTACGGTATACTTTTTATTAACCTGTGGTTCCCCTACTGTAACTAATTGACCCTTACTAACATGAATACTGAATACGTCATTACAACATTCAACACCATTTCTTGTGATTTTTTTAGCTTGGGGATGAATAGCTCTATTAAAAGTTGTCGTTGTGCCAACACCGTATGTATATTTGCAAACTCGCGCAGAAATTGTTTTGGGTTGATGACCATATAATACAGCTCCCTTCAGGACTGCCAACCCAGCATCTTGTGATACAATAACTTTTTTATCTTTAAATGCTTCTTTTATAGCCACCTGTAACATAGGTGATTCTGCAAATCCTCCTACCAGTAAAATAGATGAAACGTCTTTTATGGCAGAATGCCTAAAGAGTTGCTTCAAATGGTCAACTATTTTCTTGCAGCTTTCATCAAAGAGAGCCTTGGTTAGTTCTGCATCCATTCGTAGCTTATCACCAGTCAAGGTCAGTTTGTTTTTGTATTTCGGTTTTGAACTGATAGCTGTCTTGATATCACTTCTCGGATTTGCTTTGCTATAGGTTTGTAGCAAACTGATTGGGATTTTAAAAGTCACCTTCTCAGTAAGTTCGGGGTATATTGTCCTCTTCTTTACCTCAAAGTCTGTTAAAAATTCGAGAAAATCGTATTTGTGAATAGAACCAAAAGCCTCCAAAACGTCGTTTCCTACAATATCTGCTAAAAGACTTTTAAATGATTCGTCAACCTTGGTTCCTCCCCAATTACCACCGTTGGCTTTGTGGAGTTCCTTTAATGTTTTATTTTCCTGAACTTCGTGGATAGTAATATCTATTGTTCCACCTAAAGATATTATCAAATTCAATTAATCAATGAGACTCGGATGCTTAAAAGAAAGATCAGGATAACAATATTCGAAAATGATTGTGTATACCTCCAGCATCAACAACCATGTATTTTTCTCCGGGTTTGAACATCCCAAACGTAGAGTTCTCTGTATCCTTCTGGATTGGTTGGTGCATGCAATACAGAGAAGCAGCCTCCGGCTCGAGAGCAATCATCAACTTGTCAGCACAGATACCAACCTTTTAAAGTTTGTAATGTTATATATGCAGTTACATTCACATTTAAGCTTTTGATCTCTAAACGATGGTATTATCAAAAACTAAACTGAGAAGAAAATATGGTAATATACCTTTTCAGCGGCCTCTCTCATGAACTGCTTTGATGAATCGTTCCAAATAGCAGGTACCGTCAATACCCATGTTATGTCAGAATCTTGTATGCCACTCAACTGGTTTTTGCAGGTAGTCAACATGTGGTCCCTCAGATAGCCGATCACAGACGAAAATACTTTCATTGCTTTCATTCTCTTTCCCTTGTCATCTTCAAGAAGAGCTAACCTTGTCAGCCCCTGTAAAACAATAATCTTAAGATAGATTTTCAAAATTACATTTTCATGATATAATTTCTTTCAAACAATCATGTCTTTCACGCTGTATACTCTTATATTTACACTCATTAACATTTTCTCCTTTTCCAAATGTATTCATATACTGAAAAAAATAAACAACTTTCGTAAAATTAGCGCTCTATCTGTGTTTCTTTCTACATTAAATCAAAAAGTTGAGACTAAATGCCCTGAAGTTGATGAAATATTGTTTTAAATTCGTTATGATTACATGTGCGTATGAAAATTCAAATATGCCGTTCACCGGCCAACGTTCCTAATGAATTGACAGGATGGTGGTATATTGTTGGTAAGCTGTGGAATCCTACCCCATTCCTCAATTATTCTATCAGTCTGCCGCTAAAGAGTTTTCTTAGGGACATGAGGAAGATGGTAAGTCCGCTATCCTTCAAGACATGCCAGGATTTAAGGAAAACATGACTGCCTGAGCGTTATCTTTTAATAGCTCTCGTTAAGCTACATATTGAAAGATTTGCATTTAAATTTCAATGTATCACTTTTGACCACAGGCATTGCCTCCCAACGACATGATAGATCTCCAAAGATAGCTGCTACACTCTTCTACGCAATACACCATCCGTTATTCACGTTTTTTAAACAGCTATCCAGTTGGAGTAAATTTAGAATCATCTTTAGAGAAAACCTGTATCTATAATCCCAAATAACAGCGTAACGGTGCATGCCGAAGCAAGTAATTAAGTCGCACCATCCGTCTTCTATCAGTCAGAACTAGTTCCATCTATGGTATCATGACTCTCTATCTATTTTTGAAATACTCCGGTGTATAATGTATTATTTATTTTGCGTACTTGCATAACATGATTTTTAGAAGACTTAAGATAAATTAGGAAATACAAATAATAAAACGCATGGTAATAAAATTATGGTTAATAGAGATATAAAAAATAGCAAAAATAAAATATATGAACTGCGAATTTAACAAAAGTACCAGTAAAAAATAACCCGCAGATGTGATTTTTTTCAGCAGTATAAGGCAACAACCACCGTACTCAAATATAGACCAGGGAAAATATCATTATTTTATGTTGACTTGCCTTTTTTCAATAGTTTGACTCAAAAATGTTAAAGTAGTCTCAATTCAAATTTATATCTTATGTAAACTCTCTAATCATTCAAATTATTTTTTCCATCAAGAATCAAAATGATTTTTATAATATAGGAAATAAGCTTTATGCATCCTTATCAATTTTTTTATAAAATGGTTACTGAGTGTAGATTAGTACCATTTTGTTGTACAGCATCATCTTGAACCTTTTGAAGAAGAACCAATCATGGTGCTGGTCATCAAGGGCTAAGTTAGAATATTTTTCCTCGGCTTCATAGCCAAATGAGTGGAATTTTTGTTTCGAGTTAAAGAGAACGCAGGTCGAGGTTTTCAAAGATACCAAATTGCCTACACCTGCTGTCCAGGTATTGGCTGAGATTTTCAATGGATCTCTATTGTAGTCATGTAGAAATGAAAAGGCATAACCAGAAAAGGTTGTACCAAAGTCTATAGCTGCCACTAGAAAACTCGACATGTTTTATCTGTCAAGAGATAAAAAATGAACCATGAATAAAAATTCATTTGCATAAATATATAATAAATTTTGCAAAACATCATGTATTATTACACATTTGTTACTGTTAAAAGTTATTTATTTTCAAACAGAGGACCGCATGGAGGCTTGCAGCATTTTTTAGTTTTAAAATCGACGATTATAGTCTGCACGGACAACACATGGTCCATTCTACGTAACCCTCCTAGAGATGTTTAAACGGTGTGTTCCCAGAACGGCTACTCACCAATTAGGCAATTAGACAATTATGGGGCCGTCTAAGGGGCACAGGTAGAGTTTACCTGTGTTTACCTGAATAGTACAATATTTAATTATTAATTAATTTCATCATATTTTGAATTTTGAATAGTAAATATGATATTTAAGGTAAGGTTTGCGGCTTGCAATTTTTAGGATTTGTACGAAAGTTACATACCATTTTGTTAACTATTCTAAAGTCTTTTATCTTATAAAATTCAAATGATTTTGCCGGACCCGTTTTATAACTACAAAAGGTCAAAGTTCATGATTTGAGTCATGTTGATGAAATGTAAATAATTTCGTGAAAATTGTACACTTTATGTGTGACTATTATGGCGGTTGTTATGCTTAAAATGTTCAAAAACAATGTCACTATTTATATCATAATTCATTTCTATTAATTTCTAATGAACTATTTAAAAATAGAATAAAATGCAACAAAAGTCAAATATTTGGACTATTATAATGTAAGCGAAAATGTCTTATTTGAAACCTTTCCATGTCCACCGATTTCAGGAAAAACTTACCTTAGTATATGTGTAATCTGGTGTTTCTAAATCACTATTTAAAACCATTTGTTGCGGACTTCGTTTTGTGGAAATTGATAAAATTCTTGTGTCTTGTTACCTTTTCATTATAAACTACAAAACCCCGCGAAATAAAAAAAAAAATGATATCAATTATTACGTCATATAAATTTTGACGCCATATCTGAAATAAAGGGAAGTTGGTGTTACGTCACAATGAAAATATGTGAGTTATCTCCCTGTAACCGCAAACCTTACCTTAAAATAGGTAGATGCTTTGAATATTCTGAATGTTATTTGAAAATTCTAAAAAATTTCATAAAAATAAATATTTAAAAATTTCATTATGAAAAAATCACAAATGATATCACAGATTGTTAATTCCTTTTTATCTCTTAAGTTTATCAATTAAATATTTTCATATCTAATTCTATTCTTTCTTTTAGCCAAGATTTGATTATTTATATATTAAATATCATCATACTTTGAATATGCATTTAAATTAGATAGATGCTTATTTGAATTCTTGAAAATTAAACATCTTGAAAGAAAAATATATTCTGAATTTTATTTGAAAATTTTAATAGTTAAAATCTATTATTTATTTGAAAAGTTTTATGATGAATTAACTAATTAGCAATATATAATTCATGTTGAGAACTAATCACTGAAATCTGAATGTTGAGACCTACTCATAACCTTACCTTTCATTTAACTCTTAATTATAATATGATTATGATAAAAAATTGTCACTTTGAAATTTTTATGATAATTATAGTAGTATTCAGTAGTATTTAGCATATCAATTACTGTCAAAGACATTGCTTTTCTGAACTTGCCCAAACAAAAATCCAAGCTGTGAATTGAAAGAACAGCCCAAGCTACAATATTGTATATATACAAGGATGAAATCCAAAAATCATTCCACATTATGCAACAATTAAGAGGAGACTGCAGACGCTTAAAGAAAGGTATCAAGGCACCATCGACCTAATGACATTCGCAGACACCGCATTCGAACTTCTACATTTGGGATGAAGATATAGTGACAGTGATTAATAGTGCTTTTAAATAGAACAGTGTTTTGTTTGTGTAAATAATACAATTTCAAAATTATCAAATTATGCATGCTTCAAACTTGTTAAAATTGAAATATTGGTGCTTTGTTACATGTCAATACTCATTTATAATGCATATATCTAAACAGTGCTATTTGTTTAAAAAATGACTAAAAGCTGAATTTTTGTTTTGCTTTGGACTTTGAATAAAAAAAAATAATAATAAAAACTGCATTATTGTTGTGCTTTTAAAAATTACTAACTTTATAGGAACATGCACTTAATTTTAATGAATTTATGCTTAAATCACTGATTAAAGAAATGCAGGTGAACACAGGTAAATTCTGTGCTCCCTTAGAGGGCCCCATAATTGGCTAAAATAATTCGGTGTTTGTTTTGGCGAGTAGCCGTTCGGGGAATGAACCGTCAGAACGGGCGACCAAGCTCTACTTTTAATTGGATTGGAACATTTTATTTCAGGTGAAACAAAATAAAAATGGCACACACCATTTGTTCAAATTAAGCTCAATAAACTCAAAATACACATATTAATGCGATGCATTCTCGAGTTTTAAATGCTATTTTTATTAGTGTGTTGAGGGTCCTCAAGATTATGTCAATGTCAATTAAATGTAAGTCATTAATTATTTCTTTAAGTTTATCAAGGACTATATATAGGGATATTAATATTCGAATGAATAAAAGTATTATTTATTGTGTTTGGTTATGTGCAAAATTAAAGTCTCCAAAAAGAATTAAAGAAAAAAAATTCTCAAAATTTATAAAATATTCCTTAACATTTAAAAATTCAGGACCATCATGATTATGGCCATAGATGGCGATGATGTAATTCTGTAGGTAAATCTATCTTTTTGCTTTAACCATGTGCCAAATCATTACTTAAGTTAATTTGTTTTCTTTGTCCAGCTTCAATTCAAAATTTTTATCAATAAAAACAAAATCACCCCTTATGTATAAAAAGAACAAAAAAAAATTATATTTATACCCAAAGGTTCTTCTTAAAATGAACCTAGATCCATATTGTCTTGTGATTCACACAAATTCATGACAAATTTTTCTCTTAGAAGGTGTAATTAGCCAGTTACAATTGGTTATCACTATCATTATGGTATCATTAATAATATTGACGTAAATCAGAACAGAATTGAATGTCAGAAATGAAATTTTCTGGTTTTGTTGTTCAATAAACAAAAAGGAACTTTAAGGAAGTGTGTGAAATTTTGCGCTGTGTTTTAGAATTAACCCCAATTTATTAAGTATTATTGTTGCGATGTTTCTCCTCAAACGTTATTGTAATGTGGCATTTAGAAACAAACAATTAAGTTATGATAATACATATTGATTAGAAGTAACTGAAAATAGTTACCATTTTTATCTGACAAGTGTTGTCAGGACTATGCCACCATAGTGGCAAAATACTCTTTCATTAAAAAATATTGATTTCCTTGTCGTGATATTCATTTTCTAACAAGTCGACATAAAGATCGAACAAGTTGACATAAATATCTGACAAGTCGACTTAAATATCTTACAAGTCAACATAACTATCTGACAAATGGTGGCAGAACTATGCCACCATAGATAAAGTTTTTAGATATGCCTATTTAGTTAGCCGAGTTGTATGTCACAGGGATATGGTCACGATTTTTTTTTATTTTTAAATTTTTACAATTTTTTACTAAGGTATTTAAAACTTTACCGTCAGTTGTCAAGTTACAAGTGTGACACAAAAGCCCACGTCTTTCTTATGTAACACAGCTCGTGCCATGTTTTTGTTTACATTAATTGTATATACTAGTAAAAGCTTTGTTTTCCTTAAAATGTTGTGTCTGCAACTTTATAATGAATATAACTTAACAGTTTCTAGTTCTGTCACTTCTTAGTTTGTTTTAAATTATGTATTTTCTATACAACAACTTAGATGAAAACAAAAACATGGCACGAGCCTTGTTTATATAACGATGAATCGTGGGCTTTTCGACCAGTGTTAGGACTTGACAACTGGCGTTAAAGTTTTGGCTAACCATTTAAGTACACTCATTAAGCATTGTTAATATCAAAACTGGAAAAGTAAAATTTTGAAGACAAAACATCATGACCATATCTTTTTAGTTCTAGCGATATTCAAAATCAGAAAAAGTTAAACACTGTAGGACTTTACCTTAGTGACAAAAACAAAAGGATTTTAAAATAATCCCTTTTCAAATCATTCAGTAAGTCCGTTTTGGTGGTCTAGTCAGTATCTTTAAAAAGTAAGGTAACAATATTATATAGAATCCTACCTTTAAAACTAGCACGTACACGTCTTACGTCTCAAGTACTTGGTAGTTGTTTTTTTTAATTTCATCCGCTCTATGTTTACACAAGCTAGAATGATCTTTTTTAACAATTTAAGAAGCGCATAATCTTAGTTATATAAGTTGATACGGCGTTGGTTAAAAGTATCCTCCACGTGATAAATTGCAATCTTTGTTTATATGGTTTTCAATGCTAAATACGAGATCCCATTCCTTTAATTCTGATCGCACATCCTTTGGACTCTGCTGAACTACTTTTACCGCTGGCAGCTGATTCTGAAGCATGTAAATGCTCTCCTTTAGTCACGTGACAAAAACGACTTCAGTTAAATTTAATGTTCTAGTTGAAGGCATTTCAAAAGGAAGGATAACTGAACTCTATTAGAGTGAAATTAGTTAGGACCAAATACTCATGAAACTGAAAGTTTGTTTTTGCTAATAAACATTATTTTTGTTAGTTTATTTTATTTATATGTATATTCTTTATTAAAATCTTAATTTGTAGAATCTGATTTTTACGTTTTATAAATTCATTTAGCCTGATTGAATAGAATTTCAATTTTTGCACTCACGATTAGAACAAGTGCAGCTTAAAATATAATTTGATTTAACATTTCATTTTCATAGCTTCAGCATTGCAAAAAAAAACAAATAATACAAAAATGTTAATGTACATGTAGGATTTAAAAACATTAAACTTTGATTTAAACTAGCAAAAGGTGTTAAATGTATGTTTATGTTAATCGCGTCTTGGCAGCGGTTTTGAAAAGATATTGATTCAATGTGTCGATAAAATTTTAAAATGGGTTTTCCATACTTTGGTTTCTTAAACACCACAAGAAATGTCATTATAAAATTACATGTATCTCCATAAAATGCTTTTTGTAACGAGTATGTATATATTTATTGTGTGTATTATTAGTTAATTGGTTTATCAGTTACTTAGTACTCAATAATCATACATAATAGTCATGATAATGTGTATTGCTTTTCAACACTTTTAAAGTATATCTTTTCATATGATATATATGAAATATGTGAAAATCGCGTAAAAATTCGATGCATGGTAAATCACTGGTTTGTGTGTCACCATGTCTCTAAAAATTTAGTCTTGGTACTTTCATGCAGCGATATATCTCACAGTTATTCCTTAGATTTTGTTAAGTTTGTTGCTTCCTTAGCAATGCCAAAAAAACAAAATAAATTTCATTTTATTGCAATATTATTCTGATCTGTTTCTTCAAGCAATCAGCTCTATTTCTTCTTTCACATAAATACTTTCATACATAACCCAATTTACTATATATTTCATTCGGTATTGACGAAACTATGATTTAATTACGTGTATTAGTTAAAAATAACAAATTGGACGTAAGAAACTAGATATTAGGATGGATCCATGTCTAATTTACACAAGGTACGGTTTTCTTAATGCATCTCTTTAAAAAATACCTCTAAGTTTCATATTGGGTAGTTATGTTACTTAAAGTATTCCTTTCAAAGTGGGTAAGTCATGCGTTTACATAGCAAGTCTATTCTAAAACTTCGTGCATGACAAAAACGTATTTGAAAAATAATATTATACCTGAAAATTCTTCCTTTATCATTGAAGAAGTCACTCAAAAATGTCGATCCTGATTTCTCATGTAGTATTAGTTTCGTTTTGAGGCAGGCAAGTCTGTTCAAGATCAGATTAAAGATTGGAAGATGCTACATTTAGCACAATTTACAAGAAATAAAAGGAAAGTACATAAGATTGGTTATACCATTACGCATTAAAAGAGCTTGTAATTAAAATGTATTTTAAATTCGCGAGTTATCCGGACAAATGGAGTACCCTATCTGCAATATTATGCAATAAAATGGCAACAGCTGTTATTTTCATAATAAATTTCTAAAAATCAAATTCTTTGAAACTTGGAAACTGTAGGAGGAATTATCCGGACAAATAGAGTACCCTATCTGCAATATTATGCAATAAAATGGCAACAGCTGGTTTTTAAAATCCTTGAAAATGCACATATCTGATACAGGTATAAGTGATCTGAACAACAACCAAAAATAAAAAATTCTTAACTCAATTGAGAATTGTACGAGAAGTGTTCTATACATTGAGGGTACTCTATATGCGCAAAAAGGACTAAGTTCAGCAGCTAGTACTTAGTTCAACAGCTGGTATTTTTTGCAAGTACCACATATACCCCATGCAATATTATGCCCGAAAATGAACAGCTGGTATTTTATTTAAGGAATGAATTCAATATTTATTAGTTTTATACGATATAAAATTATTTGGGGCAATTTACGCTTTATCAACCGCGAAGCGGTTTATAAAAAAGCGTAAACTGTCCCAAACCATTTTATACCGTATAAAACTAATAAATATTGAATTCATTGCTTACTGTTTAATTTTTTGCTATTAAATGTAGATAAAAATGGTCATTTGACCTTTAAAATGACATTTAATTGTGCAAAATTCAAACGTAACGTCAGGAGGATTAATATGTTTTTTGACGTTAGTCTTACTATGAGTAGGCAACATTCTTTATACGATATAAAACAATTTTTTAGCCAATCAGAAAGCGCGTTACAACCAGAATTAAATTATTTGTGCATATATTATCAAAAATTAAAATCCAAGCAACATGCACACCTTAAATATACGTACAATTGGTTTGCAGGACAAAATGGTACCCCATAGGCATCCGCCCGTCCGCCATTTCAATAACCGCATTTTTCCTACAGAAATCCCAGTTAAAATAAAAGAAGTCCACCTACTTCTCTCTCAAATGTTAACAGATCTTGTATTTGATCATTTAAATCGTTCAAAAGTTAATATTTTCGCCATTGAAGTTTGTTTTACAAAACATAACCCATCAAAACGCACTGAAATATTCATTATTTTTTTTTTATTTAAGTACCATAATCGATCATTAGTAGCCCGAGCAACATAGTGTATATCATTAGGAGCGTTTTTATTTAGCTGTCTATCGAAAACTATCTATATATCTATTTATCTATCTATCTATCTATCTATCTATCTATCTATCTATCTATCTATCTCAAATTTCATTATTAATGCAGAACTTGTACAAAACAGTACAGGCACATTATATAGTAAATATAACATATTAATAATGCTGAACAAATTTAGGGAAATGAAATGGTGTTATTTCATAAAAGACTGCTTTCAATTTTACAATTTTGTATCATTAAAGGGTGCGACTGCAACGCTTAATGATAAAAAGTTTGTATCATTAGCGGTTGAGGGTGTAGATATTTGCTTGTTTCATTAAGCGTTAGGGCTGTGTACATTTGTGTCGTATAATGATATAGTTTTATCCTTATGCGACGACATATCATTAGCTGTTGGCGATGTCAATGTTAATGCAATAATTTATAGCACTATGCGTTGCAATTGCAATTGATATTTATTTCATTAAGCGGAGTTGTATCATTTACGATTGTTACAAAGGACGTTATTAAGTTATTGTCCTTATTATACCAACTGCTTGTAATCTTTATCTCTTTTTAAACAATTTGGGATAGAGACTTGAACATATACTATTGTCTTTATTTCACCATCTAGTAGATTTTCTAATCTGTTAATAATTAAAAGATTTGATAGCTCCTGATAGCCGTTAGAACATTATATAATATTTAATCCCAGCGTTTTAATAATAAAAAAATTAAGAACTTTAATAAAACTTGCCAAGCACATGTACTCAGAAATTTGCAAAAAGGAATGTTAAACGACTTCTTTCTTAGGCAAATTTAAAATCACAAGCCATACAAATCGCCACCACCAATCGAAAGTTGCCAAACAATATTTGAAATTTATTTCTGCCAGTACTAGTATACGAATATAACAAAGTAATGCATGGCATTACGACTCTTGGAAGTCCTTTAGTTCCAAATTCAATTTGGAAAGTGTATACCTGTCAACCAAATAATGAACTTAACAAAAAGGTACGTCCTGTCTTTTGAAAAGAAGTAACTATAAACATTTTGGAACATTGAAAATAGAATATAGAAGAATTGTCTGCTTTATTCAGTTCTCTATCAAAATTGAATTAAAGAGGTACCATGATATACTTAAGAATGATATAAGTACATGTATTAGCAATTTTTTTTAAAAAACATCATCATATAATCACGAAACATTAAAGCATAATATTGATGTCCAAAAAGTTATCATGAGTCAAAATAATATAAAATGATAAAAAAAAAAATAGCGTAAAAAAAAGCTTTAGAATAAATAGTCAAAGTTTCGACATAAAAAAGAGAAGTAACAACTGATGTCAAATTATCATCACATAAAAACCACGTAGTTAATGACATAATAGAAAAAGGATCTTCGTTTGATATAGAAGCGTCTGCATATGATGAAGAGATATCAACACAACAGGATTGTTAACCAGAAAAGAAAGTAGATGTGCTCCAGAAAAGTTGAAATCGCATCAGAATACACAAGCTTAATTACTACATTTCGTGATTGAGAAAATCCAATGTGGCGCTGGTGATCTCGTTGGTTTTTACATTGCGAGCTTGGACAGCCAATTCTGTTCCCCCAAACGTCATTTGAACTCCTATGACACGCTTTAGACCGTCAGTTATATCAGGCATATCAACGGTGAGGCTTCCCAAATATATACAGCCTTCATCATCCACGTATTCAGGATCTAAACTCTCGGTGACATATACTTTGAGGGCTACTTTTGTTTGGTCGGGTTTGGAGGGCCGGTACGTTTGTTCCGGTGTGGCCTCGTCTAAAGCAATCGATTGTCCCACCTTGACGTGCGTGCTAAACCTATCCTTGCAAAAAAGTCTTCCTCTTACTATTACTTTCTTTTCTTCTGGATCAATTCCTGGTCGGAAGTCATCTCTAACGGTTATACCATACGTGTATTTACAGATTCTAGAAGCAATAACTGTGGTGTTAAAGCCGAACAGAACAGCTCCTTTCAATACAGACAAACCAGACTCGTTTGGTATAATGACTCTCTTGTCTGGATATCTCTCCATCACTGCAGCTCTCAGCATAGGAGACTCTGAAAACCCACCCACCATCAAAATAGTCTCCGTGTTGGCTACCTCTGGTTGTTGTAAAATCATGTAGACGTGCTCTACAATCGAATCGCACGTCACCTTAAACAGACCCTTTGCTATTTCAGAATCAACTCTCAGTTTGTCTCCTATCCAGGCAATGCGGTGGCCATATTTACTGCCCTCGGAGTTCTCTCGTAGAGACCTCCCTTTCATTTCCTGATAAAACTCGTTAATCGCAATAGGGATTTTGAATGTGATCTTTTGGTCCATTTCTGGTTTGATTGTTCGTTTCTTGATTTCGAAGTCGCGACATAACGACACGTAGTCTGCTCGACATTCCGATCTGAAACGGTTCATAACGCCTTCTCCGACGACGTCTCTCAGAAATTCCATGAAAGCTTCATCCACTCTAGTTCCACCCCAGTTCCCACCGTTTGCCTTGTATATCTCTCGAAGACGTCCTCCTGCCTGGACCTCTTGGACGGTTATGTCGATTGTCCCTCCTAGTTTGAACATACTAATAATGTATACTAGTATCTATTTTCAAATCATTATCAAAGGATGGAAATAAGAACATCGAGATACTGTAAATGTATCTAATTTATTAAGAAACTTACCGCCAGCATCTAAAACAAGATATTTTGTTCCGACAGAAAAGGAATCCAAATTGACTTTGCTGTTGCCTTGTCGTTTGTTGACAGGCAAGTGTTTGCAATATATTGATGCGGCTTCCGGTTCCAATGCGATCAGAAGATTGCTGATAATACCGGCCTAGTTAATCAAAAGTATGAGAATAGAATATCATGCATGGAATGTACAAGTAAATTGCACGGAAAGTAAGGCCAAAATATTTACTCTGAAAGCGGCCTCTCTCATGAACTGCTTGGCGCTGTCGGTCCATATTGCAGGAACAGTTAGGACCCACTGTATTTCATCGTCTTGAATGTCCAGTAGCCGAGAACTACAGGAATCGGTCATGTGTTGGCGGAGATACCTGATACAGGTAGAAAACACCTTCATGGCTGGCATCTTTTTACCTTCATCATCCTCAATTTCAAGGTCCCGATCAACAGACTGTAATAATGAAAGTATAATAGTATGCACATCATGTACCACAATATTATACTAACTATCCGGAACTTTAATTTCCATAGTAAAGTGTTGTGGACGGTTCT
Source organism: Magallana hongkongensis (assembly GCA_016163765.1). Lineage (NCBI taxonomy): Eukaryota > Metazoa > Mollusca > Bivalvia > Ostreida > Ostreidae > Magallana > Magallana hongkongensis. The sequence goes on along the minus strand of WFKH01011581.1, from coordinate 22,766,396 downwards.
AGTGTTAGCTTTCACAAACTATATCCGGTGAAATGCAGAACAGTGAGGTAAACAACCATTTTTATCGTGGTAAATGGTAATATCATGTTTTGTAAATAAATGTTTCTCCACTTTAATTTCGACCAATTAAACATACATGTACATATGTCTCATTCTATCTAATGTGCATTTATTCCTCATTCACAACTTTATTATAAGTCTACTTACGGTGCAGACCACTGCTCCTACATTAGTATTTCGAGGGAAGTAACATTATTTTCAATGATTTTTCTTGTAAAAATATTACACCAAAATGTCGGAAATTAAAATAATATCTGTCAACTGTCAAGGTCTAAATGATAATCATAAAAGAATAGATGTTTTTCAATATTTTCGACAACAGAATTGTAGTATATTGTGTCTAATTGACACTCACTTTACACCAGAAATGGAACAAACGGTTAGAGTTGAGTGGGGATACAAAACTAATTGTAGTTCTTTTGCATCAAATTCCAGAGGAATTGCTATTATGTTCAATAATAATTTTGAATTCAAAGTGCAAGAGCAGATATTAGATAACAATGGTAATTATCTGACACTAGATATTACCATAGAAGGTAAAAGAATTACTCTATTGACCATATATGGACCCAACGAAGATTGTCCAAAATTTTATGAAAATATGTCTGATATAATCTCTAACCTTAGTAATGATGTAATCATGGTAGGAGACTTTAATTTAGTTTTAGAGGCAAGTAAGGATTTTTAAAATTATTTACAGATTAATAATCCTAAGGCAAGGCAGGTAGTGCTTGAGCAAATGAATACACATAACTTAATTGATATTTACAGAGAATTTTACCCTGATGTTAAAAGATATACATGGAGGAAACCTAACCTCTTAAAACAGGCACGTTTAGATTTTATACTAGTCTCTATATGTAATGTAAAAAACTGTGATATCCTAGGTAGCTATAGGTCGGATCATTCAGCTGTGGTGATAAATCTTCAGTTCAGTATTTTTAAGCATGGAAAGGGCTTATGGAAATTTAACAATGCCTTGCTAAAGGAACCTCAATATATTGAAATGATAAAC
>WFKH01011581.1:22735190-22760321 GCA_016163765.1 Magallana hongkongensis | reverse complement strand
GTTCAACCAGAATAAATCAAGGCTTAAGTCTTTTGAAGATCCTTAATTCACGGCTCGGTTAGATTTATTTTTCGATCTATGCCATTTAACTTGCCTTCGAAGACTATAATTACTGTTTACACCACACACTCGTGCTTCCAGAAACTGTTTGCACGAAAAACGCCAAAAAGGAATTACACGAGAAGAGTTGCACAATTTCGAAATGTTTCTGTCATGCTTTGGTTTTTGCAACTTTTCCTCTAAAATTATCTGATTTGGAGATAATGGGAAAGGTAAAAATAAATAAATAAAATGTCGAATCATTTTGAAACCGATAAATAATTAAGTGTGACAAAAATCTGATCTGGAATTTTTGGTGGGTGAATTATCAGTGTTTGATAAAATCAGTTAGTTTAATTCAAGCGGAATATAATACGTATTGCACGCTCATCATATCATGTTATGACGGACATGTAAGCAAGCTTAAAATATACACGATAAAGATATTTTGTTTCAGCCATTATGCTCTCAGATTCCAGTGGGAAAATGGCATTGAGTACATTGGAAGGGAATATCTCATTATACACCAAACTAAACTGAATTGATTCATACTTACATTTATAATTTTCAATGAATAAAAATCCTTATAACAGAACATTAATAAATATTCCATTACAAGTTCCAGTGATAATTATATCAACGCACATTCATAAGCGCAAATATGTACTATATTAGATTAATTGCGCAGTTACAACAATGACATTATTTATAAAACAATATATTTATGATAAATTGTAAATTTTCAGAAATCCAGCAATGACTGTATGAAAATGGCCACACGTTGCTTTTTAATTCCAAATTGGATTTATTATCGTTCCCTGTGAAATGGTCTATCAGGATCAATAGGAATGACAAGTGTTTTGTGTGCAAGTGCAGTTAATTAATTCGAAAGATTTACATTTTTCAACGAAGTTTTTCTTTTTCTCAGTGCAGAATGTAGTTTCATTATTAGTAAGTTTTCTCTTAAGACAGAGTACGTATTGAGGTATTTTCTGAAATCAATAGTCATAATGACTGATTTCTGATCAAAATGCATTTTTTGATATCATTAATTAAAAATTGTCATTTTGTTCAGCAAAGGTCTATTTTTCTGAACTGTAATATTTTCTCATTTCTTTTGTGAAATATGTATTTGTATAATACGTATTCTATCGGGTTTACATTCAGGAGGCTGGGTGGTCAACAAATGAACCATATCTGATCTACCATAAACTATCAGATATGATTTGTTTACCTATAAATTTTTATTTAGTAAAGAAAAATTAATAAATTTTACATTTGGGTATTTTTCCTATATTTTTATACAGAGCTCTTCTTCTAAAGGAGATCAATACAGTCTAAAATGGCCACGACCATCGAGCCCTCTTAATTACTTTTTATTTGGTTTCATCCGTTTTCCTGAGTGTTTATAACTTAAGTATGAATAAGGTAATATTTCAATTTTAATAAAATATTCTAATAATGTTTCATTTTTATACGAATTTTAAAAAAGGATCGAACGAAAACAAAACAAGTACACAAGATACTATTATAAAAGGATCAATAAAAGTGTTAAGAACAAAAATTATGCAGTCAAAATATGGAACAATTACCAAACAAAACGATTTGAGAATGATTAAATGCCCAAAATATAAAAGAATATATGAAGAATATACAACATTATATATAGATATATTAAAGAGTGCGCGTTCATGATCTGCCAAAAATGTACATGTACGTCACACCACTGTTACGGCGATTAGGTTTTTTTTTGTAGGCTAAATATAGATCGGGAAACCCTTAGGAAGAAATATGGCGACAACCTGAACTAAAAAAGTTTCAATTGAAGTTCTTATGTATCTTATCGGTGAGCATATTAGCATTAATTTTATTGTCAATTATTGAAATCAATTTAAGTGAAAAAAGAATCATCAGGTCCTTTGACGTTGAACAGAATTGGAATGTTACCAAAAAACTTGTAACATTCTTTACTTTCGTTTTCTATTTTGCATGGTAATTTATGTATCAACGCAGAATAATCATACAAATATGATAACGATCACAATGCCATATTTTGAATACATACATGATTGTACAATTACATTTGAAGCCATACCAAACATATTTAAGCATGATGTGACCTATAGTCTGTCCCAAGAGATTTTTGCCGCATATTTTCTTAAATTATTCTACATTTATAAATACCTCTGGGTTCAGATGATGTTCATTCAATAGTATGAAAAAATATCAAGATTTCCCCTTTGAAACGCCTCCTCTAGCTTGTCAGGTTTCAATACCCAGATAAAATTAAAAAGTCATGGGGATTTTTACATTACAAAAGAGATGAAAGTACCTGGATGATAACGTTGAAAAATTGTGCAAGGTATTCCGAGTGACTTCTGAATGAAGAAAAAATGTCAACATTCCCCACTATAAATCTCTGTAAGAAATCTGTTTTCGTTCCTGTGAATTTTTACGAGGGAAAAATGATAATGTGTGAATGAAGTTATCTTGGAAATTTTCCCTTTTATCTATTTCAATTGCACTTCTTTCACATGTACACATGTATGTGTACAGTCCCTGAAACGTTAGAGGTACTTTCCCACTTGAACGGTGAGTGAACGGTGAGCGCACGCTGAGCGAACGGTGAGCGCACTCTGAGCAAACAGTGAGCGTTTGCAGAACGAAATTTAATGAGTGCTAATGAATAATGAACGGTGAGCGAACGCAAAGCGCAAACAGAGTGCAAATGCGAGTGAACGGTGAACGATAAGTGAACGCTATGGGAACTCAAAATGACCGATTTATTCTGAGTGCCTCGGGAATTATCTTTACATTGTGTTTCGTCAGTAATCAGGAAAAAATAACAAATAAACTACATGTATGTATTGTTATCAGCCTAAATATAATATTATCTGACTGAATGATAAGTGATGCTGAACGAACGGTGAGCGCAAGGTGAATGCTTTGTGAACACACGGCGAGTGCACGGTGAGCGCTTTGTGAAAGGTGAGCGCAAACGGAGCGGAGCGGAGAGCACAAGTGAACGCACAGTGAATGCACGGTGAACGCACTGTGAGCGCACTGTGAACACACGGAAAAATGGGAAAGTAGAACGTTTCAGGGACAGTATTTTTATTAAAAATCGTCCAAATGTGCTGCATAAATATCTTGGGACAGACTATAATAGTCAGACATATTTTTTATGACTACAGGGATTCCTTGTAAAAAAAATTGTCCTTTGATCATCATCATAGTAGTTGTATAATTTCAATTTCCAATTAAGATTCCTCTGACCCCTAGTTGCTTTCATATCATGACTTTTGTGGCTATATGAGAAGGCAGACATTTTTTACTAGATATTTAGGGTCTCAAATTGAATTCAGCCAAACATCTAAATTTTTATTTAGATATTCCATTTTGCTATGTGTTCTTTCTTGTTGCATTGAACGTTCACTCATGAAAACAGTGGTTTCATCAATATTTGTTGAACCTCAATTTTTATAGATTTTGTTGTCGAGTTGACCCACCATGAAATCAAATTGTCATCAAAGTGAAATCATCTATGACAACAAGTGACACTGTTAGGACCATTTTCAGAGTTATCATCACTCTAGTACTAGTATTAGAGGTCAACTCCTTAACAAAAGAAGAAGAAGAAATTGAATTTTACAAAATCCACAAAATTAATACCCACAAATATTCCTGAAACCACAGAACTTTAAAAAGTTTTATTAAGTCTAGCCATTCTTTTATTGATTGCAGAGTCTAGACCAAGAGATTGATTGACATGTCAACTTCCTGTAAACTTCTAGTGGCAGCCATTGACTTTGGAACCACATACAGTGGCTATGCTTTTTCATTCAAACACGAATATGACACTGATCCCCTGAAAGTCTGTTCCAACAACTGGGCTGCGGGTTCCAGAAGCCTGGTGTCACTTAAAACCCCAACATGCGTCTTGTTTAACAAGGACAAGGTGTTTGATTCTTTTGGCTATGAAGCTGAAGATAAATATTCAGAGCTGGCAGAGGAGGAAGAGCACGCAGAATGGTACTTTTTCAGGAGGTTTAAAATGTCCCTGTTTAACAAAAAGGTGGGTAATATATATCTTTTTTATCCTTCTTGATTGATTTTTAGGTATTGAACATGTGCAGATCCATAAAATTATTTCAGGAGGGTCTGAGGGATATCTGTTTGCTGAAAGGGGGGTGGGAAGGGATGGGTTTGACCTATTTTCAGTAATTTTACTTTGTAAATTTAAGAAATTTTAATTTTCCAGGGGGTGGGGTTCCAGACCCCTTACCCCTCCCCCACCCCTAGATCAGGGTATGTTGAAAATAGAAGCTTAAGTTGATTCATCTAGACTTGTAAGGGGTATTGTTTTGGGGGTTTTATTTCCAGATTTCTGTACATACTGTAAATTCTTTATGAAAAGGGAGGAATCAATATCTGTAAAATCTCAGGAAGTATCCCTTGTGGTTTTTAAAATCTAAATGGCTTTCATTTTTCTGACATTTGCAAACTATATGACATTACAACAAAAAATTGGCACCCACAATTCTATATTGTCATCATTTGATATAAAACAGCAAAATTACATACTCGCATGAAATAAGGCATCCATATATCTAAATGTAAAAAAATTTTATTTTTGTAATAACATATACGCTATATTATGCTATGCTCCAAAATTAATCTGGCGACGTGCATTAAATCACTAGCATTTTACTGACTACTAATTTTTATGAAATGCATAAAATGAGTACACTCAACTCAAGCAAATATTTGGTGTAATTTATTTTGTTAAAGGAACCACTTTCAAAGGCAGTGAAGATAAAATCTACAGATGGGAAGGAAATGGTGGCAATCGATGTCTTCTCAGCAGCCATCAGGTTCTTGAGGGGCCATTTACTGGACACTCTAGAAAAACGAGCGACGGGGGTGAGGGAGACAGACATACAGTGGGTCCTCACGGTTCCTGCTATCTGGGACGACGCTGCCAAGCAGTTCATGAGGGAAGCCGCAGAAAATGTGAGCTACAGGAAACTCATACATAGAAATACATGTTCTGTTGATGCATAATTATTCTCTGATCCCCAATTTGGTGGATAGGCTGTTTATAGTCAATTCAAGGAATCAGCAGTTCATCAAAGAAAGAAATGTGACAGCATGCAGTTTTATTGGTTGTTCCATTGTCTACGAACTTGTCTGAAATTTTTTAGCAAATAGTTAAAAACTGATGCCTACAAAAATTAATGAAGCCACAATATTTGAAGAATACATCATTCCTTTCCATTTTTCTAAGGTTGAAATTCTCTTATGTATAGGATGAATAAATGTTACCTCTGAATGGCACCTGGAATATTCTCTTTGGATCATTTGTCTTCTGAATGATGTTGAATGGCAGGAATGATTCAATATTGAATGAAATTTATTTCTAGAATATTGATTTAGTTTATTTAATTATAAAACATAGTAACCACCTACTGCTAAAACTGGAGAAGGCTCTTGGTTTCTAGTCTGTAACATATTTTGAATAAATATAGTTCAGCTGTTGCCAAGTATAATCAACAAGTGCTAAACTTAACCATGGCATTTTTTTGCGATCAGTTGTTTCTACACTTAGTCAAAATTAACATAAGAAGTTTGTACCAGAAAGAGACATGTATCAATTTTGCAATACTCTCAGCTTGCTTGTGATGGATTTAGATATTCTCTTTCTCAGGCTTGTGTTCACGGGACTAGAAAGCTGGTTATGAATTTGAAAAGTTCTTTTAGACAGGCATTGTGGGTTATCTGGAAGATTGTTTTGAATTTTTGGTTTTTGGGGGATGATAGCATGCTTGTTATGTGAACTTGAATATCTCTGTTTTTAAAGTGGTTTTTATGGTACGTGGTAAAATGTTTGTAATGAATTTGGATATCTCTGTTTTAGGGGTTATTGTGGGCTATCAGTAAGCTTGTTATCATTATGGATATCTCTGTTTTAAACTATTTTGGGGTGATCAGTAAGCTAGTTATGAATTTGGATACCGGTATCTCTTTTTCAGGCTGGTAATGCTGGTAATCAGCAAGCTTGCGATGGATTAAGATTTTTTTGTGGACAATCAGCACATATATGTTATAATTTTGGATGTCTTTTTTAGGCTGGTATTGCGGGGGATCAGCTACTCATTGCCCTGGAGCCTGAGGCAGCTTCCTTGTACTGTAAACATCTTCCTGTGGAGAGACTCCAGTCTGAGGGTGGGGCCCAGGGATTTGTGGCTTTCTCTAAAGGCAGCAAATATCTAGTCCTGGACTGCGGAGGTACAGAATACTCATACACAATCATTAGCAGCACTTGACTCAAAATTATAAAATTCATAATGGTTGAGAAGTGATTAAAAAAAACTTATGATAAGGACAACTGTTCCTCTCATTTTGAACTGACAAGAATTGAAGATGGATGGATTATTAGCAATGACTTGCAAGATATTGTTATTTGTGAGGTTGAGATAAAAGAAGTTTATGATAAAAGTTTCATTTGATACAATTTTATATTGCAACTGAATCATATTATTGCATACAGCTAAAATTTATAAATCTTTTATTAACCATTCGATCATTATTTTATCTGACACTTCATAAGAATAGCAAAAAAAGCTCATAGGTACATGTATAACACTTTCTGTTGAACAGTACAAATCAAATAATGTGAATTTTATTTGTTTTACCTAAGATTTTGTAGTATGGTTGTCTTTTCAGGAGGGACAGTAGACATCACTGTACATGAAGTACAGGTAGACCTGACCCTCAAGGAGCTGTACAAGGCCAGTGGAGGGGCATGGGGAGGAACACAGGTGGACGAGGCCTACAAACAGCTGCTGATCAAAATCGTCGGAGCTCACATCATGACGGAGTTCGCTGAGAAACACACAGCAGACCACGTGGATATGTACCGAGAATTCGAAACGAAAAAACGGGCCATCACCGGAGACACTAAGGGAAAAGTCACCATCAAAATTCCCATTTCACTCGTGGAAACGTTTGAAGAAGATACTAAAGAGGATATTAAGGATTCAATTGAGAATACGAAATTTTCAGGGAAGATAAATTGGGTAGGAGACAAATGTCGCATCACTGCAGATGTCTTTACAGGTTTATTTGAAGTCGCCAGTAATAATATTGTTGCTCATGTTACAGACTTGTTAAAGAAACCTGAGATTTCCAATACAAATAACATTATCATGGTGGGAGGGTTTTCAGAGTCTCCTATTTTACAACACATAATCAAACAGGCTTTCCCATACATGAGAGTAATTATTCCCCCCGAAGCTGGACTAGCTGTGCTCAAAGGAGCAGTATTATTTGGACACAAACCTGCCACAATATCGTCTCGTGTTGCCAAATTCACATACGGAGTAGCAACAACCATGAACTTTAATCCTAATATTCACCCACCAGAGAAGAAAAAGAAATATGGAAACCAAATCAAATGTATAGACATTTTCTCGAAACATGTCGAAAAAGGTCAGCAGTTGAAAGTCGGGGAGGTGCAAAGTGAGAATACTTACAATCCAGTGGAGGATGAGCAGACGTCCATGTGCTTTCAGGTTTACACGTCGACGGAGTTAAACCCTGCCTACGTCACGGATGAAGGATGCATCAAGATTGGAGAGATGGAGGTCGCCATGCCTGACACGTCAGGCGGACGCAACAGAAGTGTCATTTGTGAAATGATTTTCGGTGGCACGGAACTGGAAGTCAAAGCTACTATCAAAAGAAATGGCCAAGTCACTAGAGCCAAATTCAATTTCCTTGGTTCTTCGGAAAAGAGTTCTTCGTGATTATGGTGTACACTGTAGTTTCTGTGAACTAGAAATGTAATGGGAACACTCTTGATACTTTAATGCTCCTTGTATATTACTGACATTTTATATCACTTTTTTCTGTTTCCTTGACATGCAAAAAAAAACTGTATGAAACAATATCAATAAAACCATAGAGATACTGTATGCCTCCCATTTTCATTGATCTTCCAACCATCACACAGCACACAAATGTTAGTGCAGGCTAATAGATCTCAAGCCCGGTTTTATCCAATTCAAAATCCTTGTTAAATTTTAAAATGTGAAAAATGTTTCTCTCTGGTTTTCTACATAAGAAGTCGACAGAATTAAGGAATGCAAACTCAAATATATATTAAAAATACTCAAAGGTGCGGGGGGAGGGGTTGGTGTTAGAAACAGTCACATTTTAATCATCCGTTAGACCCCCGCCCCCTGGTAAAATGTTTGGATCCGCGAAAAGAGGGGCGGATCGAGCGGCGAATAGATGTAAAATATTATACCTTAGGCCATATAAAATTAATATTTAGATTCTCATCCTGATTTGCAAAAAATATTGGGCGGGTTTTATTTATTATTTTTTATTTTTATAAAGACACCTTTTTCACCGTTCATGTTCTAGAAATAACAACTGCTCTATTCTTTTAAGTTGTTAATGCTAATATGAGTACACAAACCCACATGTAATCTTTTAATTCCATTTTATTTCGACTTAACTGGTAATGCATGAAGACATTGTATCCTTATAATAACAAACATGACTGAACTCAAACGGTAATCCACATGTTTAGGCAGCCATTAAAATGTTTTGAATTTTTGGAATACCGAGCCCGATTTTTTTTCCTGAATTTATTTTTTTCACACAATTTTTTTTTCAAAATAAAATAAAATGCATCGGGGCGGGCCATTTTCAGAGGGGCGGGCGGGGATGAGAATCTAAAAATTAATTTTATGTGGCCTTACAAAAGGTCAATTAATGCGAGAGCATGCTTCACCTTTTGCTAATAGTCGGTTTACACATGCTTGTGTATGTACGCTGACCTTAGTTTTAGCATCCCAAACTAAACACTTTGCGGTCTCTTAGCTCAGAGAGTATTCAGGGCTACATATCTAGGTCGTGAGATTACCGTAGTCATATATCCCGAAGTATATTCATACTTGTGTACATGGAATATAAATATTTTGGTTGTACAATGGATATTTGAAGTATGTATGCAATATGTACATGTGATATATATTATCATGACCAATATTCATTTACAAATGGGGGTTCGATTAAAGAGGTACAGCTGTACAAGTGTAAATTGTATCAAAAGATTTATAGGAAAAAATAAATCAAACTTTTTGAAAGTTTAATATATAAAGAATATAACTCATACATTGAGTAAACTCAAATTCGATGTAATATACAAAATTACAACTCTTTGATATCAAACAAAATGATCGCACGTTTAAGTCATTACAATTTTTCACCACAAATCTGTTAGTTTTCCTTCATGAAAACTGTTAATGTGTATAGAAATATTCTCGTTACGTACAGATTGCAAGTCCCATACACAAGACAGCAAGGAAAGTTCATGTGAAGTACATGTAACTCACAGTCCAATGTATGTCTTACGAAGGAAGATCTGATTATGCAAGGTATTTATAAATGAAGAACTATGTACTGAGTGAGACCACGTCACAGGTGATTAGTTTCCTCCATCTCTACCGCAGCATTGTCGAAGGTTTTCAGTGCCGGGTCCCCTGTCTCTAGTCCCTCCTTTTTGTGGTCCTTTTCACGGCGCGAACTGTAGCGGCATTGCCATATGACACACGAGACCGCGAAAACCGCGAATAGACACGCCGCCGCTATTCCTCCAGTGATTGCGTTCTTCTTGTAAGTCTCCAGTAGTTTGCTAAAGTCAGCCCCGTCTATATTCAGACCCCGTTGGACAACTTTAATTTTATCATTCTTATAAACGATGACACACGTGTACATTCCAAAATCGTCGTCGTCTACCCTGTTTAAAGTCAGATTAAAGTTGGCGAAGTTTTCGGACAGAGTCCATCTTGGCACATTTCGCTCCACCATGTCCGACTTTGAGGTATTGTCTACTGTGTTTCCGTTGGGGAGGATCCATATTTTGCTGACCACGTCAGCTTGGTTGCTGCTGCTGCTTAAGTTGAGTTTGTCGTTATCACATGGGAGTGTGGCACGAGTGTAATACTCCACCTTAATGTTCTGACCGTATACAACATGCAAAAGGCAACATACACCGAGAACAGTTAAACCGGGTATCCAGCTCATCTGAAAAAAAATCAATATCAATACATGTATTTATAACTTTTAAAAGCATCTAAAGGGGGTTGGATAGTAGTTAATAACACTTCAGTAACATGCGAATGTCCACGGTAAATAAATGTACTTACAGATTTTGTCGACAAAACCACCATCTTTATTCTCTAGATGCCCTTAGCAAACGCCCATAAACGGCCTTGTGTTTTCAAAAATGTCTTTGGAGAATTTGCTTTATGTAAACATTCCTGTTCGACATGTACCCGTATTTTAACTGATAACGGTAAACTTGATTAAGATAGATGTGAATTTACCTGTTGAGTTTGTTCTCCTATCTATAGGAACACATACACTCGAACCCCTACTCTCCATGTAATGCATATCGCTAGTCATAATGAGAGAGATAAAATGGTTAAATAAACCTTTTCCCTGGACAGAAACAACGAGATAATTAACATTTCACGTGGATTTATTTTCATTACCAACATGTTTCCATTTTCGGTAACACCAACGTACAAGTACAACGAAAAAGATCAAACAACTTGAGTGTTGAACAACACATATGGCATTATCGCCTTAATGTACATGTATATTCTAGTACATGTACAGCGGCTCCTGTACGCTAACTTCGGTATCAGGACCGGTTTTGGAGGCCACTTGACAGAGAAAACCGTTTTTGGAATCAGGCCACACGTTCATCCACTGGAAACCTTGATCTCTAGCGATGATAAAGCGACCGCCCGGGTCCAACTCTCCACCCCCTCCATCGAAACCGAGGCTCATGAAATCCGCCACAGTGCCATCGTCGTTTATCACGTGGGATCCGTTCGCGGCGCCTTGGACCCAGAACAAGCTCATTGAGTGCTCGGCTAAAATGGAAAGAAACAGCAGTGTCAGTCAAAATCGGATTGTTTCGGGGATTTTTATGCTTTATGATTTAATTTTAATAGCGTTATGCAAAGCTCATCGGTATACCTCTTCCCATCCCCGGCCCCGTATCTTCATAAATCGCGAATACATTTTCATATTAAGTAATGTTTTCTATATACATTTTTTGTGGCCAAGTGATCTTCAACATACATGTACAATTAAGTAGATGTAGTAAGACATATTTAAAAACCATTGTAGAGTTATATTTAAAAATATTGAAAACCTTAAGTTTGTTGTTGCATAAATATAACTTTTACTATACATGTAAATAGAAATAACATTTTTTTTTTTTTCCGTTAATTTGATGTACAATTGTACCTTTACTGACTCACCTAGCTCTGTTTTAAGGTATTCCCAAATCGGAAGAGAAGATACCCTGAGAAGTCTGCCTCGATCTGCCAGACAGGTCTGTAGGGCCTCGGTATAGTTCACTTTCTGTGAAAACGGTCTCCAACACAGACTCAGCCTGCTGTTATAAATGTATCCGTCCTGACTACAGTCTTCTTTAAAAAAAATACATGATTTTCGTTGAAACTTTCAGTAACTGAAAATGTTGATTTGCATACTAAACTGCTTTATAATGTACATTTTCAAAACAAAAAAAAAACTTAGAAAATATATTATTCCTAGAACCTTTTATAACGGTAAAGTATCTGTTCCCTATCTGACTATTAACCGACGAAGAGAAAGTGTTTTTATACAATCTGCAGCGTTGCTCCATTAGGTTCCATTGAAAAGAAAGACATTTTGGAACACCCAAACACTTTTGCAAGCAGGTGGATGCCGAACGGATATTTCTGAATTCTTCTTCAAGAAAGATGTCGGGAATTTCTCTGTCTTTCAGGACCTCTACCTCAGTAGCATACAACCCTCTATACAGATTTCCCTCTCCCTGCACCTTATCTGAAAACGCAAGTATTACAGCGCACATGAAAAACAGTTCTCTGAATCTGGGGTACCTGGCCTTCGCCATGGCATCGGGAAATTCTGTCTCTGACGAAGCTGTATTAGAACAGGGAACTTGGGTGTAAACGGAGTGACATAAAAGAAAGGAAATTCTCCCACCGTTCTTCATTGTATCTTTATTATAGGTATAATGTGGTCATTGATTTTACAGACGACCCATTGCTAAGCAACTTTATTGGAGATAGTTATTTTCTACTTATAAAGTGTGTGGTAATCCCAAAATTGGGGTTTTAACTTAAAAGAAAGTAAGAACCCAGATATGAGAGAGAGAGAGAGAGAGATTTATTTTCCCTGTGCATATTGCAAATTGCAGCGTGCATGCAGAAAATAAAGATATACTAGTATGCATGATACATTTACAACATTGAGTACATCTACTTGGAGAAGTAGAATTGTCGTTGAAACCAATATCTGTTAGTGCTTAAAATACTTATAAATTCGGAGGAGTACATTTCACAAAATGGAACTTCATCACCAAATCACAATATGCATGTATAGTTATATATGTTTGTATGTGGATGGCGTTTAACGAATATAACAATTTATTTGCAGGAAGTGATACCATGAACACGTCAAAATGTTACTGCCTCGCAGGCTATATTGTTTGTTTTCTTCAATTTTGAGGTGTTTTTAATTAATTTGGCCAGTTTTTTATTGGGGGGCTTGTACAACACAACAACCAGCCTTTAGCATAAATGAAGAAAAAAGAAAACCAAAGAGTTATATAAAGAAGCATATACTGTGAATCGTTACATGTAGACTAGAACTATTAACCCCTGACATTTTCATGTTATGTTAATAAATGTACCACAGACACCTGACGTTATGTATTTTTTCTCATAATAAAAAATATATAATATATAGTACCCTCTACCTGATTATTAGGTAGTGGGTATATATTTTTTAGTATGATAAAAATATATAACGCACAATTCGTATTATATGTCATATGTAATGGGAAATTTTCCTTTCATTCCTAACTTTCTCAATGTATGATTTTTTTTCCAAAGTCTGACTCAACATTTGAACTATCTTAAAAGGACCGAAGTTGTCTTTCTTTCTTTGATATGCTCAGTGTTTCACTTCATGATTTCTAAGACCATCCTTGCTTGTTGGCTTTTTACGCCGCCTGACTTTTATCAATATCTTTTATTAATCCGTAGACCCGTCCTATTAATCACTTTTCAAACGCGCACTATATATCAACACTTCATGTGTATTAACGCTTCCTCCTATTGACACTGACAAAACAAACTGATATTGGACGGTGTCCAACTTCCTGTTCTACATGCAAGTACAAGATTTTGGTTTCTTCCTGAATTAATAACATCATATCATTATTTCAGAAAATGACTTCGAGTTAGTTTAATTTGATGATAAAAATGTACATAATTAAAAATATATTTCTTATGCATCGCGGGTGTCCGGGCGGTTCTCATTCATTTTCTATCTTTATCGGTTTATTTATATTCTGAAATAAAACGAAAACGTAGTTTTATATTCCAGTTAAATGATCCGCCTCAGTTACATTATGTATACAGGATCGACATTTATTTTGAATATAGTTACGTGGAATTTTAAAAAAAAAATGCTGATCATGAATGCACCTTTTTATATCGGTTGAGAATCATTGCATGGGTTTGGTTTATATTGTAAAATTATTGTAAGATAAAGAGCTGTCCTTTGCCAATCATTCAAACAAATGATAATCTTCACTTTTAAGAATATGCATTTAAAATTGTTATTACAATTTGAATATATTGTACATTCATTCACAATGAAATCTCAAACTGTCCCATATTACCGGACCTTAAATCGCTTGTAAATTTGATCTTTTCATAATTAAATAAAAATTAAATGTTTTTTTTATTTTCTACCAAGATCTTTTGCCAATTTAGTTTGTGTACCAAAACAGGAACCGAACCTTTCGATCTAGAATCTTTTCCACCGTAAATTGCATCAAACTGATCTCTTTTTTTTTAAATTAGAACCCATCTCTTTTCTAACATAAAATTTGATCAGTTGCATGGAATTCCAAGAAACAGCTCATTATCACGCAAACATTCAGATACCAGATGTCTTAGTGTCTGTAGAATCTAATGATTGCTTGATGTGTTCAATTTTTTGGTCCGTTTGTCGTTTGAATATTAAACATGAGGCACCTCTGTTATGTGTCAACATCAATCATTTTTATGGCTAATGTTTGAAACTATGTATTTATCTCCGAGGTGGCCTGAACAGTGAGAAATAAATTGTCACTGGTCACACATACGGGAGACATTGTCAATAGCAAGAGATGGTCACATTCTGGTATTGCTGTACAAAAACCCTCTTCTTTGCAAACATTCTGATATTGATATGCGAATGCTCAACTGTTGAGAAGGCTCACATATAAAAGATCTCTTTCGCATGTTAAATGCTGATAGGGCCGTTGGTTTTTGAATGCAGTAATTATATTTTCTTTGTTAGACAAAAACTGTATCAGTTTAAGATAGCAATCAAACGTTTAAATCCTTGGGCCGGTTTATGAGAATGTGACACTTTTGTTGGAAGTGGATGCGCACCGGTACAATTATAATGAAATACTCGGTAAGTTACAAGTAGACCAGTGGGTCATCTCAGACATATAGAAAGCACGACTCAGTTACTGGAGTCCGCGATCGGAAGGCATCCAACGGTAGGTTTATCTATCATAAACTTCTTAGATTAGAACTGTTCTGTCATAAGTACCGGTATTTCTGGAAAAAAACCAAAATAGTTTACCATATGGTATAAGTATACTTCAATGATAGACAGAAAATTTGGAATCTGAATAATTGCAAAATCTGAATTTTGGAACACATATACATGTACAATGAAGTAGTGTCTTGTTTTAAGGATCATGATACAGGATGTCGGTTACTCCAAAGCATTAGAGGCAAAATTTGATGAACATTTAAGGTATGCGTTTATTGGTATACATGTACACTGTTTAATGAAGGTTTTATGTATAAGAGAGAATACAGTGTAGAAGACTGCGTTCTCGATTCATGGGAAACTATACATCTCAAGGACAGATCGTGTTAACAAGAGCAGTCAACTCATTGTTCTTAATCAGTATCTGGTGTCCTCATCTTTATTCGAACTGTGAATACCGATCCCGATATGATCTCCAGATTTGCGGTAGAGTTTCTGGTTCTCATTTATAAATTAGTCCAAAAGGAAAAAAGGGTATACATTGTAATTTCGAATTGTGTAATTGAAGAAGTATTGATTGTTTATATCAAGTATATGTATAATCAAAATTAAATTTAAGGTAAATATACTTTATATACTGTAGTAAAACTTTTATATTGATAGTCTACTGGATTTGTTAGAAAAAAATGTTTTCAACCCCATTTTTTCTCGTGTAAGTGTGTGTAACGAAATGTTTTCTTTAATTTTTAACATTTTATTTAAAGCTTCAAAAAGAAAGTCCTTTAAATTAACATTTGGTATTATTCAACACCAAAATTACAAGCATTATGATAACTTAAAAGTTGGACACCAATATTGAATAATAAAATGACTATCTTCTGGGAAGAGATGATTCTTTCAAACAAAACATGAAATCACTTTTGCAACTGTCATTTTTGCAACGCAGATAGTACGTGTTTGAGATAAATACCACCACAATTAAGATGTTGTAATATGTAGAGAATTCATTGAAATTTCCCCCTCTGTAAGCGATTTTTTTTTTTTGAAAATATAAATTAGCGTATCCAACCAAGTTCAAATTCAAGCTTTAATTTAATTAACACTATACGGTAGTGTATAAAGTTGAGCGTAAGGAAGAGAGAGAGAGAGAAAGACACGGATAGACAGAGAGGGAATTCAACCTCTATACTGAAAGTATAAACAGTTTTTATTCTCTCAATATACGTAACTATGTGCAGAGTGATCTGAACAGTTCCAGTGAAAGTGCACTCATTGTCTACAATGACGTCATGTAGATCAGAAGCATTAAATGGAATATGTCATTTATTGTAACATTTAAAAGCAGACAGCCAATGTGCACGTGATAGCTAAGTTCTTTACTCCAAGTTCGATTAATACATACAGTTCATGTTGTCTAACCAATGGAAATTATATTGAACCACTTTCACAAGTACATATAAAGAACAAATGTTTGGTAAACTAGAGCCTTGTTATATTTGCGTCTATATATATTTTTTGAATCTGTTTTTAGACCCCTTATTCTAGCTTAACGGATTAGTTTCATATAGCTTTTTGATATTCTGCTAATTTGTTCTTGCGATGCATACCAACTAAAAGTAAATAATCAATCAAGAGGGTTAAAATAGGACTTTTGAGAAAAATATGTTTTAATATATGTCATTTATACAACAGTTTTAAAGAATTTTTCGGCTAATTAATTAAATGCCACGGCATTTGATAGGAAACAATCGATATTTAAGAATGGGCTAATTGATCAATTATACACCTTTCTATTGATTTTCATTTTTAGTTCGCATTAAACCTCGAACGTTAGACTTGCATTGTTGGTAAACAATTCATAATTAAGCACTTCTTTTAAGTTCTCAGCGGGTGGCCCCCCTTGTCAGCGGGCGCGAAGTTAGGGATTTTTTTTTTAAAATTTCTCTAATGCATTATAACAATATCTTATCGATGTCTCTAAAGACCCGGTCCGTCGGCAGAGTAAGGTATGAATTCAAATTTCAAATTCAAACATTTTTATTTCTCACATGCCTGTAATTTAGGTCAGAGACTTGGGGTTGACCCAATTTCGATTAATTTTTGCTGTGCATGCCGTTCTTGTTAATGGACTTGAAGGTTCCCTAATCTCTTTTAATAATACATCCGGCACAGGCCCATGGACATGTTGAGGGCAAGGTCGGTTTATTAAGGCATTGTAATGGGTCTTTATACATATATAAAATTAGGTTAAGGTATTTATTAAGCTCTATTACCAAATATTAACGTTTTTAAAATTGTATAAAATTGAAAATTTTGGTTTTTTTATATGCATCGCTTTATTTTCAGTAGTTTTACCTCCCATTAGGATTATCTGATAAATCGAATAATTGGAGTTTTTTTAAATTTTCCATTACATATATGCTAGAACTTATGTAAAATTCAGACTTGATCAAATTGTACTTATATGTGATTTCTGCGTTAGAGCCATTGGCAGCAGCAATTCAAATGCAACATTTTCTTGATACGTTTGATAGCTGTTAGATTGCACAAAATCGTGTTAAGACAAACAACAACGAAAGAGGCTTAGTTTAAACAGTTGCCCAACGAAGTATTTTGGACAGGTTTAGAACTAAATACAGGAATTTTAGAAAATCTGTAAATGCAATACATATAATCAAAAAATAAGGATTTAGAATTACTGACAGCTAAATTGTCTAAAAAAAATTACCAAAAGGTTATTGGCTGATTAGTGTACGCAAAATAAAACAGCTTTGTCCCTTAGGTCAATTACATTGTCAAATATTTTCGAGCTCTCCAGCTGACAAAAAAAATAGTAAAATCAAACACTCTTGTGAAACTATTTCGAAAAGTTTATACTTTGGAATGTCAAGTGGATTTGACTTCAGGTAATACGAATGGAGATTCGAGCAATTGTTTAAATTCAAACAAGCTAGATGAAGTGTTTAGACTATCGAGTGCTGTTTTAAGTTGTTATGCAAACATTTAATAACTTTTCAGGATAGGACTTTTCGAGAAGAACATTTGTTTTCAAAACACAGAAGAACTTCAACTGTGTATACATTTTTTGTTGGTTATGAGTAACTACAGTGGTTTTAATATAATACTCGTTTTATTTCCCAGCAGCCACAAAATTCAATAACATATTTTACCATAACAACTAGGTCGAGGGTACGACGCACGAATGATAATTAATTATTGATATATATATTAAATCATTTAGCTTATGGGATATTTGAGATACAATTGATATTGTTTGATTGACAGGAAAAGTGAGAGAGAGAGAAACAAATTATGCGTCAACGGAAATCCATTAGGCCCATATATCTCATTCAAAACTCAGGAAAGGGGGACACTCCAGACACCGTCACTGTTCTTTATAACATTGCCAAAAGGAAATAACGCTGTTCTAATGTGTTTGTAATCTTTTGACAAACAACTACTCCCTTTTCCCATTCATAACATTACAGGGATGAAATTGATCGATGACACTAAAGTTACATGTAGAGATACTGTAAATCTTTAAATTCGTTTATTTGATTCTCACAAATTCCCATAATATCCCATTCTATTTATTCTTCCTTGTGTTGAATGTCGTATGGTCATTTTAAATGACGTCATAACCCACACAGTTTCTGGCAACTCGTCGTGATGGTTGTTTTTTTCCCCTATTGAATTGCCATTTAAATTTCATCAAATTGAATTAGAGACACTATTTTATATGTTGTAACCTATTATTAAATGAAAGGTTTAAAAGAGTTTAATTACGTTTTTCACACCTGTAAGGTATTAAACATCAAATTGTGTGTGTACAGTTAAGAACTAAATCCACTTCCAAAGGCAAAACAATCACGCAATCTTAGACAATGCGCTCTATTAAGTATTACGGTACTCTTATTTGGATAATATTGAAAAAGGAAAGGTAACTTTAAAGGGTGGGTGGAAGAAATATTTGTGGTGTTACCTAGGGAACTTGTGTCTTGGATAATATATAATATATTGCGTGAAAAGACTATTTGTCTTTAAATAATCTCAATAAAATCTCTCTCTCTCTCTCTCTCTCTCTCTCTCTCTCTCTCTCTCTCTCTCTCTCTCTCTTCCCAAAAAGCATTAGCCTGATATCCAACAAGAAGGTAGCTGACAGTTTGAGAAACGTTTTTTTTTTAAACTCAATGCTTATATAAACCACAGACAGGTTTTTCTTTATGATCACAAATCAATGCTCACCGTTTGTTGACATTCTGATATTGCTAAGCTGACAGAAACTTTTGAAGTTGGAAGTTTATGTCTCAACTTAATCAAAAAGTCGATCGGGATAAGCCGAAAATTACGTATACAACCGAGAGATTTGGGTAGTTTTATAGTATTATTCCTGCAGTCCGTCAGTTACATGTAAACGTATTCAGCTATCATTAGTGAAATTGTTCCCAGGGATTTTGTTGTTTCGACTTTCCTTCACAAGGTACATATGGCTACTGATTTTTAATTTGTCAATGCAAACTGGCTTTCAATTCTTTTTATTCTAGCACTATTTTATCATTGAAAATGTACATTACCTGTGATAAATGGCGATAGTTATTTCGATTATTACTTTCATTCAAAGTTTTTCCCATTGTGAAGTTCATTCAGTTAATCGACATCAGAACAACACAGTAATATATGGCCGGTGATTTGGGATTGTATTTCCATTTATTCATAGTTTCATTCATAAACTAAATTGGTTTTCTTATATGTATGAATCTATTATTTCATTGAGGACAAAAATTGTGTCTAAAAGCTCATCATTAACTGGTAAATACTTATTGGTAACATCTTCAATTAATCAAAGTACTGAAGTACTGACGGGAGTTGATTTTATTTTGATTTTATTGATTATTATATATTTCAAAATCAACGATATGTAATTTCGCATGGCAAATAGTTTCTTAGCTTTATTTGCATTTTTTCTAATATAAATTCTCGGACTTTTCCGACAAGAATTCCGAGCTATAGATGGAAAACCTCATATGAATCGTTTTGTGTAATATTTAAAAATAGAATTAAGGTAAGGTTTGCGGCTTGCATTTATATTTTATATTTAGGAATTGTACCAAAGTTACATACCATTTTGTTAACTATACTAAATTATTTTCTCTTATAAAATTCAAATGATTTTGCCGGACCCGTTTTATAACTACAAAAGGTCAAAGTTCATGATTTCAAACTGTCATTTTGATGAAATATAAATAATTTCGTGAAAATATGTACATTTTATATGTGACTAGTATGGGGGTTATTTATGCTTAACATGTTCGAAAATAATGTCACTATTTATATCATGATTCGTTTCTATTAATTTCTCCTTTGAAACCTTTCCAAGTCCAAGGAGAAACTTATCTTAGTATAAGTGTAATCTGGTGTTTCTAAAACAATATTTAAGACCATATGTTGCAGACTTCGTTTTTGTGGAAATTGATAAAATGCTTGTGTCCTGTTACTTTTTTACTGTAAACTACAAAACCTCGCGAAATTTAAAAAAAAAAAGAAAAAATTATTACGTCATATAAATCTTGACGTCATATCTGAAATAAAGGGTATAGTATAGGCCTAGATGGTGTTACGTTGGTGTTTTAACAAATAGTAATAAAGTCTAGTCTACGTCAGAACTTGTTCTATCTTTAGATTGGATAGTCTGCCCTTGATTCCAAACGCTACTGCTGTAGAAGTGGCGCTTTGATAATCAATGACAGGGAACCAATCTGGCGTAGTAATTTACATTGATTTGTAAAATATGAAGATGTTTACAAAAAATACATGTACACTTGTTAATGTAATAAATACGTTCGTAAACCGCTTTGATTTGTTTAAAAATGTTATATAACATATATTACATGTTTTCTCGGGCGACAATACCAGAATATTTGTCCCTCGGTGACAGGAAAGCCCTGGAGTGTTATGTCGCCCCTGCCTTCGGCATCGGGCGATATAATCCAGGGCTTTCCTGTAACCTCGGGGCAAATATTCTGGTATGTCGCCCTCGAACCCATGTAATATATGTATAATATTTACTCGTAACCAATAGTTCTCCGGTCATTTGAAAAATTGAATCTACATGTATTTACGGTATTTAGGCTGACCCATGGCGATATATCTCAGAATGAGTCACACCTTTTTATCTTATATATACATGTAGGATGTATATATATTTGTCCATTTAACTCAAATCCCCAAAGGGAAAACCAAGCGTGAATCATTTCACGGTATATGGAGATAATCTTGATGACTCCCCTGATTATTTAGATTTTTAAATCAGTTGTTCGTCATTTTTAAATATCTCGGTAGAATGCCTATATTTATCGACTTATGATGTCTTATAAAAATTCCCAATGTAAATATAAATTCACGGCGAATTTACTCAATTAACCTTTCCGGGTTGCAGAATTTTATCTGCTTCTAGAAATCTATAGATATTTTAAACACTCAGGTTCCATGATAAACAGAAAGCAATTCTATTAATACCGAGAAATTTTAATTAACTATTTACTTGTATATGACTATCATTGATGATAAGGCAAATACTAGTCTACTGTTTTAAATACAATGCATAAAGATTTCAATTCTTAAATGTCAATACGAAAAAATACGTAAGGTAGCAACTTCATTGATTTTTTATGTCATTAAGAAATATACATACATGTAAGGTGGCAACTTTATTGATTTCCAGAAAGATGTTTTTTGTTTTTCTTGGAGACAGTTTCCTTCCGGAGATTCCTATCGATTAGTACTGTGGCTCACTTCTACAAGTCCTAATTATTTACGTCTATAAATAAAAATTAGCGGTCAATATAAAAAAAATCAAGAATGTAAAAAGCCGTTTAAACCTTTCTTTATGACAGAATAGTACATTATCTTAAGTTAATTTATTGATTTCAGATTCAAATATTTGAATTTGTTTCTCCCTTTTTATACCGTGCTGCTGAGTGCCACAATAGTTAGAGTAAACAAACATGAAGTAAAATTAGATCTGAAGACTTTTCTGTGGTTAGTTAGATATTTGTCGCGTGTAATCGGCATTTTGTTTGTTTTTGTAGTTAACACAATAAAACTGCCTGCAAGAAAAATTCTTTTCGGCCATAGACGCAATGGATATCATCCCCTTTCCCCGTGCTCTTTCCCAGTGTGAGTTTGGTTTCAACGAGTCCATTGCAATACCTCCTGTGTTTGAAAAAAGAAAAAGGCCATCACCGATTCGCAGACAATTTACTGTGGCTTTGCCATGGCCTCCTAAAAAAGAGGAGCAGCAGAAGCAAAAATTCCTTCCCGACATCAACCCAACTGTTCAACATTCTGAGAAAAATAAGAAATCAGATTTTCTTCTGTCAAAACAGAGGACGGGTATAGATTTACCCGTTACTGTCACCAAAAAGCATCGTTACCCGAAATCTATGACAAGCTTATACGGATTAAAAGCCGACTCCAATGACGTCACGGCAATTACCCGGACCTTCCAACCTTTGAATGACAAGAAAAATTTAAATACCTCAATCGATCGATTAGAGTTCAAAGCCATTCAACGAAACGATGGTACACATATAAAAGGCGAGGCCCGGCCAGATCAGCCAATACACACTTTGATACCGACCGAGAGAAGAGGTCCTTTAAACCATAACACAGGAAAACATTTCCGAGTCGTCACAATACTGTACAACACTATGGCATCTCTGAAACTGGACAACAGGCAGGAGCTAGCTTCTAATGACCACGCCAGGCATCACAATAAGAGACAGCAGCAATGGATACGTAGCGAACAAGTCAAAAACTGGAGAAGATCCACTGTGAATAGAGTCTCCAAGAAGACCGGTTATACCAGTGGAAGTTCCTCTGGACAAAAATCGGACGTGATCAGCGGAAACTCGGACGATACCATCCACACTACCTCATCCCATGAGGAAAGCAACAATGTCTTCGAATATCCCATGGACGCTGAAAGGAAAGAAAGTTTTGACAAATGTCTGAAATGGATGGAGACTTTACCGCAGAAATTTTCTGGAATGCACATTTTTACCCCTTGTGTTAGTGATTGACATTTTCATTGTGGGGGATATTTAGTATAGCCGAATTTCCTAAAAAACAACGGTGCTTGGTGAAGCAACCAAAAACCCGCGCGGACAAAAAACTCCGAACCCGAGAATCAGCAGGTCTGATCCAGAAAACAGAGGTTTGGGCTTCCATGTCTATCTTCGACAAGAGTGCCTACTCCTGCCAAAAAGCAAGAACGGTGCTAACCCAGTTCATCAAAACATCGCCACGCGTTTTAACACCTGTTATTCGAAAAGAAAAAGAGATCGACCAACCATACCTATGTGAGAGAATCAAAAGCGAACATTTGCAAACGTTAAGACTCGATAAATGAAGAAGAAGAAAATACAAGTGCACTTTGGGTGATCATCAAAAAAATTTACCATTTTTGTTCCTATTTATCCTGAAGTGTACGCACATTTCCAATGTGATTTTATTTGGTAATTTTAGACTGCAGGGACGAATACGTGTATCTGTGATACTAGTCATACGAAAAACCTAGATGATGACCGAGGACGTTTATCATTCCATTGTTAGAATCATCCTCAATGTGCCAAAACAGAATCAAATTATTTATTTTATTGTTGTTCCTTGTCGTTTTCTAATTTATGAACTGTTAATCTGAACGTTTTAAAGATAAATCTTCACAATTGTAGATTTAAAATTAGAATACTGTATCGCCGGTGCCAATTTGAAACTTGTTATCAAATTCCAAGTATATTTACAGTTTATGTGTCTGGTATTCTACATAAATATTTCACTTGTCTATCTCTGATAAAATTTTCGAGAGTAACTAAGTGATAAGATTGAAAGTCTTTGATTTTCCCCTGACTGTTCCAATATTCTACCCAGATTGCTTTTAACAACAATGTACTACTTCAATTCCTTCTGTGATAAAAGATGTTATATATGTTGATTTGATTGTTAAGTGAAATAAATGTTATATACGTTTCAATAGAGTTTGTGTTATCGTTTGGGAAAAGTCGATTTGAATAGAAGCTTTTGAGATGTGGCCTTGTATCGGGTCTGTAAAAGCAGTGAACGGAGATTGTTTAGGAAGAATTACTTGTGACGTCCAATCCAAAAAGCCTTATCGCTAAAATGACATGAATTCCCTATATAATAATTTGAGGAGTTGAGCTTAAAAAAGGTTCAAAGTAAATCGAAATGTTCAAAGTTAATAATTACTTGAGAGTAAAGGGTATCCAATATTTTATTTCAAATTTTGGAGGAACCTATTTTAGTCGGCATTGACAGCCGCTATTTGATTTTAATGACTCTGCGACAAATCTTCCTGTCAATTTCGAGGTCGGGAAAAGTTTAATGTATGTGAATTATTACAGCAGTAATAAAGCAGCCTTTTTTTTTAAATGTAAAAAAAGCATTGTCTCCGCTCCAAATGTATACATGTTATTAGTTCTAGAGATTTCTTTCTGAAAGATGTTTATGTTGAAGATATTGTTAAAGAAGACAGCTGTATTTTATATAAAGACTGCAATGAACTTTGAAGAGGTACCATTACGTATTTAGGATAACACCTATGTTTCGAGGCAATCAAAAAAGCCATACAGTTAACAGTATACAGTTACAAGTTTTAAAACACTTATTGGTTATTTAACATATTTTTCCTTTAAATTTGTTTTTCTTTTAAATTTGGTTACCGATTGATTAATTTTAACTGGTCTTCAAAAGTATCATTTTCACATATAATTACATTTTAAATATTTTAGTCCTCGATTTTTCGTAGGATTATTTAGCATTTCTTTAAAAAAAAAGCCTTGGAATTGAGGGAATGTGTTCAAATTTCTTCACACGAACCACCACTTTAAATGCTCGCTATTGAGGGGGTAGATTGGTTGGTATTCCTTGTATTTATTTAGATAGTATTAGAACGTTCGAGCTGTTTAGAACATTTAAGTCGCCAATCAAATATTGTTAGTTCTCTTTATTCAAACCTCGGGCTACTTGTGTGTATTCGGTTGTCCTAGTGTAGGAATTCTGTATTTGCTGATTTTAATATATGTTACTCAAAATCTGTGTATTCTTTTTAAAAACAAATCATCTAGGGGGCGCTAACAAGTGGTATGTCAAGTTATTTACCGAAACGATACTTTAAAAAACATTCGAACGAATTAGATTCTTAATTTTCTGCCAATTTGCTTTTTCTTTTCGTGTTGATGCATGTATATTCTAATGCAGGCCTGGTATTGCTGAGAAAAGCAAACTGCATTACTCCTACGTGTGAAATGGCCGCTTGACATATATTCTCTTTATTACCCAATCCCAAACCTCTCCCTTTTCAGATTCACATGCCTTTACACAGAACAAATTTTAATCTGGAAATACCGAACATCATGA
>WFKH01011581.1:22705145-22722960 GCA_016163765.1 Magallana hongkongensis | reverse complement strand
GACTTTATTTCGGTGTATATGCATGCATGTAATTTTAAGACAAAACCAGTCATAAAAACGTAATCGTAGAGACATTCATTGTGTATCGTAGTTATTTAATGTACCTACATGTACATGTGCATGGAAGAGCAACATGTGCTCAGGTGAGCGCTGCAAACTAGAGCATGCAGTAAACATGAAAACCTAAACTTAGCACTGTATGGAACACAGGTAAAATGTAACAGAAAAAAGTAACACATATATCGATGAACACTTTCACTGCAGTAAGCAATGTTTCTTTTTCCATGGACCTCATGATTCAGAGGATATTGGTGTTGAAGTTTTAATTGAGGTTTATACCCTTGAGCAAGGGTTTTGTTGTTGTTTTTCCTATAGTCTTCTCAATATTTTTCATAAACACTGATGCTTCAAATGCAGTGTGATCGTTTTTATGGGGTTTTTGTTGTTGATTTTTTTTATTTGAGGGGAGGGGTCTGCACTCTACAAGACATCTAGTTTTAACTGAAAATAATTTCTTATAAGTATTTTAGTTCATAATTTCATTTTTCCAGAATGTTGGCAAGACAATTGAAATTACATGTGATTTTTTTTTTTTTTAGTTTATTTGTGAATAATTTTACATCTTCTTAATGAATATTGCGATAAAACTTTATATCAAAAATCGTAATGATGAGCTTTTTATTAAACAAAAAAATACCAAAGAAGTTGGTGACTTAGTGGAGGGTAGTGTGAAAAGGTAACCAGGTACAAAAGAGTACACCAAATTAGCTTTGTATAGCTACACATTTAATATGTGTATTTGAAAAATTAAGTCGTTTGCTTTTTGATTCCAATGCAAACAGTCTTGCTTTTCTACAAAGCCTTGTTTGCAAAACGACCCGTCTAGGGGGATAAGACATACGTACGCACTGTTTATATTACTATCTAACTTTGAAAAGAAACTTTTGCAAGTGTCTGTGGGATAGGGCCTGTTCCAAACATAATCATACTGTAATGGAATCTGCAAAAATCTAAGAGCTAAGGGGTCAATGCACTGGCAGGGACCCGCAAAATCAGAGAAAGGGATTTGGGGTTTTTTGTGCGCTTTTCACTTGTACATGCCAGTGTATGGTGGGTTCATGGAGACTCATGCACCTAGTTTTGACATGTAATCGATATCTAGGCATCGTGTCTGTCATTTCATATAAAAGATCCCATAATCCATCTCTTTTTCACAAGGAGTTAGGTAAACACAGTTTACGTCAGTACAAAACATTCCTAGACAAATTCTTTCTTTTATATCTGCACTTTTGTTATTAACCGTGTGTCTCTATACTTATAGTTTATTTTACTACACGTGCATCGAAATCTTCCGTGATTATCAAGTGAAGGACATTTAGAGATTTTTTGTGCAAAGCATTGCATAAGGTTTTCAAACAAAATTAATGTCGTTTAAAAAATGACTTGGTTTTTATACGATTTTTTTTTTTTTGTAAAATGGATTCTTAGTGAGACAGATTAACAATCGCTGCGTCGAGTGGTATCAAAGTAGTTGTTTTTAAAAATCAGAATGAAACAAAAAATACTGACACGTGGTGTCGGGGGTGGGGGGGGGCTACTTTTTCCTGAGGGGACAATTTTTGCATTTCTAAGTTAAAAGAGAAAAAATTTCCAGCCAAGTTACCCCACCCATTAAGCGTCTCGGATTGAGACTAAAAAATCTGATTGTGAATATGAATGATATCAGTTACAAAGAAACGAACCACTCTTTTTTTTTTGTACTTGTCAGTTTTTTGACGGCACTTCTGCCCCCCCCCCCCACCCACCCCAGCCCATCCCTTATCTATCTCTCCCCACTTTAAAAAAGATAATACATGCAGTCCTGTATACTTCATCATGAATATGTACATTTGGTACAAAATTACATTGTGATAAGTCGTGTACATGAAACCAAATTTCTTCCTATATCTAAGCAGTTCTAGAAAACTATAGCAGACCATTTCAGGAGGAAGAAAAAAAAACTATGAGCGAAAAAAACAAGACAAATAATCAAGAGAGATAGCGGCGCCATTTTAAGAGGGTTCGATGGTCATGACCATTTTTAGACTGCGTTGATCTTTCGAAGAAGAGCTCTATAATAATAGTTTATAGCTAAACAAAACATATCTTCAAATTTTAAGGTAGATCTGGTGGTTAATTTGCTAACCATCCAGCCTCCTTAAATTGTACCGGCTGTGACTTGTTAATTAACAATAACACCTTATAAATGGAGTCTGAATGAGTACATTCTTGCTGTGACACAAATTCCGTCTCATCTCAAAGATGATTTATGTTCAAAATTAATCAAAGCCCATGAAACAGAGAAGTCGGTCGTTGCTTTGATATTGTGCCATCTACAAATGCACATTCTATATAACTGCAATCAAAGCGTAAGATAGATCGGGGTTACGATATGAGAACATTTTCAAAAGGTGTGGACATGAAATAACAGTACTTCTAGACTTTTCAGGGTACACGTCATCGTAAATCACCATGATCTGATGGCTCTATAGAATTACTGCCGACTTTTCTAGACTTGAATCAGAAATTGACCTCGGTAAATGCAAATTGTGGGTTTATCATATCTGACATAAGTAATTAAAATTCAATTCACGTGTACCGTACACCTTGCAAACACTTCCTGTACATATATATAAAGTATTGAGCCGTGTTGCTATTTAAACATTTTTTTGTGGTTTTGATCAAACATTAATGTGTTCTATGTACAGTTCATTTGTAAATGACTAGCAAACATTTGAATTTATTTGCACACAATTTAGAAAGGACATTTACAATCAGTGACGTCATTGCCCTGCATGTTGAATAGACTACAGTGCAAAAATATGTGTTTAAAGAAAGGAAATAGCCATTCGGGCAGTCTCCGGTTCTTTCTTTTTCACTGCATCTAATTTTCACAACTTGAATTGATCAATAGTTTCAGCTGTGTCAATGACGTCAAAATTGGGGTTACCAGATGAAAAAATTCGGTCGTAATGTATTTTCATTTAAATTTCCGTGTTATATATACATGTATCTATTTTGAATTAATCATTTTATGTAATCAATTTAATCAGAACCATAACACCGTTTTAATAGGCCAGTGTTAAGGTTTTTGTTCGTTTCAATGCTAATGCGTAATGAAATGAAAATTGACAAAATTTATGACGCCAATAATACAATTCCTTAATCTCGAGTACATAAAATAAATGTAAAGAAAGAAAGAAAGAAAGTTTCATGTGTGAAAAGTGCGATCAATGCAGTTCTACATGTAGTATTTAAAAATAGTTATTTTTTAAATATATTCGTTCACTTTAATAGCCCTACATGTACATGCATGCCAGATATAGTCTAATAGAGGCTCTAAAACGATTTTTTGAAATATTTGTGTAAAATTAACATTTAGATCGAAATTGCAAGTATCCATGGAACGAAGGAGCACTTACCGGTTTTGAACGTTTTTAAATTTTGAATACATAGTATTACATAGAATTTTAAGTGACCCGTGTTGTTCATCTCATCCTCACCTGCTTGCTTCCTATTATTGGGTATTTTCTTCCTTGATTGGCTTTCTTTTCCGAGAAACACGCTCTAAAATATATTGATAAGCCTTTCTTCTAATTTAACACTTCAGCATTCAAATGGAGGATAAAGGACGGAAAGTGGGCCCTTTGGAACGAAAATAGATCTACATTTGTGTAGAACTGAAGCACAGGTGCTTGGGGACAATGATATAAAAAATATATATACCACTGTCTTTTTATACCAGTGGTATATATTTTTTATACATAGCTTATTTTGCGTTAATTGTGAATATTTTTAGTGTAGCATACATCAACATATAATTAAAAAAATAAATGATAAAAAAAGAACTCGGGAATGTAGGGGTGAATATTTGGGGGGGGGGGGGGGATCCCGTCCCCAAGGACCTGTTGAACTGAAGTTGATTTTTTTACCATGCATAACAATAAGAAATGCACTCTTTTTATGGAACCGTTTTATACAAAAATAATATCATTCTTTGGAACATTACAAGCATGAGAAAATCTCGAATCGTGGATTTATGGAATATTTCATTTTACATTCGCTACCTTTTTTTTTAAGTGCATAACAAGATCAAACTGAAGGTTTAAAGCGAGATAACTCGCTAAATAATATTCGTAGATCTATGAAATACCTGTTGGAGAATTTTTCTAAATAGTAATTCAGAATGGTAAATTTTTTATCATTTTAGAATAAATCTCTAGAGTTTTTTTTTGTTCTATAATTCCTATTTGCCATAATAGGGATTCTATTTGAACTTAAAAATTCATTTGAAGTTTTAGTCTGAAAGCTATCGTTTCTTTAAAAGTACGTTTATATGAATTTTAAGGTGGTTTAATCTACGAATTATTCTCCAAACACAAATTTTCATCGTTGATGTCTGAAAAACTGCTTTATTTTAAAAGGATTATTATTTACATTGTAACCTCCATTCCAAAACTGAGAAAAATAGCACATGTAGCTTTGTCACGTTTTCACTTTATTTTTTAAAATATACATGTATTTTCTTCACCCACCTCCACAGACCACTCTTCTTATAAAATGAAAAGGAGCAGTGGTGGGGTGCGCGGGGAGTTAACTGTTTAAGAATTCTAGTAGGTATAGTGAAAAGAATACTTTAGTAGTACTGTGTGCAAACGTTTTTCAAATATTTTACAAGGTTCGATTACGTAGTACATGGATAAAAAAAGTACATTTCGTCATTTAATGAAAATATATATTCCTGTATTTGATTGGTTCTATACTAATATTAATGCAATGCCGTAAATGTACAGTAATGAGAATGGTCATGTATACATGTAATGAGGGCGTCTTACCACTGACGTACATGTTGCTAACATTTTAAAAATATGTAGAAAATATGTGTTAGATAGGTGGGAATGGGTTGCAGATTTAGAAAAATAGATTTTATTACGGGCTAGCAATTGTCTGGGGTTTTTTTTTAATGAACAAGTCCTAAGGAGTAAGAATCTCCCATTTGTGAGGGTTCCCGATCCCCCCCCCCCCCCCCCAACCATACCCACGCCTATCCCCACTGCTACTGCTAGCATACTTATTTATGTGTTTCCAACTTTATTCAGAGATTTTATTTAAAATTATTCTTGAGAATTTTTGTTTGTATGCAAAGCCTTTTTTTAGTTTTGAATCGTACTAAATAACCCACCTTCCGAAATCCGGATATTTTTATTCCGTCGCGATTTCTTTATTGGTAATCTACCAATACTCTTCCTTTTCCGGTTGCCATTCACATCAGGTTAACAAAATAAATTTCACGTTAACAAATCCACCAATATCTCTTTAATCATTAGCTACAAATTAAAATGATTGACGAATATGAAAAATGCACTTACATATTGTGTAAAAAGTATACTTTTATCATTGTAATTGCCTTTTCTGTGCAGGTAATCGTTCGTGTTTACATGCTTCCCACATGATAAATGGTCATGTATAACTTTTATTCCACCTCTTTACAAAATCTGGCGAATTAATCGTGTGTTGATCTACTTCAACTATCAACATTATTGTTGAATATGCTCCATACAATGTTACACTTCTATTGTTTTCACTTAGAATATGCTAGAAGTTCGATAAACAAGTGTACTGAATTTTTTGGTAGTGTGTGATTTTGAACTGAATTTAACATGTACATGTCGATTTAAAGCATCCAGGATGAATAAGAAATATAGAATGCTTATGAAACTAATGTTTAATTGTTTTAAAAATGATATTCAATGTTGGGGAATATATTTCAGAATATGGCTCCAAGAACTAAAGGTTCAAAGAAGGGTGACAAGAAGGTTTTGACTGAGGTCATCACCAAGGAATGCACCATCCACATGCACAAGAGGATCCATGGAATGTATGTTCTATTAGTACAGCATAAACTAATGCAATGATTTTTTTAATCAGACAGTTTTGTCTTGAACAAACTTTTTCCAAGGCCTATAATCATCGTCAATTTTGTGCAGCCATTTTCATAACTTTTGAACAATCAACTTATTTCAAATGATAGGATACAAGGCATCATCTTCACAAAGTCAAGGCTTTGTGATTACGGAACTCCTCACAAACCCTTGACATAAGTCGCTATTTAAAAGTTGGGCTCAGGCCATCGTATTTCATTGGTTCCAAGTCTCAATTTGGAGCAAATCAGAGTGTGGTTCTCATTCATATCAGAAACGATGTAAACAAATGTGGCTGCGCACATGTTGATCCCAGAAAATAGCATGTTTTCGATCTTCTTATCGCATTTGTATGGATAATAACCGAACCGAATATCGCTGATTAATTATTTTAAATCGTTCACTGTGTTTTCTGAAGTTACAAATACCTTTGGATGAAAAGTCACCATACGTACGTCAAATGTGCTTAGTTCCAATTAATATGTCCCGATTATCTATGAAACATGATACCGTGAGCTTTTGATAATCAGTGAGACAATTAATATTGAATTTTTCGCAAATTTTTCGTTCGAGATCTGCCATCCTTGTGCTCAACCCAAACTACGTTACAAAAGGAGTTATTTCATTGGACATTTTATTTTTAGAATTATTACGTATTGTTGAGCGTGAGCCCGACTTTTAAATAGCGACTTATGTCAAGGGTTTGTGTGGAGTTTCGTAATCACAAAGCCTTGACGTTGTGAAGATAACAAGGCATTAGCTTCTTCCAATCTTTGACTTCACAACTAACGAAGCAATAAATTGGAAAAAGTAATTTCTGGTCAGATATCTATGATTTTCCTGACTGTGAATTTATATTAAATGGCAAGAATAAAAATTGCATCTTGTATTGAATAAAATAAACAGTTAAAGTGTAATAATTAATGATATACTGGTATATCATTATAAGTTTGGCTGAAAGTCTATAACCAGTACAGCAATGAAGATTTCTACTTTCCAATAGAGTTTATGAAATGAACATGTCTTTTAAGCAATTTACGAAATTTAAAAAATGAACAATCATAATATGATAGCAAGGCTGGATGTATGCATCAATGTGACATCATAGTATATATAAGTTAATATTGCATAGATGTCGGTAGTGAAATCAATTAATGAAGACAGGTAGCATGGCCAAAATAATTCCAAAAGTGTCTTAAAGTGTTTTTTAATTTTACGAATGAGACTTTGGATATAATTTAACATGATTAATAAGTTTTATAGACATGTTGAAGATTTTGATACTACTTATTTCTTTTCTCAAGATTTTTAGTAAACTAAACATTTCAATTGTAAGATAGTTTCAATTTAGGCAACATATTTACCTATCTTAAGACTTTTCCAACAACAAAAAATTGTAGTCTTTTACCTATTCTTTTACCTATTTTATCAACTAACAGTAAATTACTAAGGATAATTTTACATTTGACGTAAAAGATTATTTAATTAATGATCATCTTGTGTTTTGTAGTGGATTCAAGAGGAGGGCACCCCGTGCAATTAAGGAGATCCGCAAGTTTGCCGAGAAGATGATGGGTACCCCTGATGTTCGTGTGGACACCAGACTCAACAAACACATCTGGTCTCAAGGCGTCAGGTATATAGTCCACTGCTGGATATTCAAATGAACAATTTAAAAAAAAAGATTTGGATTCTACTGTTGGTCAGGAATGTGAGATCAGGAATTTTTTTTAAAGCAATGACATACAGATATAAAGGTTGAAAATGTATTTTGAATGCAAATTAGATTTAGTTTTGATTCTGAATTTCCATGAATCTGTATTTGCAATGTATTTGCGAGGTCAAAAATTTAATTTGTCATTAGTTGTAACCATAATTACCCTTTTCTTACAAGAATCACAGTTGTGTTTATCCCTGGTCCATGCCATGCTAATATTAAAAAAATGTCAGTACGCATATGAGATGCTAAACATGAAACAATTGCTGACAGAGTTGTCTGTTCTAAAAGTTGTAAACACATGTATTATATCTGAAAAAATGCAAGTAAAAAGAATTGCAAACTAGAATTGAAAATCAACTCTTTCATCTCCAGAAATGTTCCATACAGAGTACGTGTCAGGTTAGCACGTAAAAGGAACGAAGATGAGGACTCTGTGCACAGACTGTATACCTTGGTCACGTACGTGCCCTGTGCTTCATTTAAAGGTAGGTCTAAGTATGGCTACTCAGCTTCAATGTCAAGGTACTTTAAACTAAGGAACATTCTCTAAAAAAACTTGTTGGATGTAAATTGGATCAAAGTGGCCAACCATTTATGATTGTGTCAGATTTGTTGAAAAGTTTTAAAGATCAGGGAAGAGAACTGTATTTGTCCATAGTTAAGATTGGCCACTGTAGAAAAGAATGTGTATTAAGAATGGTGTTTGAAAAAAAGTCTATAAATTTTAAGTTTGTTTAATTTGAATATATTTTTTTTAATGTATTGTATGTCTTTTTTAAAAAACAATCTTACTCTTTTAACTAGTAAAAATTAGAAAACTATCACATACATACACTACAAAGACATTTATCCTTCCCTTCTTAGTTTGACATGCAATAAATACTTTTTCTGATGAATTAATGTAATGATTTTATATTTTCTATTTTCAGGTACACAGACAATTAATGTTGATAATGAATAAACATGTACAGAGGAACTAAAAGTGTGTTTTGTTTTCTGATGAAAGGGAAGTAATGACGGCATAAAAATTCAAGATGTTTTAGTTGGTCAAGTATGAAGAACATTGAAAATTAAATGCCTGTTGAGTACATACACAAGTATTTACTTCAATACCAAAAATTTATTCTACTTTGGGGTTACTTATAAAATAACAATTTTAGGGTGAGAACTTAGTAAGTTGCCATTACTTGTGTTCAAACCCACTATTAAAGGTATCACACCGGTAATTGTTTTCACTATATAACACTATAGAGGGAAAAAAATTCTTAAAAATCAGTTTGTATTTCTCATGACAAAATATTCGGAGGAAATGTTATTTGTTACCTATCTCATCAGCTAACACCATAAAAAGGGCACACGATACGGCATTTTCTCAAAATATCTAGCTTCAAACAGGTCTACCCTCAAAACCACGTGTTTTCTGTTTGTATGTAAACAGACTGCACACTCCCAAGGAAGCTGCTGCATGTGCCCTGAAAGAAGTAGTCCCTGTGAAAAAAGATCATCATCTAACAAAATACATGAAATATCCTTCTCAGTGGTACAAAAATTTTTTAAACTGAGTAAAGGAAAATGTAAAAATGCAGTCAAGGAAAAAAATAATTCTGAAGTATATATGGAACTACAATTGATAAGTTCATTTTGATTGGTTGATTACCGGTGTGATACCTAGAATACTCTGTGTGTGTGTGTGTGTGTGTGTGTGTATATATATCATTGAAACTGAGGAGTCCGAGAAAGCTACCACTTCATTGTCCCAAACTTTGTTTCATTGCCTTAATTTCCTCAAACTAGAATCCCTTGATTGCTAAAACGTATACATGTACATGTAATCTCCAGATTTGAGCAGTTTGTAACGGACACCTGAGTTATAACGGTATATTAAAGTTTGCTATCGTGAGTTTGGAACACAAAAAGATGTCGGGAAGTCGGATTCTTTTGCAGATGGAGCTATTTGAACATGTCTGGACGTTAGGTTTGATGTAACTATCTTCATGTAATTGACACCTAAATAAAAGTTGAAATTGATGTTCACTTCAAGGGAAATAAACACCGATTACGTAAGCACAGCATAGAAACTGACAAATTCTGCTGATTTCGATGAGGCGATAGCTGAATAGCCGTCAATTGGAAGATATTCACCAAAAGTGACCAAATTGTTAACAAAAAGTATTTAAAGTAGCATGGTATTGTTATATTGGCTCTTAATTAAACAACAGTTAAACGAATTGGTACTGGTGTATTGTTAGCTAGGGGATATTTTTGTTTTATATAACATCATGCGCGTATGTTATAAAAGGATTGGGATTATACATGTACAATTACTGTGATTGAGGGGTTAAACGTTAAACCATTGTTTGCAACATATTACAACAGGGGCTCGGTTTTCGGATAGTGTACTTCTGTATAAGCTGAAGACAAAAATAATTAAAGTATTGTTTTTCATGTGTATACGTATGTATTTTTTTAAAAAGCCGAAAATGGGCTTTAGCGGTTGTTTCATTTTTAATACACAGAAACGCATTATAGATTAGCTATTTTATTTTTGTCTTCGGGATGAAAGAACATAAACTATACTATCAGACAACCGATCCCCTCTGCGATTATTAGTTTATCAAACAGGTTATGGGGGATTTAAGCATTTAAAGCAGGAAGTGGGATGATGAAATTGTTCTATGGGTGCGTGCCGATCGAACGTCCTAAAACTGGATTAAGTTTCACGCAGTTTTCGAATTAACTTTGTAAATTGTTAATTTTATATGATAGAATTGCATCTTAATAATCTGGTGCACGATTCACCTGTTCAATTTAATAACATTTGCCTTCTTAGGTGGTTCATGCGTGTATGTAGGTACACGTAGCGAGCATTGCCGAAGAATGCATATTCTATGTACCCACTGACGATGTAATTTTTTCCTATCATAATCGCTAACCCTAACCGACACTGACAAATAATTTATAATAAAGGAATAAACAATTAATTAAAAGCAGTATTATAATGTTCAAGGAATGCGTAAACAACGTCAGTAGCTGTATGAACACAATTGGATTTCTTTTAAAATTGCAGGAGAAAACACAAAGTAGATTTGGAAATATATCGTTTATAACTTTATATAATTGTTTTCGTAAAGAACGTTTCAAATTTTTACATTGAACAGTTCAAAGAAATAAATGTCATATCAATTGAGTGTCACCATTTGTACATACCGATTTCATTCATTTTAACATAGGATACATTCCCTTTTTCCCACACGAAAAATACTATATCAAAGAATAGACATAAATTACTTTAACAAAAATACTCGTACATGCAAACAAAGTATTCAATAACATTTTATTGATTTAAATAATTTTTTAGATATTTTACTGAACTGGTCACATTTTAAGTCATATACTGTAGATTGTAGAGTTATATTCTTTTTTAATTAAATCAACATCAGATCGCTCCAGCGGTACAAAAATCCCATGGACTGTATACAATGTAAAGAGGGTCCTAGTGCCAACGTTGTTAATAATAATCACATTATTTATATAGAGCGACTGGCTTCAGATTGTCTTCCGGAGGGTGGAACTGTTGACCTTTTGGATGGGGATGTGATTGCAAGCAATTTTAGATAGAACCACTTCATCACTTCATACACAGCATAGTCGTCGGAACATGGGGGGGGGGGGGCTTTTTTGCAAAGATAGCCATAATCAGTGAATGAATTCGGCAAAGGAAAAAACTGCCCCCCCCCCCCCAACCCACTTTTAACTTTCAATTTGCTTCCGACGCCTCTCTCCTATACATTCTCTCAACTCTGTTTCCTACTTTGAGATGATGTAGATACGTATTGTCTTGTACAAATTTTGATTCCCAATAATCTAATTTTTTGTAAAGGACAGTATTCTTATGTAAAGTAGTAATGTCTATTTTCTATTTCAGGCCCAATTATGTATTGTAACTTTTGAAAGATTGGGACATTCATTCAAGAACCTATTTTTGAAATCTTATCTCTGTGAAATTGAATGTACTTTTAAAATGACAAATCATTGGAGAGACTTTCTGAATGAAAACTTGGTTATTATATCTGACTAACAAAGAAAATATCACTGGTGACAATGTTTGTTTCTAAAACGACTGTTTGAGAACCTCATGTGCTGTGTTGGTCTCAGAAAAAAATAATTATGAAGATAAATGAACGTAATCTTAAGCTTGTTGGCGTTTTCTTCTGGTAATTCTTTTCACGGAGAAGAAAAAAACAATACCAACGGAATTTTAATTGATTTAAAAACTTTTTGCAGCCTGATTAAATTTACAAATCACTTGATCTCCCTGGTCGCTGATATCCATGTGCTAATTGGCATTAAAAACTTTCACACGACAATACAAATAAAATCTCAATCGGTTCGTCAACTTTGAATTGTCCGTGGTTCTACTAGCTCTAAGACAATACTCTTTTTAAATTTGATTATGTATACATTTTTTCTCCCAAGGTAAATACAACCCGGTCTTTCCTGTTTGCTCGTAGTGTATTGTTTACTTTCAATAATGGGGGTACCTATTTTATATATTGATTAGAATTTTTGTTTGATGTTCAGATTCTGTAATGCATTTGATTAAATAGAAGTCGTAGTTGGCAGTGGATTATAAAGACGGCTTTGCAGAGATAGCGAGCTTATTGTCGACTATTCTATGATGTTCCAATTTCTGTGAAGGAGCTTTAAAAATTTTATGAATATACAAACAGGCTTTATACTAGATAAGTTTTCTCGAGCATTTCCAGATAGGAGAGAAAGGCAATGGAACTGGAAGAAATTCTCGGCGGATAAGACCTCTGATCTACGCAATGTCCCAACCGAACAGGTCAGTTTTGGGCATTTCCAATAGAAAACGTCTCTCCTCGATGAATGGTGATTTTATATACATGCTGAAAGACTTGCGGAAATCAGAAACGGCAACCAATATCGTGCACAACAATCGGCTTGTGAAAGTAAATAACGACAGGGAAATACACAAAATGCAAAAGGAGCACATGCTCCAAGTTTCCAGCATTAAGAAAAGCCAGGAAGCCATTTATAAGACATTGGTTAGGGTAAACAGAGACAAAATAAAGGCAACAAAGGAACGCTTTGCCAACACGCAGGAGGATTTGCGTTCTCGAACCCAAAAGCTTCGGCTTAAATTACTAGTCAGAAAGGTCGTCGAGAAGTTCAGGGAAAATGTCCAAGAGAAGAACTTAGACAGGCGTGTGATTACGGACCAGTCAGATGGGAACGAAATTAAAGTGAAAATATCCTCCATTTTCCCTGCTGATAAAAAGGAGAGCGATCCAACAAGTGAAGGGGAAGAGGAACACGAAAAACTACCACCGAGTGAAAACCCCGTGGACAAAGACTGTACAGCGGGAACTTACAACCTGGTATCTCAGAACAACAGGGGGATCATGGTCGGACAACTGAGTAGACCGACCTCTAGGTCTTCATTTGAAGATGCTATCACGGCAGAATATCTCGACAGAGAAAATGAGGCCTACAGAGATGAGCATTATGACGAAAACGATCATCAGATGACGAATGAAGGAGGGATTCTCATCACAGAGATTGGTTCGCCAAATGGTAAAGCAGCCTCACCGCCAAAACGCACGATTGTTGTGACGCTTCCGAATCTGTCTTCTGATTGCACAACGATAAAGAAGAAAAAAGATAATGTAACACCCCATGTTGGAGCATCAATGAAATACAAAGAATTGCTCGACTTTGAAGTCAAGGAAACGAAACCACAAGGGAAAAAGTCGCCGAACAGAATAAAAAGTGGAACTTCGTCCTCTAGTGGAGGAAGCTATAAAATGGACGATAACAATACGAGATTGAACAGACTGAATGATTTACCTTCACTGAAGGTAACCCTTGATCAACTTAACTCAGGGACTTATTCTGCTGTCTTCCAGAATACAAATAATATGCTGAACAAAGTGGAACATTTCCTGAATACATCAATAAAGCCAGCAAGTGATGATGATTATCCGGGCACCCCAAAGGAAGGAGAAAGATTGAAGCACCGAAAGACAAATGTTAGAAACACTTTAATGGATGCGTCTAGAAAATCTGTCGGGAGAAGTATACCCATGGTAAGGGCAGAGGACACAGAAACGGAGAAATTGTCGGTGATAGGTTTGAATCCAAAGAACAATGACAACATGGAAGGGAGAAATTCTGCTTTGTCAGCTAATTCTGTCAACAGTTCAAATTCTATGTCCAGACGGATGAGTATCCAATGTACAAATCGCAGACGGGCAAAAGCAAAACAGGAAAGGTTTCCCAAGCTTCAGGAGAATGTTAACGATTCAAAAGAAGGAAACCAGAGAGAAGGTCCCCCAATTGTGTTTTTGGACACAAAAATTGAAAAATCAGTTAGACTGGAGAAGAAAACTCAAAGGAAGTTAATTAAATCTGAGCGGGCAAAACGGGAGTTACAAGTGGAAAAGATGGACAAATTTATGGAGAACTTGCCACAAGGTATGCGATATGTATGAGAGATAAGAGTCATTGCGAAATTATCTAGGTTCGAATCGGGTCATTCATTTAAATCAAGATTAAAAGATTAGCATTAAATGCACGACTCTAATTGCATTATAAACCAGATGAAAAGGCGTCCTTTCATATGGAATTATCGACAATCTTAGTGAATGTAATGGAGTAATTAAATTGTACATAATAATTGCGTGTAGATAAGCGCTGTGTGGTTTTAATTCTTTAATGGTTTGTGTATCAGTTTCATGACAAAAGCCCGTTTAATCTACTCGTTGCACGTGTACATTCAAACCAGTGTCGACAATACGTCATGAGTTTTAATTGTCTTAATTTTATTAATCACTATTTTTAACAATTTATCTTTCTTGAACAGAAGATAAAGAAAACCAGTCTCCACAACTCGTACCTACGAAACAGGAGAACCGGAAACAGACAGAAGTCGCTTCAACATCGCCTGTAAACACCGCCGAAACCAAGGAAGCGGAAGTAAAGAAACCGTCCAACATGTCTGATTTTGTATACAGGGTATTTCTACGTCAAAACCAATTCGCTAGACTTCCGTCTTACATGGACCCCAACTCCACTGAGGCTCTACGTCATTGTCGTTACTTACGTCATTATAAACGAATGAACCAGACAGAAAAAATAGCGGCCCGATACGCCAGGAACTCGTGTTGGCAGTCCAAACCGTTCTCGGTCCAGGAAGAGTTCCGAGCGTTAAACCGCCACGGATTTGTTCCATCATCTGCTTACTGAATCTCAAGTTCATTGGTTAGATTCTTATACACCCAAATTTATATGTACCGAGAACGTTGCATGGTTTTAAGAAAAGATATGACTGTCAACTTTTTTTTCATTTCGATTAACCTTCGTTTCTTACGATGTTGACATATGAAATTGACATCACTCCTCTATAATTAAGCGAATTACGATATTTGACCAGATGGCTTTCTGGCATTTAATAGATATAGAGGAAGGCTTGAGAAATATTTACTTAGCTTAGGAAAGATAAATTCTCCACTCATAATTCTTCCCTTGCTGAGCATTACATATACTTGAGATTTATTCACTAACAATATTTCGATTTCAGACACAAGTATATGTAAAGATGCTCAAATGAAGATGTTGATATAGAAATGATGATTTTTTTTTATTTGTATGCTTAAACTTTATTTTTGGCGGTAGAGTATTTTAGATTTCGATTTATTTTCGGGTTTGAAGTATACAAATAAAGTCAGTTATGATATAAACTACCAAGTTTCGATGTCATTTCTAAACCATTTGCTTGGTTTATTTGTGGTGTATATAAATCTTTTCATAATCACAAGTTCACTACACAACGATAGAGCAAACCCAGAACACCCTTTTTGTACCATGTTAGATTTTTAAACTAGTCATTTTTGTTTACGAATTACGTTATCGTATAAAGAGATACAATGGTTTTATTTGATTAATGTTTACCCAGCGTTGAGTGTGTACCGTTGTCTGATTTTTAGGGTAAAGTGTACCAAACTAGTTATTTAACTTTAAAATGTGTGTAATTGTTGTTCCATTTTGCGAAATTTGTTTAAATTGTTAAAATCATAGTTTGACAGAGATTGGTTTGTTCAACTGCGGCTAAGAAAAGGAAGAAACCTGACGCGAGTTCAGAAGTGCAAATAGCAACAGTTAATGGCGACGTTGTTACATTTTAAGTCCTATGTGTTTTGTTAATGACCGTGTCTGCTATAACTTTACCTTACAAAACGAAACAATTTCGTTTGCTGTTTGGCGTTGTCAACTTTTCAAATTTGTTTTCGGAATTGTTAAAACGATTTTTCGTGCCATTGTTATGTTTTCATTATAAGGCGTTAATATTCTTCTGTGCTTCCTGATTTTTTGGTCTATAAATGTTAAAGGTTCCATGTTGCAATTGTGATGACTATTCATGAACTGTTTGTTGTGCAATAATTGCGCTATTAAAAGGAAACCGTCACAACCTATGTTTTTCCTGCCTATTTTTATGCATGACAGTGGATACATTTCTATATCCATGTACGTTACCGTTCTTTAGGAGGGCTGGATGGTCGTGGCCATTTTTTAAACTGTATTGATCTTCTTTCGAAAAAGAGTTCTATATAAAAATATAGGAAAATGCTCAAAATTAAAAGCTAAAATTTATTGAATATATTTCTTTACTAAATAATAGTTTATATATTAACAAATCATATTTAAAAATTTCAGGCAAATCTGATGGTTATTTTTGCTGACCACCCACCCTCCTTAAGATATTATTGAATGTTTTGAATAATTTTTTTCTATATTTGATTTAAAAAAGTAATAATCATGAATCCAAGATGATGTCCTTTGGCAGTATGGTAGATCAGTCTGCTTTTTTAAAGTTAGTTTTAATGATACATGTACTACGTTAAAATATTTTTTTTTATCTGAATTTAAAAAAAAAAAATCATTTTAAAAATTTTAACGTCAGCGTTAAGTGAGTTTATTTTTAAGACCGGAGTTATTTCTCTTTAAGTAGCTGATTTGCAAAGAAGTTTCATATTAAAAGTTT
This sequence comes from Magallana hongkongensis, assembly GCA_016163765.1. NCBI lineage: Eukaryota > Metazoa > Mollusca > Bivalvia > Ostreida > Ostreidae > Magallana > Magallana hongkongensis. Next base: position 22,706,216 of record WFKH01011581.1, on the reverse strand, counting down.
TACACCCAAGCTTTATCTCAGTTTAAGTAATGTTTGCAAGTACCTTAATTACATATGTTTACATGATTAACAGGAATGACCAATTTCAATAGATTAAGGCGTGTTTTATCATTACGCACCTTAAGTGTATTGACAACAAAGTACTAAATAACCAGTCCAGGTAAATTCAGACCTTTTTGCGATTTCCCCACTTCCTGGCTCTAAATGACATAATATTTGCCGTCCGTTTAGCCCGATATAAATATTAAGCAAGGGATAACATCTTATCATGCAACCAACATGTCGAGCAATGGCTGGATACATTAGATACATTATCATATTTTTGTTTTAACGCCACGTTTTAGATCTTTTTAACTAAATGATTTTTAACACATGACAATTTACATAGCTGCAGGTATGTAGTTCCCGGTCTGAAAAATTCGGAGGTCGTCCATCCGAATTTTTTCAGACAAGGAGCTACAGACCTGCAGCTACAATTTACATAAAGTTGTTTTTTATTATTATTATTTTTTTTTTGCTTGTCAAGATTTTTTGGATGAGTCTGCCCCCCCTTTCAAAAACGATGCTATGTGCCTGCCATTAACGTCAGAGCAATTTTTTAAAAGAAAGAAATTACATGTAGATCGAGTTCTGTTGATGCTCTTGATCACCGAGAGCTAGGTAAATACCTGTCTGATTAAAACCACCCCCTTTTCCTTACACTCGTCAGGGACAAGGAGAAGGTATGGTGGCATATTTCTGCCCCCTACATGCAAGATAAATTATGTCAACATGCAAGATAATTATGTCAACATGCAAGATAATTATGTCTACATGCAAGTTACAAATGTTTTAAGAGAACCGGATTTTTATATGGGTAAAATGACTTACTTAAGGACGTATTTGACATCATAGATGCAAGATGCAACATAATTATGATAACATGCGACTTATTTATGTTGATATGCGACTTATGTATGTGAACATGCAAGTTAATTATGTTAACATGCAAGATATTAATGTCAACGTGCGAGACAATTATGTTAACATGCAAGAAATCTATGTCAACATGCGAGATAATTATGTTGACAT
>WFKH01011581.1:22688833-22702209 GCA_016163765.1 Magallana hongkongensis | reverse complement strand
CCACCACCACCACCACCATCACCACCACTATCAAAAAAATAAATGTTTAATTTTTATTTACCAAAGCGTCGAAACAAAATATACAATAATTGTATTTGCTCTTAAATAATATTATGCATGAACTGATAGCATGAGCGTTGCGTTTTCTCATCATTATGATTTGATACGAGTCTTTTTACCACGCGAATAAAGACAACACTCACATCAAATCATGGTAATGAGAAAATTCAACGCTCATGCAGTTAGTTCATGCATGATAATATTTGGCATCGTAATTACATGTAGATTACATTGTAGTTGAGAGGGTGGGTAATTCATCCAATAAAATTGCTTTGAGATCGTGTAATATCAATTTGAAGACGAAGACAGATGGGTGAAACATTGTTTAGCCTCATCGATGGGAGATCGTTGTAACAACGTGATTATTGAATCATGATCATAGTTTGGAGGTAGGACTGCTCATGTCTACCACCCCTAACTACGATTTAAAATGCAGATATTTGGATGTTTGACATTAAAAGAAACATCTGAATTTTAGAGTTTAAATTCCTTTATTGTGGATTGAATTTCATGGAGCCAATATTCGTAGATTGGTATTTTTTTAAAATAGGTTAATGGTAACATTTCGTGGAAATACTTGTATTATAAATAATACATATATTTCTACTATTATTCATAATTCGTTGTGGATTTAAATTCATAATTGACGAAAATTAGCATTAACGAAATCCATGAAATTAAGCATACACGAATTCCAATTATTCCACAAATGTCATTCTACATGTGTATCCTACAGCTAGATTCAGAGTGAGGTGACGAACCATTAGAACTCCCGCCCCCGCGAAATTCATTCGATAACAATATTTTCGCATTATGTTCCCAAGAAATGTAAACATATTTATGTCGATATACCTATAATGTATAGATTTTCATTGTTCTATGTCAACATTTCTTTCTCAATATGACTAAAACCCATTTTTAAATTATTATTTTTAACTCCGTATTTTGTTAAGTCGATATAGCAGATAGCAATAAAACTGATCAATTACAATAAGGTGATTTAAATTATGTTAACTCATCTCAATACAATGCAATATGTTTGCATAAATAAAACGACATAATAGTTTATATGTTGATAAGACGATAAAAAGTATGACAATGTATAAGTTATAACACAACAAGTGTAGGCCCCGATACGCTTCCGTAGGAAATCGGGAGAAAATCGATACAGTCTCCTCAATTATGAAGAATCAAACACCGGCAGCCAAAATTAAATTACTATGCCTTGTCAAAAAGGATTAAAATTGCCCTTTGATTGAGCAAATTCTCTTCCAGAGAAAGAGCATTCGATGGTTTATATCAAAGACATTTTATCCAATGATCGCGCGTTTGGGATAATCAGATCGGTTACGCGTACTTGTATTACGCAAGGGAGATTTTTTTCCTCTCTTTCTCCTTCAATCTCAAGACGTATGCAACAGTCACAATTTATTAATTTTGTAGTTTAAGCTAAATCCTCTTGATTACTCCCTTGGCTGGGCTTTCGAGTAGGAATAAGATTCTGTGAATTTCATTTAGGGATTTCTTTCATAGAAGAAGTCGCTGGTGTTGTAAAGATTATTTCCGTACGTCACTTTAACATTGAGACCAGTGGCTTCTGCAATGCAGATGGCAAAATGGAAGGGCCTTCTTTGCATATTGTACACACTTATCCTAGATTAAAGATTCAGTTCCAATTTTATTAGACATGACTTTTTAAAAAAGTTTTCCTTCTCTTCTAGCTCCCTTCCCGACGGTTTGGTCCCAGAGCATGCAGTCACAAAAACGAGTCTATGAGAGGGATGACCATGTAGTCACCAGTTCTACTGGGCGGTTCAGTTTGTGATGAGCAGAAAAATAAACTTTATAGAGTATTTTTGCGAACATGAAGTTCTTTAAGAAAACTTCCTTGATTGCCATAGCCGCGTTCTTTTGGCGAACGATTCCAACTTCCAATTCCAACAATGAGTCCACTGCAACTGAACGTCAAACAATCTACCAGTTTAACTTCATATTTATATTCTATATACATTTATCATACATGTAATACAATAACAGCCATTAAGTCCTTAATCTGCATCACAATCTCACAATGGAATAGCGAGAACGAGTGCACTTTATTGCTTTGTCAAATACACTATGTATTTAACATATACAACATAATCGCCATTTGAAATGTTTACATTCGCAGCACTATAGGATTATGCAGCCGATGGAACTCCTAATGTGCTGTTGCCTTTACTTGATTCCATGTTAATTCCAACAGACTGTACTCAGAAACATAAAACGAAATCCCATCATTCCTTCGATCGACCACTGTGGTAAATGCATGTTTTCTCGCAATTTTGATTGCTTTGTGCGATACTGAGTATGTCTTTTGTCAGAATCAGATGTCAAGAACACTTGAAACCACTCTATCCTTAATTACGAGTACAGATGTAAAGATACTTTGTCACTGCGGTACGTATGTCAGAAAATGACAGCTAGGAATCTTCGGGAAAAAGTACATTCGAAATTCAAATTAACTTTTGTCCTATATTTTAAGATAATAACCGACCATTCTAGTTTTTGGACACACGATTTGGCGATTTCCTCACGACCCAATCAATTTTGATGGAATTAAAAAGCTGATAAATCTTTTTTTTAGAAGCAAATTGCAACGGTGCATCCCTTGCGTATGCATTGCCCCAATCTGCATTTTGTTATACCTATAGCAAAATACGTTTCTATCTGGTAATGGCATAGTGTGTTTGGGTCTTCCTCGTTTAACATATCTATTGATTTTTTAAAATACATTTTTCTTTGACCGTTGAGCCTGTTTTCGGTTACTTCGCAATACAATCATTTTTCATATCGTTTCTTACATGAAAAATAAATTCCTAAATATAAGCCTACAATACAAGTCCATTAATACTACTTTTACGTATCGTGATTGACGCAATGAGATTGCGTCAGGACCTTTGTGTCGGAAAACTTTGACAGCGCAAGCAATGTATCCATGCCGTTTATCTTCATGGAATATTGCCTATCCCTTGTGTCCTATAAACAATATTTTATCATCTGATTCACTCTAACTGGTTTTGATTGCGGAATTACACAACTAATATAAATTAGGGTTTTCATTTTTGCCCATTTAAAGAGAGACTGCGAAATGCAATTTTTCCAAAGCCCTTTATATTGCTGTTCCACAGGGGCACCCAAGGGATTCTAACTCATCTCAAAAACAGCAGGATATTGCATTAAGCTAAAGTGACCTTGAAAATTTGCTAATTGTCTATAAATGGATATACACAAGTTCACAATGGCGTACCTCGTGATTGCACGAACATTTCAGATTAGGACTAACATTGATTCATTTCTTGTTGTTATTATACAAGACCGTTAATTGAAAATCAAATCATTTGAACCAAAACCCCAACTAACTTCAGAAAGGGTCGTATTTGTCCTGGGCCTATTTAGTTATATGTGTCCCTTTGACGTTAAGTATTGATTACACATTTTCAACAGCGTTCGTCAACGACATGGCAGAATCGACAGCAGTTCCCGCGTTCACTAATGAACGCATTCTCTGGGGAGGAAGAAAAACTACACATATATTTGAATCGGGCTTGAGATTCCAACCCCTGATCCTAACGTCATATGTAATGAAGCCCCTCATCAACGTAACTACGACGTGAATTAGCGATGTTTTTTTTTTTCATATATGTACACCTCATTTCACATCAATGGTTATGATTAAGAAAACTGCGTTCCTTTCTTCTCTAAAGAAATGGAAGAAAGGTTCTTTTTGATACAAAATTTGAGCTTTGATTTGCCACTTCATCAAATATTGGTAGTACAATTACGAGATTACGATGTGAAGCTACACCCTTGCTGAAGCCAAGCGGCAATTAGTTTCCTCTGTAATGATGTGTTATTTCGGGTGCCTGGCATCGAAGAACCGGAAATAGGGAAATCCCAAATAATAGGTCAATTACATCCAGAAAAAAATCGTATTCTCTCTCTCTAGATTATATCTCGGCAGTGATTCTGCTGAAATGTAAAACGCTGTAAACGCGAGAACATATTCAATGGCAGGATTCTGAATGTCCTGGTATTAGCAGCATCAGTACTGCTTCATAACTCAAACGTGAAGGTATCGACAAAATAAGTGCACGCAGGTCTGTTATTAATTCATTACCGTCGCACTGTTATTTTTTAATGGATGACATTTTTTTTAGTAGAAGAGAGAGAGAGAGAAAAAATAAACCCGGTCAACATATTCTAGAGCGCAGAAACTCTTTGTCTAATGGATTTGCAAACAGACATCATTGTTCTGTGTAAGAGTTAGAGACTTAGAGTAGATTTCGTTTTAAACAGTTTACTCTGTTGATAGGTTCTAAGCCTACCAGATCATTAGTATTCTGTGTCAAAATAAAGGTTCGATCGTCTTTATACAAACTATACACGTGCATTTTCCTCGAAAAACAAAGTGCATTTTTGAAGACTATGAGAACATCGCCTCTGTATTCTTCACAAGATACTGTATACAAGGTTATTTTCGCCCTGGGTTTTTTTTTTTTCGACCTTCTACACTTGCAAACAGTTTCGCCCCGTCTTGAATTCGACATAGTTAATATTTAAAATTGTTTTGAGTTCACCCATTCTTAAATTCGCCCACTGACAGCGAGGGCGAAAGGGGCGAAAATAAAACGGAGGCGAATATGTCCCTGTATACAGTAATCATACGCGTGTACAAAAAGATATAGATGTAGACGTGGGTTTGACCTCAAGCAATATTTTTATTTTAAAAGTATATATGCATCTATCTATAACTGTAACGGTTTTTATTTTAAATTTTTATTTTACTATTTACGCCAAATTACAAATTTTATGGTTGCAAACATTACAGTGTGTTTGGATGCAATTCGTATGTATACGTTTAAAAATGTAAATCTTAAAAGAATTTTTATTGTCTTTGACAATTTCGTGTTAGTAAATTCTCACAAATATTGTGAAAAGAATTCTGCAAATATTGTATTTATATGGTAAAGATAATTGCTATAAGAATGTTTTTCGGCTGTTCGTGATATATTATATATTTGTCCTATTAACTCCAATTGCGTATGAAACCCGTGCAGAGAATGCGTTCTTTTCATTCCAGTCTCGAAATCTGCAGAGCTGGTATTGAGAGATACTTTGAAATCGGTTCTGTTTTCAAAATCTATGTCGAGTTCCTATAAGGTTGTTTGATTCCCATCCTCATATTTGCAAATATCCAACTTTGGCATGTTAGCAAACATCCGGCTTTTAAAATCTAAAAGGTCTTAGTGTATTAACGCACATGCGAATAAAGTATTCTTATATTTTTAAGCCACATGTATTCAAGGGAACTAAGAAAATTAATATTGCATATTTCTTTTAATAAATCCATTTGCATGCATGTCAAATCAAAAAATATCGATTCACTACAGTATATATTTTTTCTGAGTTTTTTCCACTTCAATTTACATGCATAAATATATAACGAAGTATCAATTTGGCATAACAAAGTGCACTCAAACTTAATTATATTTCGAAAATGTCAGATATTTTTTTTTATATAGAAACCGCAGAAATTATTGAACATTCACAGTATATCCAATACAGTCTAAATCAAAATACCCACAAACTATGCGTAACACCTAATATACGGCAAAACTGTCATAACATCAACGCTCTCTCCCCCGAGAAAAATAAAGCAAAGAAAAACTACCATACCCCTCAAAACCATACTCACACAAAAAACACTCATGAAAAGTTCTCCACAAAAACAACAAAAAGATATATCTGATTTGATTGAAATATTTTGTTTACAAATGTTTTTATTTTTCACTTCAACTATACTAGATGTTAAGGTATCCGATCCATAATAGCCCCAGTTTTAATGAATCTGGATGCATAACATATATGTATGGGCTTTATACTCAGTATACTTGGACATAATTTTCATGTTTAAGTATCAGTATGTAGGAGTGGAATGTGTCCTAATAAATGACCTTTTCCTGTTCTTGAAGAGTTGTCCCCCTTTGATTCTAATCTATAAAAATCAATTTTAAAAAAATATACACGGTATAAAATTTATTTGAAATAGTTTTTGTACTCCTAAGGATTAAATTCATCTTTTCACCAAAGCATTTATTGATATTCTGAGCATTTACTTTTTTATTTTAAAAAATGTGCTAGTCCCCATAGACCTTAATGCAATCTTCATTAATTAATTACTGCTTAGTTAATGATATTTTTGAAAATTTCTCTCGGTAAATCTTTTTCTACTCTAAAAAGCTTTGAATTAATATCAGAGTATTTAATACATGATGGATATTCAGGGTTAGAAAAATTAGGTCTTAATATGGGTCGGATACCTTAATATACATTTTACATTTTAAATACACTGTGTAAATGCACCATATACACTTGAAAAGAAATTGCTTCGAATAAAAGAGAATTCTTTCTATATCTCTTTGAATAAGAGATTGAGATGTGATAAGATATTGTTTTGAATAAGGTATATGCGTGTGTCTATGTTAATAAAAAAAAATTCAAAATTGAATGGTGTTCGAAGTGAATATCAGATCAATCAGGACAATACAGCGTTAACAACAGTTAATTACGATGTAAAGGTTACGTTTGATTGTATGTATCTGCAATTTAATTTAATTTTCTTCCCAAGTCTTTCACCTTTCATCGAGTGCGGTCATCTCAAGTACTTGATATTATGCCGCCTGTTAAAAGAAACATGATAACAATGAAAAAAAAAAGAACGTCAGCAATATCATTACAATTGAAGTTCTAGATCACCGGAAATCGTAGTTATTGAGTTGCACCGCGAGCACACTGATTGTCATGGTCGTGTGCTGTCGTCAGTATGTGATCAGAAAATCAAAAAATCACAGAATTACAAACCTTTATCGAGAAGAACAAGAACATTGTATGTAAATTGTTGGTCGTACGTCACGGCATTGAGACGTTTTACAGATCACAGGGACGTTACGGAAGCGTATCGGGGCCTACACTTGTTGTGTTATAACTTATACATTGTCATACTTTTTATCGTCTTATCAACATATAAACTATTATGTCGTTTTATTTTTGCAAACATTTTGCATTGTATTGAGATGAGTTAACATAATTTAAATCACCTTATTGTAATTGATCAGTTTTATTGCTATCTGCTATATCGACTTAACAAAATACGGAGTTAAAAATAATAAGTTAAAAATGGGTTTTAGTCATATCGAGAAAGAAATGTTGACATAGAACAATGAAAATGTATACATTATAGGTATATCGACATAAATATGTTTACATTTCTTGGGAACATAATGCGAAAATATTGTTATCGAATGAATTTCGCGGGGGCGGGAGTTCTGATGGTGCGTCACCTCACTCTGAATCTAGCTGTAGGATACACATGTAAATGACATTTATGGAATCATTGGAATTCGTGTATGCTTAATTTTCATTGATTTCGTTAATGCTAATTTTCGTAATCCATGAATTTAAATCCACAACGAATTATGAATAATAGTATAAATATATGTATTATTTATAATACAGGTATTTCCACGAAATGTTACCATTAACCTATTTTAAAAAAATACTAATCTTCGAATATTGGCTCCATGAAATTCAATCCAATATAAAGGAATTTAAACTCTAAAATTCAGATATTTCTTTTAATGTCAAACATCCAAATATCTGCATTTGTAATCGTAGTTAGGGGTGGTAGACATGAGCAGCCCTACCTCCAAATTATAATCATGATTCAATAATCTTGTTGTTACAACGGTCTCCCATCGATGAGGCTGAAAATGTTTCACCCATCTGTCTTCGTCTTCAAATTGACATTACACGATCTCAAAGCAATTTTTTTGGATGAATCACCCAACCTCTTAACTACAATGTAATCTACATGTAATTACGATACCAAATACTATCATGCATGAACTAACTGCATGAGCGTTGCATTTTCTCATTACCATGATTTGATGTGAGTGTTGTCTTTATTCGCGTGGTAAAAAGACTCGCATCAAATCATAATGATGAGAAAACGCAACACTCATGCATATTATTATTTAAGAGCAAATACAATTATTGTATATTTTGTTTCGACGCTTTGGTAAATAAAACATTTATTTTTTTTTTTTGGTGGTGGTGGTGGGGGGGATAATATAATACGTGTAAGTAAAGGGGTTCATGTAGTTTAAATGTTCAATTACATGTATCTGTCTCAAAACTCATATCACATGTTTATTGGAGAGTAACCCAAACAAAGAAGAACATAACGAACTGCTTAAGTATAGATCATACAGCAGTCCTCTAACTGTGATAACAAATACTTATACTAATTGCAATTATTATAAAGTAATTACTGTTCTTTGTTTCTGATTTATATAAAACTGTCAATGTCAGTCTACATGTGCCGTCTACAGCTATATTCAGAATTCAGTAACGTCACCTTCAGAACTCCCGCGCCCGCGAAGTTCATTCGATAATATTTTCGCAATATGTTCCCTAAAAATGAAAGTATATTGATATCGACATGGCAATAAAGCATTTATTTTATTGTTCTTTGTCTAATTTTCTATCTCAATATAATGAGTTCACATTCATAAATCAACATTTCAAACTTCATATTTTTTTAAAGTCGATAACGCGGATAGCAATAAAACTGGTAAAATTCAATAAGATGATTTACATTATATAGAAATCACAAGATACAATTCAATTTATTTTCATAAATAAGAGGTCACAATACTTTATATGTTGACAATACAATAAAAAGAAGGACAATTTATAAGTTAAAACACAACAAGTGTAGGCCCCGATACGCTTCCGTAGGGACGTAGACCATGTAGACGAACTTAGCTTCTAGATCCGTACAATTCTTCGCTGATTGCACCAAAAGGAGAGAAAGGTGTAAATAAAGCAACATCCCGTCTCTCAGACCTCGACATTCCATCAAGTCCCGATAATTACGAATCAATTTCCATGTTTCGTCGTTCTGTTTTTGTTATTTGACAACACTCGCAGAGTCTCGGTTGTCGGAGCCAACTGTTTGCGGAAATAAGAGTATTGTATACATAACTCCTTGCTTGGTAATCGAATTGACAAAAATGCTTTGAAAGGATACTGTTATTGGATGTAATTAAGTAAAGATTCAATATGGGATAGAAGAGCCGTTAACAAAACATTCCTTCCTTCTCCAATTTCCTCCATGTCAGCATCGACAATCGTCCACGTCTGTTTCCTTAGAATTAGTTATATCTCTGCAAAATTACACCTTTCTGTGTTGGGTATTTAGTAGAAAGGCTCGACGAATTGATGCAGATAATAAATATTGTGCATAATCTTCATGTAATCACCTATATAATACATGTATCTATATTATCGTCATATAGTGTATTATAGTGTAATATTTTAAAACACAAGGGAAAATAACTTCAAAGTAAATCAAAATTGATTGTATATGTAATTGTATCCTTTCTTTAAAAGCTGATACAATCGATAAAGATGAAGAATAACATTTGAAGTATTAGGTAATACAGTTTGGAGTGAACAGAAAACTTTTCTCCATTTCAAATAAGGTTCCAAAATGAAGAGGACCTTCTAAGGACACACTGATTTCCCTTATATCAGAGACAGTAGGAAAAACAGTACATTATTGTAATGTTTTGACCCCTTTCGGGATCTTATCGATACGCTAAACAGTATCTTATTAAGTTTCAAATTGTTACAGTACAATAGATAAACATAGACGTCACAATAAACAAAGCTAGTACAGAACCATATACAATAAAGCAGTTTTTTTAGCCGACCTATATTCTACATTTGGTAAAGTGGGGATATAGCCTATTTTATGACTGCAATACTGCGACGCCTGTGATAAGAAGCCAACTAGATATGAAAGGAGAAAAGACGGACAGATGGAAAGGGACAAAAGATGTCATCCAAATGCTCATCATTTATCATATCAACGTGTGAAAATGTTACTATAATTTTGATTGTTACTGGGGTGGTTTTTTTGTTTTTTGGGGTTTTTTTGTTATTTTTTCTCATTATAAAAATCGATTCCATTGTCATCACTTTGGGGACAAGATGTGACATTTTGTCTTTGATATTTGATCTAATATTTTGTTTTAAATCATTTTAATCGGAATTTGATATTCAATGCTACTTAACTTAATAAAATCAGAAAAGGCAAAGAATTAGTCATATAGCCAGTCTCTGTAGAAAAGTACATCCAATCGATGTAATTCAGGCTAAACTCATCAGCTTTTACTTTTAATCTTTTCAACTGAAATGTTTATATGTTTCAGTACAAGAGAGTAGCGCCAGAAAGGAATAAATGCGCGCTTAGATTCTAAATATATACAGATTATTTGTTCCTTGAAAGTTTATCAACCTTTGGTCACCGAGTATAACAAATGACCATCTCGTACTACAGACATAGGGTTTAGTGAGGAAAACAAACAAGAAACGACACGAACGTTTGTGTATTGTAAATCGTATTCTAATGGGAGATGTGCTTACGTCAATCCATCGGAAAACAGAGAGAAAAAAAAAATTACGACGACCGTTGCAGAATGTCCCATGTTATAATTAAAAAAGGTTGTTATATACTTTCTTTACAAGACATAGTTTCTAACAAATGAATAACCAAATTATATGCAGTCGATTTTCCATCTCCAAGGGAAATCACAATAACTGTCTACTTGTACATACAGAGGGTTCTTAATCAGATATATGCCGTTCATTAATAAGGAAAGAGACAAATTATCTAGACTCGTCCTTTAGACCCCTCATCTGGCTGGAATTCGTGGTTGTGTTCGTTATAAGTGCACGAGCTTTGGGTAATCGTAAAACAAGGCTCTCCAATTTGAGAGAAAACTAATGTGAGTGGCGCCCAAACTACTGTATGAATGCATGATTTGAAAAAAAAACCCCAATTTTATTGTAGATATCATACTGCCATGCAAATTATACAATTTTACATGTATGTGCAGTGTATGCCGCCAGTCGCCACTCTTACTCAAATGGTGTAAACTTTTAAATTCTTTCTTATTTTCGGGTTTAATGATGCAAGCATGATTTTTCCTCTTAAGATGAATTTTGAAGACAAGATTATGAAGATAACATACAGATGAAAAACTTTTTGCACATCAAATACTTCCTCGGAAAGGGTCGGGATTGTCTTTATGATCTATATAAGATTTCCGCCCTCAGTCAATCTATTTTAATTTAAGGTGGGGCAATGTTTTACCAAAACATTATGCATTTATCGGAATATGTTCAAACTATTATCAAGATTTTGCATGATGCATGCTTTTTGAAAATCTTCAAGTATGATTTTTCATGGAAATCAGTGATGTAATTCCTCTCGAGTACTTGACCGACTTTAATAATGTATAATCATAAATAATTCATTGTAAGGAAAATCATACAATCTTTTTTTTTTTTTTACTTTTCTAAAAAATAACAAGAACAGCCAAACCCATTTCTTTCTCCTCATAATATCTTATTGAATATATGATGAGAACAAAGTACATGTAAGTTGTAAAAAACTTATAATAAATACTATCAAATACATGTAATAACATGTTCAGATCAAATTTGCTATACAGACACTACACTACAATTTGAATTATGGTTTTATTCTATGTATACTAGTACGTTTAATATATCAGTACATTTGCCTTATTGATTGAATTCTTCATTGGGTAAATGGAGCTGTTGTTACCTGCTGTCCCGGCGTGCCTCGTTAAAATACCTGCAACCCTAAGATTTTCTTTGATTTCCCATGAGTTTGTGATGTGCAAATCAATATTTCCCCCTCTATCACTCTTCTTTTCCACATAGAAATACTGTTTCTTTAAAAAACATTATCTTTATTTATTATATATACGTAAAGCTTTCAATTAATCAAGACAACTTGGTGAGATGGTCTGTAGAACTGTCATACCGTAGAGCAGACAGGTAAAATATTTACATTTTCCAAAATCTACTTAGTATGCCTCTAACACTACGAATCAAAATTATAACGTATATATAGTCCAATTTATTTCATCAATGACGCAAATTACCTACTGTTGAGGCGCAAGCTGGGTTTGCATAATCATACAAAACGAAAATAACGTGTAAAAATGCCAATTATTTAATTTTACTCGTACAAATTCTAAAAATTATATAAGTAATAAGGAATCATTCTTTGAACATTATGAGGTGGTGATTACGGTCGAGGCGTGGTCAAATCTATCATACATGTAAAACCCTTCGGGCTTTATTGGATTTGATCACACCCCGACCATAATGATCACCTCATAATATTCAAAGAATGATTTCTATTTCTTGAATGTACATTTTAAAAATAAAAAACAGGTGGTCCACAACAACAAAAATAAAATTTTAGATTGACAAAAGCATACCAGTGTTGGTAATATCTTCGAATATTGCATTGTTTGAAAATTATTGACTATTTTTGGCTAGATGAAATATCTATGATTGATGCACTTCACTTCTGTCTCAGACCTGTATATATCCCGTTGCAATTAGCTAATATAGATGTATTTTCCTGCAATAAATCATGAAAAGTTTTTGTCATCTTCGGCTCTATAGTCAACAGCCTACAAGCAATTAAACAACTGAGTTAAAAAGACTTTACGTTCAATATCACATTCAAGTTCTATCAAATAAAAGTATGAATATTGATTACATGAAAATTTTAACATTCAAATAACTGATGGCACTCGAAACAAGGTTTTATTGGCATTTTTCTATTTTAGTTAAAAAAAGATTCGTTTCGAGCACGAGTAATACCAATATTGCATCTGTAACTGCATGCTGCCTCGGCATACAACTTCTTTGATCAGCGATGTTTGATGGGGATTTTTTTCATGAATTTTGGATGATTCCTGTCAGTCAAATATATTGGCTGAATTTTTAACAACGTCAATTTTGGAATCTATTGGTGCAATATGGGTGCATCATTGATTTTTTTTTTAAAGTTTCATCCTGATTAGGCGATGATCGATTGATATTTTCTGCAACAATTTTAACCATTCTACATGTAACCTATTTAGGTGAACCCTTTGTTTCTGTGTTATTTAGTTTTTTGGGGGGAAGGGGGTAAGTTTGTTCGTTTGTTCGTTGGCTGGTTGGGTGGTTGGTTGGTTTTTTGTTGTTTGTTTGTTTTTTGTTTTTTGGTGGGTTTTTTTTTTGGGGGGGGAGGGTTGGTTACAATGTTTGGGATGAATTGATTTGATCCTTTTTTTCGGGGAGAGAGAGAGAGAGAGAGAGAGAGAGAGAGAGAGAGAGAG